>QNGE01000082.1:0-233345 GCA_008508345.1 Paragonimus westermani | reverse complement strand
CAATTACGAACAACGCAACGAGTAGACGAGAAATATATTGTCGACACGTAAAATCGACGAGAGCGAGCGAGGAGCGAGATGAAACGTCAACACAACAAAACGTCACGCGAGCAGGCACCGGAGCAGAAACGTTCGAGTGCGCGGGTGGTCTGCCGGTAACCATACTCGTTCAAACAAACGTTTAAGAGCATACAAAATGTAGGGGAAGGGAGAGAGTACAAATGCTAACTGTTACTTCAACGCAGTTAGCCATAAACAAATAGTGTCGCTACAGGGTTGAAATTTCGACGGTCAGCCTACGTGCACCCCATAGTCACAACGCCACGACCTATGGTTGGGCACACTCACGTCTATGCTCGACGGTCAGCCTACGTGCACCCCATAGTCACAACGCCACGACCTATGGTTGGACACACTGACGTCTATGCTCGACGGTCAGCCTACGTGCACCCCATAGTCACAACGCACAAAGGTTATCACTCACTCTTCAGAGTTGTTGCAAGTAGCCATGCGATGAAACAAATACCGGCTTCTGAATGAATTCGTCTGGATGGTGATTGTATGGTTTCTTACAACCTACATGTTTCCTCACAGCATCCCGAAGATGAAAGTAACACAACATAATGTCGCACCCAAAGACTACTCGTGCTGCTCGCATTTGGGCCGCCATTTTATCCATCACAAACGTTCTGACACGCATGTGTTCCCCAATAACCTCCCGGAATGTCTCGAACAGATGACGCAGGGATGCGTATTTCTCACTTCGTACATGGCTCACGCCGTCTGTAACGAGGAACTGATACAGCTTTAGGCTACAGCGGTCAATGCGGAGTGATGGAGGACCTATTCGTGACAGTTGGTTCCATGAGTGGCATCGACGTTTACCACGTCAGGGAACCGTCTGAATAACTGAACTTGCTCTCTGCGTGCAAAACATATGTGCGTGTACTTATTGTTGTCGTCTCTGATGACACGCAGCACGCCGTTCTACTCTATATGATCCAGGATTTGTGGCAGATTTTCTGCTATATTAGTGCACACTAACCCACTTACTTATCACTGGCGGTTTCAACCGATGACGGATGTTGCCACTATCCATGGTAGTTATATACTTGTCACAAACATCCGCAGCATACTGCTTCAACTCGGCAGTTGGCGTGTTGTACTCAAAAAGATGTCTCGAGTTGTTCACTTCACTGTCTGTGAGCCGACAAACCTTGGATGGGCATCGTACAGCAAGGCAGTTAGGTCGTGATTGTGCTCCAACGTGAAAGATCTAACAACCAACATGGTATTCCTCTTAACCACGTTGAACCGTGATTGGTAGCATGTATCGCGGGAACTGTGCAATGGGAATAATGTGAACTAAACTCACTGAACACGTCGTACTCCACGGCTTTCACTCTTAAGTCGCTTGTGTTTTATACAACGGAATGCCTTCTAACAGGTAAACTCAACAGCAATCACACTCACATGATCATACTTCAAGCGCCCACTGCCTGATTTCTCGCTTGAACCAAGCACACACAGAACATTGTAATCCTTCATGTACCGATCTAAACAACTTTTGAACTCGCTGAAGCCAGCAAATTCGCGATCCTCAAAGACATCTTTGAAGCCCTGTAAATAATCCATAACCTAAAATGGAATCTAAGATAACCTCGGTCAAATATTAATCACACGTGGAAAAATTCTTCATAAGATACTACACTTATACCGTCACAACACCTACTATCGCTAATTTCGATCTCGGCGCCAAATGAAGGACAAACTGATTTACAGTCGACTAAAACAAATCTTTTTAACTTTCCTGATGCTGCCTGTCATGGAAAGCAATGACTTTCACAGTCCTGGGCGATACCACGGAAATATCGTCCAGTGTTCAATGGTTTTTCATTCTATCGCCGTCTAACGGCTGATTTCACTTCCTGCGGGTAATTTTCATCAAAGCACGCCGCGCTACAACTCAACCATTCGAATTACGCGCGCGATAAATCATTTCCCCTACGAACGTCAATCTCTATGCTAGATCTCGAAATCGTA
Source organism: Paragonimus westermani (assembly GCA_008508345.1). Taxonomy (NCBI): domain Eukaryota; kingdom Metazoa; phylum Platyhelminthes; class Trematoda; order Plagiorchiida; family Troglotrematidae; genus Paragonimus; species Paragonimus westermani. Next base: position 231,302 of record QNGE01000082.1, on the reverse strand, counting down.
TACTTATGGGAATCTGTTCTTGCGTAGTTTTTTTAACTCTTTACTACTGGGATTTTATTCACGTGTATCCCTCTTTTATTTTGCGCCTGATCGCTGCTTCATTTATTCACTCGTATATTTGATCGTATTCGCGTGAACTGATAACGTCGAAACTTATGTATTTGTTTGATTCAATATCGAGGTTTGTTGTTACACTCTCTTTATTATATATTTCTTCCCTAACCACCTTACAAGGAAATCATCTTTTGGATGCGAATAATTTGCTCGACGGGTTCTGAGTCAACAGACGCTGTAGTGGATCTAAACAGTATATGGAAACTCAGGTGTGAATAGGAAGTCTAAATCTGATGAGACGGAAAACAAATAACTCACAATAGTTTGTGGAGGCAAGTTGGCTTAGTTTTCCACTACACGAAATGAGGATTCTCTGCTGATATTACTTGTCCTGTGTCCCCCAGATAATCTCGATGTCACGACCGAGATAATCCCGAAGACAGACAAACTAATAAATAAATTTACCGAACTTAACGGTTGACTCTGCTGAATTATAACTTTTCCAGAGATTTTTACGCCATCGACCTTGAACGCGAACAGAAAGCCAAACTCGCGAACTCGGAAGTGTAATTTTTTAAATTATTGATTATTCTGTGAATCAAATAACCTCGTTCAAACATCATGTGTATATGTGTGGTTGAAGAAGATATGAAGGCATGGATAAGGATAAAAAACATGAAGTAGAAAATAGTGTACAAAACGCTACAAAGCCCACTGCACCATGGACTTGACTATTCTTGATAGAGCCTATGGGTAGACGTTGCAATTGAATTAAGCGTACCTCGGAGAATCATCAAACGTTGGGGATTAAAAACTATTTCGAAATGAATGTACGACGTTACCTCGAATGACACTACAATAAACCAGATGATAAGAAACAAGTTCGTCTGCAACGAAGCGCGCAAACTGGAGACAAATAAGCAGTACAAGAGCGTACAATCTAGTTGAACATTACACACTGGTTTATTCGGTAGGATTGCGTTAGGCAAAGGAATTTGTCGCAAAAAAATTCGCTATATTTCCCAAGGGGAATAGATGCTTCGATTTTGAGAACTCCAATGTCCGCCATCATTCTGGAGGATTCGAGTTCGTGCGCTTGCTTCTGATTAACCCGTTCAGTGTCCTAGAACCAAGGCCACCAAAAACTTATAAATACAGCCGTTTTGAACCACTGTTTTGCCTTCGGGCTGAGCAGCAAATGAAGCTCGTTTGAAGGCCGTCTTTTTCCTTTCTTGTTGAGGGTTTCTAAGTTGAGAGAGTTGGGTCCGAGTACTTGCGTTCCGATTATTCGTATCGTTTGCGATATCGTTGCGTTTCATTCGTGATCGAGGTACTGCTCGCGGTCTTCCTGTCCGTTCTTGCCTTCCACTCTCAGGTATCGTAACAGTTGGCGACGGTGTCATTCCTGATCAATGGCGTTTGACGGTAATGACGTCAATCTGCTGTTGCAGCAACAGATGAAGCTTATGGAGATGCTTGCCCAACGGTTGTCCAATACGTGTATGGGCCAACCCGCACAATCTGGTAGTGCGCAGTCTGTGGACAGTTTGGCAACGGGTATCTACGAATTCGTCTACGACCCGCATGCGAACGTGACATTCGATCCTTGGTTTCGTCGGTACGATGACCTGTTTCGTATCAAATTTGCTAGTCAGGACGATTCGTGGAAGGTCCGGCTCCTTCTCCACAAACTTGACCCTGCAGAACACAAACGGTACGCCAATTTCATTTTGCCCAAGAGCCCACGCGATATCAATTTCAATGAGACGGTCAGTATTCTGTCGCAGATATTCGATGACCAGTCATCTTTATTTAACTTGCGGTACCACTGCCTCAAGCTGACCAAACGGGACTCGGATGATCTTGTCACCTATGCTGGCATCGTACATCGCGAATGTGAGAAGTTCATGCTGTCCTCCCTCACGGAGGATCAATTCAAATGCCTCATCTTTGTCTGCGGCCTCCAGTCCCCCAGTGATGCTGACCTCCGAACACGCCTGCTCAATCGGATCCAACAAGACTAGTTAGTTAACCTTCAGGATCTCACCACTGAAAGCCATTGACTGCCCAATCTGGTACACGACTCTGCCTTGGTCCAGAATGCTGCTCAGGCCATAACCTCTGTCAACACAGTCTCATATCCTGGGCAACAGCAACAACTCTCTCCCACGAGCCGCCCAGTGAACTCTCCATCCAGGAAGTCGCCGCCCTCCCCATGCTGGCACTGCGGCGCATTGCGCTACATGCGTTACTGCCCCTTCAAGCAACACCGCTGCCAGCGTTGCAAAGAGGTGGACCACAAAGACGGTTATTGTCAATCACGTACTCCGGGCAGACAACGCACGGCTAACAAGCGGCCACGCCCACCTCACTCCAAACCAAGTATCAGGTCCAGCAGCTTACTTACCTCTTCCCAAGTCGACGTCGTCTCACGCAGGAAGTTTGTGTCCGTACTGATCAACGGACACCCAGCTCGTCTCCAGCTCGACACTGCATCCGATATTACAATCATTTCTAATCGCCTGTGGAAAGCAATTGGCCGCCAGCCAGTCCAGCTAAATCCCTTTCTGCCACCAGTACCTGTGGTGGTACGGTGCAATTTACTGGGCAATTGCATTGCCGTGTCAGCTTCAAGAACAAGACCATCGATGGAGTCTGTTACCTCTCCGATGCAAATCTCAATCTATTTGGTCTTGACTGGCTTGAACAACTCGGCCTGACAGAATTACCAATCACGCATATTTGCAATCGAATACAATCTTCCACAGCGAAGCCACCGTGCCACCCACAATCGAACGGCCAACTGGAGCGCTTCGTCGACACATTCAAGAGAGCACATAGGAAATCTTGCGGGGAGGGACCGACCGAAGAAGTGCTGCAAAGGTCTTTGCTCACTTACAGAACCACCTTGAATCCGGTGATTCCCAGTGGACTTTCACCCGCCGAAGCTCTCATGGGCCGCAAGCTAAGGACGACATTCGACGCCATGCTGCCAGTACAAAAACTCCCTGAAAATAAGAAGCTGCTACCCCGACGTGGACTTGCCGTCGGTGGTCTAGTTTACGCAAGAGGTTGTCGGCAGCGTCACTCCCACTGGATAGCAGCGAAGGTCAAGCATCGGAGCGGATCAGTCCTCTACTACTTTCAAGGTCGGAGGCGACATATGGGTGCGCCACGCTAACCAACTTCGCTCACGCTATTCCGCAAACGCTGGGCAAGTAGAGAACCAAATGCAACTGGACTTACTTCTCGACACTTTCGAGATCAAGCGCCCAACACAGCAAGTTCCCGCGACAGTTACCCCAGCAACCTCAACGCCGAGACCGAACAAGGAGCTGACTGCTTTGCGAACCAAGACGATGGACAGACCGAAAAGGCAAGCCCACTTGTCTAATGCAGCTCGACCCACGAAAACGACGGCACCAATAAACCTCAACAGGGGAGGTGTTGGGAAAAGCACTTTTTCCCCAAAAATCGCTATATTTCCCAAGGGGAATAGATGCTTCGATTTTGAGAACTCCAATGTCCGCCATCATTCTGGAGGATTCGAGTTCGTGCGCTTGCTTCTGATTAACCCGTTCAGTGTCCTAGAACCAAGGCCACCAAAAACTTATAAATACAGCCGTTTTGAACCACTGTTTTGCCTTCGGGCTGAGCAGCAAATGAAGCTCGTTTGAAGGCCGTCTTTTTCCTTTCTTGTTGAGGGTTTCTAAGTTGAGAGAGTTGGGTCCGAGTACTTGCGTTCCGATTATTCGTATCGTTTGCGATATCGTTGCGTTTCATTCGTGATCGAGGTACTGCTCGCGGTCTTCCTGTCCGTTCTTGCCTTCCTCTCTCATGGCGTCGTAATAGATTGTTTGATTAAATGTTATATACCAATTGGCCAAACGCACATTTCCGGCATCCGAAGCACTCGGAAATAAATTTTCAACAAATCCGGCATTGACGATCCACAATCACCCATGTTGGAAATAATACTATGAAAATGCTCTTTCACATTGAATGTAAGTTGACTGAATGCTGGAATTATCCTTCGACAGATGCGTTCGAATTGGACGAGTTAGAATCGACTTGTGTAATGGCCACCATTCACCTGAGAACGAACTCGAGTGAACAATAAATCAGTGATGACATTGGGGGCATCTCCAACGAAGCTGAACAAGAAGGTTTGCGTTCGTAACTGCAGCTGTAGATGGACGAAAACAAATATATTCTCCGGGTGCTAATACAACACGGATTTTATCTGTACTGTTGTGTGTGCGCGAATGATCAGACTGAATTCAACTAGAGCCCAATTCGTACGGGTAAAATGAAAATGCTGCAATAGACTGGCCATTTGTTACCTAACCCAACACAACGATGAGCGCATCTGACAATCCCTAGCGAATCCAACAACGATGTTTCGACTGGTACATTGTGGACCAATGAACAAACAAGAGTGAACTTTCACGGTTTGTCGTCCGTATATGGGTGGCGCCATGGATAACTTCACGGTTTCGGTTAGGACAGGTTGCTGATTCGAATCTTTGAACGAAGATTTTGCCATCAAAATACCAGCTCTACTTGCGGTAATTCAACTGCAGTTCGCTTTGTTCTAATCAGATTGATCTATCACCGGGCCATTGTTCTATTCTTATACAATTATACAACTATTAGCCAAGAGACCAACTTCTCCTTTAGGCAAGTTAGCTGCGATTCCATAGATCGTTTCGAGCATTTACCGGGTGCTCATCCATCGAAAAATTAAGTGTACTCATACATTTATTTCGTTCTTGGCACTGGCTGTGGTTCCGGTGTCTGACTCTTTCAACAATTTCCATTTACTTCAGCAAAAACGGTTGTTGACAAATTAGGCGAACTCAGGAGTTGAAAGCTCCGGTCACCAGACTAAAATACTTGTGTTGGTTGGTTTACTCTCAGTATATTCCCAAGAGAAAGATCTACCGACTTTGATCATGGCAAATATTGCGATGCAACTTGAACGCTGGGATCAGGGTTCTAGTAGCCCGTTTTATAAGCATCTTTCTATACTGAAATTACGAAGAGGTCATAAGAAACTATGAATGATTATTTGGCTTGGGCAAACAAACCTGACTGGGACTACATTAAAACACCTAGCTGAATTTTGCTCGTAGTTATGCAACACTGAAGTACAAGAGTCGTTCCAACTCCACGGCTTTGTTACGAACACCAAGTGTCATGAGAAACGGCTGGTTTTTTTAGTTCTACCGACGAATTCCGAAAACTGGATGTCACCTTCGAAATTTCGCGGACAATTCGGATGATTTTAATGAACCATCGAATCGCTGGAATGTGGTGGAAGTAATTTGTCCGTCCAAGTTCCGCGGATCACAGCAAACGAATTCTCGCTCCTGCGTTCAAAGTTTGAACCGTTCACTTGATCAGCTCATTTCACTTCAAGGAAAACGTTTTCCTTGGGAGCCTAAGACGTTCATAATCAGTTCAACAAATAAAAACGCTTGAGCTATGTGCTTCTACAGTGCCCACTACTTAAAGATGTATTGCTTCATCTTGAAGAGGAGAAAAATTTGGCGCTGATATGAACTGGCAATATAAGTTAGTATGTTGCATATGGTTGTACGTTACGAGTGCAGAACATGTGGACAGAAGTCACCGCAAGATGGAAGTATACATACACTCGTGTCGGCGCGAACTGAGGTTTGTGTATTAAGGGGGATTCCAGCTGTTAGCATTTGTCTGATATCTGCGTTGTCTCCATGCCTTCCTAACCCTACCTTCCTTATCACCAAGTGCTGAGGTGGCTGCTAGTAGCTACCCATCCTGGTGCACCCGACGGGGCAATCTTATCTAATTTAGAAATACGTGGGTAACAGAAACTGTGAGCTGTACGATTGAGGGCACGCAGGTTCGTGCTGACTCCCTGAAAATTGCCCGTTTCATGTCAACCGAATCATCTGTGGTGACACTGGCGTGGGAAAAACTGCACTATGGAGGACGTAAACAGCTGCGTATTCTGGAAAAAGATTCGATGGTGAAGAGTTCACAGGGCCAACCACAATATGATGAATTATCCAACAGTGGCCCGGCTGCAAAAATCAGCCTTGAACAAACTCAAACTGGCGACATGAACGGCATGCTTAAACGCAGCAAGCGCTTTGTCAGCTGAGCTTCGTAGTCACACTCTAGGAGCTCCACAAAATCGCACATAGACCTAGTTGTTCACCCGTCTAAGTACCTCGTATGGAACTCACAAAACTATCCATGGACTTCATCGCTTCGGCAGGATTTCTCAAGCGTTTTGCACCAGACTTTTAATTGTCTTTTGTACTTTAGAAATGGGTGACATCGTAGCCCACCTGGAGCAATGTGAAGCATTGAATCGAAAGGCCATAACGATCCTGCGTTCAAATACAACGGAAAACCACCGGTAATAATTTGGGTCAGCAGATCGTAGCCAAAGGTGATTAACCAATTAAAATTCATGTCTGAATTTCAGCTCTATTTTCGCACATGAGAGCAGAAATACATCAGTCTTCACCAGCTGACAGGCTCAAAACCACGCGCTAATTATATCTGGCGTTGGGCCAAAAATGTTCCACAGGGATACAAGAGGATCGACTGGTTCGGAAACTTGCGCTTCCAGTTGGTCGCAGCTGTCCAGAACAAATGGTAGCTTGATCACGGATACTAAACCGCTTGTATGGATATTTGCTCTAGCAATAAGGCGCTGTCATAAAGAAATAGTTTCAAACTGGGTGACAGCGAGTCATAGATTCTCTTGTGCTCCCGGGATTATTTCGTTGACTAAAGAAGAGAAAGTTAGTGAAAACGAAGCTGAACAGAATAGATTTGTAGTTAACGATGAAGTAGTTAATGAGGCATCCTAAGTACGACAAAGTAGGAATAAAACACTCCACAAGCAATCACCAAACAGATAAGCAGCAAGCGAACCAGGGGTTTGACGATCATTCTAATCACTGAGATCCCAAATTTTGTATTTGGGCAAGTCCCGCTGACATACTTACCCAACTTCCGTTAAAATAAATGAGTACCAGCCGCCTGTACTACCGTCTCTCGCAGCCTTTTTCGTTGGGGAACAAACGAGCGCAAGAAAAAAGCTGTTTACGCGGAAGTCGTGGCGCCACTAGCTTAGCTCCGGTGAGTTTCCACGCAGGCTGTGTGTAGGCATTTTTGGAAGCGTACATATTTGGGTGGAACACATTGCTAAGGATCTTGTGGAGGGATAGCATGTCCTCGCGGGCTCACTGGTACTCGAGGCTGAACAGATACCATGCACAGACTCATTCGTAGTAGGATTTTTTAGACTAGACGTGTACACGGTTTGTGGCATTACATTGTGCTCTTACCAACATATGAATACCCAACCTCAAGAAGGAGTCACAGGTCAGGGCCTAAAATTTTAGGTGTCGACAGACGTAAGCAGCAAAAACTATTTCAGAATTCTCCCAAATGTACTCAACTAGTAGGTGAGTAAACAGGTTTTTTCCATAAGTGGCTCTCCAGACGAGCTTGCTCCTGTTGGCAGACCGCAGGAGATGAGGAGTGGTGGCAGTCTTTAGAGCAGATTCTTCGGTTACCACCGGCACCTCAGCGCCGTCCATAAAGTTATCGACGCCCGCTGAATTTCCTTTTCTAAGGGGCTTGCAGTTACTTGGGTCGAGTGGTGGAGCACTCCGAGGAAATCGGAGCGACAAACTGTTTGTCTTCTCACAGTGCTTGTTTACTTTGTGAAGTGTGAAGACCGCGATAATATTTTGATACCATCTTCATAAAACCGTATTCAGGAAAATACTAGGTTGGCTGCCTCATTCACAATCAATATAAACAGTCACGAACCGGCAATGAATACTTGAAGGACCCCGCTGGATGCCGTCTTGATAGATGAGAAGGCTGTATTGATACGGACCTTGAAAGGTGGATCACGCAAACCAACCTGAAGTCATTCAGACAGCCGAGTGCTGCGAACCTGTTTGATAAAATATGACGCACTACCGAATACCTTTGAGAGACCGAGGAAATCAACAGCTGTGCGCAAGACATTTACTGTGGAAATTGTCCATCAGTACAGTCTCCACGAGTTTCGCATGGTATGACGTAAAAACCGTGTTTGTTCAATATGACGTCATCAACCGTGTTTTCCATGATTTCCAAGATTACTACGGATAATGCCAATTGTCGGTAACTTTGAGTGACCGGACGATCTCCTGATTCCAATATCGCGGACACCGTATACGTTTTCCAATAAGTGGGCACTTTCTGTAACTTCAGGGGTAGATCAGACAACGTGACTGATGGTTGTGACAAGACGTCCACAATTTCTTTAAGCATGACTGGTGCGACTATATCAGAGCCTGAATATTTCTCTTCCACCACTCTCGACAGTGTTTGTGCCACATAAGTAGCATCAAAGCTTAAGGGGCCGAGGAACTTTTCAGCGTGCTCCGCTGAGAGAGCTCCCTGGCGGTCAGTATTGACTCCCGGTCGTCCACAGCAAAAAAACATTGCAGCGTTCAGCTATTGTATCAGTATTGTATACTCGTCAAGGCCGCCTGTGTGTCTCACACTCGTGCCAAGGCTCGAAGTGTGTTCTGATTGGTCGCGGCTTCAACGACCAACGGCTCACTCATCCATGTACTTTAAAATGACCCGATCGCTTGTGAATGCGACAATACAGTATGCATTCCTTTTGAGTCACTTGTCCTCACTACAGTCGTTGTTGTCAGTGGGGCATTTAGCAAATGGGGCTCGAATACAGAAACGACAGTCAGCTGCTCACTTGTTATCACTGATTTGGCTATTTTGCGTGAGTCACACGAAATATGCCGTGATAAAACTTCTAGAGTACATCACCACTTTGTTGAGCGGCAGTCTTCGGAATTCTTGGGTTGTTTGCTGATGCTGCTCTGAGTCCGTAACTAGGCCTCGTAATCCTGGAAACTCTGCACGATCTGGTATTGTTCACAGTCTGCAATGCTCCTCCTAAGGATTTTGGAAGCCCTTTCGCCTACTCAATCATGGTGAGGAACAAGGAGCACTGTGGCTCATTGCACTCTTGTCGGTTTTCCAGGACTCATCACTGATTTACAGTTTTTTGAGCAAGTCATAAGATCTACTCTGCAGAAGCCCCAGTGAGTGCTACCTTCGGTTTTTGGAGCTTCGTTAAGCGAGTGAACTGGAATTCAGTGAAACCATGATAGCCAAGTCCACACTGCGCAGACCACGTCAGATGGTTGAACAGTCGTGAGGATTTTATCCAACTGGGAGGTGTGCAATCATGTTCCCATCTGGTTGGTTAGTTAACGTGCTGACATCAGCCAACTTGGAAGACTACACCCTGAAAGAAGGCGAACTAAATTCCGTGCCGCCACTGCAGTTCATGGTGACAGGCAATAACCCTGTGACGTTGGACTTACTGATCACTAGCACATGAGAGGACGCCAACTTACCCGTGTGAGTGAGAGTCCATAGAATACCATTACTTTTTAATTGGGGCAGTTAGTTGAAGGGCAGATAACGGTCATTGGATAAACACGCTTCTTTGACAGCTGAACCGTAGCACATATTACTTCGGATACCCCGTCCAAGGCCCTATCTTGTGACCCGCTCACAGAAATTGAAATTTCGAAATCTCATGTTTAGTATTAACAGTGGTTTTGCGCAGTCATGTTCTGGTAATTCCAATCACCGTAGGCTCAGGATCTCCACAGAATTGATGTGACCAAGTGAGCTTTCTTTGCAGACTTTGTATGCTCATATACAAGCGATCCCACGACTGAACTGCTGTAAAGCAGCCAGGTGGTGGGTCTGGAAGGGTGCCAGAGACGCCAGTTAACTGGAAGAATGTGTGCAGGTCACACGTAGGGTGACGCAGAACTGACTGTTTCAAGAGGTCGGATGTGCGGATGTGCGATGTTTATCAGACTTCTCTATACTAAAAGCTCCTGGGAGGCAGGCACATGAAGGTTTCTTGTCTTCTTCTGCTGGCCGGTCAGTATTACTTCGACCGGTGTAATATCGACCAGTGTCAGCTGCGACGCCTGCCCCGGGATAAATTTGTGCAGAAGTAGTACCTGTTTTCCAGTTTGTGGCCAAAATCGGTGTAAACGTAAAGCAGCTGGTTGCTTTTCCGTAACAGAGAACCACTTGCCCAAAATCGTGTAGACCCTGCTTTAGGTGAGAAAATATCTGGATTTGGGTGTATGAAGTAAGTGTAATTTGGACGGTGAACGGCGTAAATCGCGGGCTACAGTGCGGTTGATATTCAATTTTGAGGAAGAAAACTGCTTCTGGAACGAATCTTGAATACAATTGCTGCGTTAGTTCCCTCCTGGAGAATCTTGTACTCCGTGTAGTACTGCACTACCAGCTTCGATTTCACACAGTGTTGAAAGAGAAGGCGACATCTGGCTTGTGACTGATCTCAGGATATCTTGCCAAGTACAGACAGTGTAAAGTATAGCAGAGCCGCCGCTGGGGATAACATTATTCCTATGTCAGACTATGAGCTGGGTACTACTTCAAGTGAACTAGGGAGCGTCGTGAAACGAACATTACCGATCGATGCGAACCTCCTGGTTCCCATGAACACCAGAATGGGAATGAACAGTTTTTCACGCTCCCCTGAGCAGTTACACATCTGGCTGTTCACATTCCGCTAATTAGGGTGAACCTGCCTGTTGCGTGCTGAATATAACCACCATTAACGTGCTTTTGTCGGCGTTGCTGATTACAAATGTCACTTCTTGAAAGCTCCCTTCGGCCCGCTGGTCCATGTGAAATGGTCTCGAACTAATGTCGGTCATAACTTTTGATGAAGGTAAACCTTCCACATTCACCTTCATCATACAGGGCCTCTGCCTACGGCTTTGTATACGGATTTTAATTTTACCCGGGCTTAAATCTGTCCGCGCGAGCTTCGTTCTCGGCAAATATGCCGTCTGGTTAATAAAGGTAGCTGAGTTACTGACGGTGACATACATGCTCTGATTCTTCACCGATTCAAATCTTGTCCTTGTTTGGACAACCGGTCTTTCTAACTTTGGCCATGTTCTTTAGAGGCCCATCTCATGGGCAACGTCTAGCACCTCTGGATGACACTGTTTACAGATAAAGTGGATAAAACCAAAAAGATCTTGGTTTGACCTCCCACATAATTCGGTTAACAGATAGTGAAACCGCACATTAAACACTGGAGAAGGTGGCAGCAGGCACATAGCTTTTTGAAACATTTAATGCAGTGTTCTGTTGATTTTGTGGAGAGGACTATAGTGAGGACAACCGGTTATCAATAATGGCGCAGTTCACAAACAGACCCACATCAAACAACCTCAGTTGATAGAAAAGATAAGTAACTGGTGAAGGCTTTTTGCGTAAGCGAATGTGAGCTCGATGTTGGCAGTTTCCCATAGACGTGGAACGACGAACTTGGGTTGACGCACCATGGCGTAGGTGACTGGATGGCTTCTGAATCATTTCACTATAGTTACCGTGTTTTATTTGAAGGACATATATTGGAAGTATCGAACCAGCTCCATGCGCCGAAAAACAACTGGCGGCGATAACCCCAGTTAGGCAACCTAAGCACCAAGCCACACCGTCAACCCCAGGTGCAAGCCGTGACGCTATTGGCGGTAATCAAACATGTTATCACTGATCAACTTAAATGTGCCATGCCGTACCTTCCTTATATGAGTCTCAGCAGACCTCCGTTTTGTGGCCCTCCAGACTGTTATACTGTAGTAATTTATGCCGTGAACTTTCGAAGGTATCAAAGGCAGTGGTTCACGAGCCACATTAAGTTTGCACTAAACCGGTGAGTAAAAGAAAGGACAGTGATTTTATAAGTACATGCAAGACATGAGTCTAATCATATTTCCCGGTCAGAACTGTGGCAGTGTGTTCGGGGAAACGAGGTACATGAATGTCGTTTTAGATTATGAAGCCAGAACCGTCACTGCGGAGAAGTTGAGAACTGAGAAGGGACTCATCTGCCGTACACGAGTAGTCGAGCCTCTTAGAACAGTGAAGGTTTGGTAACCAAGGTAAACAGCACATCAAAAGCCTGCCGCTCGGGATGGCTTTGGCGGTGGTATAATCTTCTGAAACGAGCAATATGCAAAACGGACTTCGCGGTGAGAAGGTGAAGAAAGCGTACTGCTCGCTCCGTGACCTACTATGTGTCCGTTATCATTTTGTCGCACTGCGACCAAAATCCTTTCGGAGCCCGCCAGCTGAGAACGCACGGCCAAGCATGTTAACTCTCTGCCGTCAGTCATTTCAGAGGACATTCATACAAAGATGTATGGACTCAAGTGGTTTACCAAGTTCGGCAGAATTATGCCTCGGGAAAAGCTCTTCTGATAGCTGACATCCTCGCTACACACAACCCGTTCCTCAGGAATCAAGGACAACCTATACTCTCCTATGCTGTTTACAATAAATGCCGCTGCAGTCCTGTAACCGAACAAAGTTACTTGTTTTGATCTAGATACGTCGTAAGTCCACTTCTCATCCGATAACTCAGATTACGGATTTGCATCTATCAGGCTGCCATTCCGCTCAGACACTTCAAAACCTTAATATAAAAAGTGCCTTTCTCACTTATGAATGCATAATCAGTGGTTGTGTCTTCCTCTCATTCTTGTTCGGTCAATCACCCACTAGGATACTCCCGAACTTTCCAAAACGGCTGCGAAATGAATATTCGAACGCCAATAAAATGTCGTAACAGTGCTCGGCCACCTTAACGCACTTTCGCTATCTGCTTGTGTACAGCACAAGCGCAATCAGTTTTGAAAGGAATGGTGACTGAACCACACATTCGGCCTATCAGAAGTGTATTTACAGGAAGGAGCAAGGTGAGAAATCGCCGGATCATCAGGTTTCTCTTAGGCCAATGAAACGTCCAAATGTGTTAGAAGAAGAAAGCAGGCATCTCGGGTGTAGCAAACTGAGTTGAAATAATACAAAAAGTTTGTCCTGGCTGGTTCTGTACAAAATCGTCCGCGACCATTCTGAATTAGTCCTTCTTCACCTATGCGGAGGCTGTCAGCTAGCGGGTTGATCCGATATGTGTTCAAGAAGACCATTCACATCGTCTCCATGTTCACATCCATTCAAGGTCCTTCTGTGCATGGAAACAAACACTGAGGAGCAACTATTCAAAAAGTTTTCGACTGTAGCTGTGACAGGAATCAACCACATGTGCTTGCTGTTTCCATCAAGCAGACTGATGTGAAAAACCTCTATCATCCTGAAATCCGCCCCCGGTTTCCATGCCGATAACATCCGATTTTATAACCGTCCCAAGTTGCTCCCAAACTAACTACCGCAGCCCAAAGAATATGCCAGTAGAATTTGGGTAGCTAACAGGCAGTAGACATCCGCACACTGTTGCACTCACTGAAACGCGGTTTGTGATAGAACTCAGCGCTATTGGAGTCACACTCGTTGACTATCCTTCAGTTCGTACCAGCCCTCAGAGTCATTTAATTGGGTGTGTGGTTATTCAACCACGTCCAAGCTTTGCTCCAACCTCACTACACTGTGTCAACATCTCTTTTCCCATATGCGGTGATGTTCAACTGCGGATCAAATTCCGTGGCTAATGTTCTCCTATACTAGGCGTTACATTTCGCCGAACTTCGGATACTCGTTTACATGAGGACGTCATTTTACCTCAACGGGATTCTATAAAACTGCACAATCTACCCTACCATCTGCTTATTATTGATTATTTCGACGCTTACAGGACCGCACAGATTGGTGCGAGACAGGTTTCTGGGATGTCCTTTAATAAGCAACCAGCCTTGATAACACCACAGAAAAGTTAAACTCCATAAGTCAGCGAACCTACGAGGCACCCTCGAGAACACGTCTCTTGTTATGGATCCCGTTATCACCAAGGGGGCCTTTATACGTAGATAAGGTGAATACTTCAGCTTCGTTAAGACAGCGATCATTTCATTCTTTTCTTCGAATTTTCTTTTTATCACATACAGCAATATTACCAGAGGTTAACGAGTGGTAACTCCGGTCAGGCTAACGGTGAAGACCCCAGGAGTGATCTCACCTTGCTTTCCATGGAGACTGGCTTAATCATTGCGAACTTTAAATGAGCATATATATTTGAACCACGAAGCAGACGAGGCCCATATACCCTGTGAGTGTACTGAGCTTTCTCCGCATTTGTCTCTCAAATTGGGTTTCTGTGGCGTTTTTGGTGTTCGGTGAACATTCACTGGTGCCGCAACGATAGGGGTGGGGGCGTTGGGACGACAACTTACGTAGACAGTACAAATTGAAGGTCTGCCAGAGTTGCTTTGAGGTACAGTCCCCATTGTCTGAACTGGATCAAACATTGACAGCTTCCTTATTAGGCAAATACCAGAGAAAGTGGATTCGGCCATCCGCATTGATAGTCCAGCAAAAAATGTGCATGCCTCCGTAATGCATGAGGTCACCATGACCACTAGAGACCAGTTTTCTAGTGTTCATATCACAGCGATATCAATTACGTTCACACGGCCACCACTGAAGCTATAGCAACTCGTCTTGCAGACTGAAGTTCTGATGAAAGAAGTTCAGAGTTATATTTTGGAGTCCGCCTCACTGAGTTCCATCGGTCTAGACCAGATTCTTCTGTAAACACAGAAGAGAAGTTCGGTGTACACGCAGAACTATTTCATGTATTTCGCTTTCTTTCCTCAGAGGCCGAAATTACTCAGCCTTTTATTCTTTGACCTACGAACGGGGAAGCAGCTATTTCGATTTCAAAGGATTTCAGAGAGGGCTTTGCGGACGGGTAACCTCAATATCCACCAGCACGTTAGTGGATAACATCGTCTACCCAGTTGCAGCCTATCGGTGCAACGTAGGTCGGAGAATCAAATTTGCGAACTTGAGTGAGCATCCTGTTGTGGTTGAGACACTTACCCTCTTAGCTTGTGGTCGCTGAGATCAAACGCTTGTATTCCATAGGTTGCCGAATTGACCTCTTTTACTAGCTCGCATTCAATCGAACGGAAGTAAGCTAGTCTACTTCCTGTTTACTACTCAAAGAATCACCACGCACGTGCCAGCCACGGGCCGACTAGTCAGTCAGAATTTCAGGGCCGAATTCACGTCTACTCTTTTCTGCACTCGTCTCAGTGAGTGTGTCTTAGAGTCCAGCCCTTGAGTAGTTATTACTTCCAATTTGTGTCTAATCCCCTCCGAGCGTACCCTCCAGTGACTTCTTGTAGCATGAGCATTAACCCAAGAGATTGAGCTCCTACGATTTCCACATTCTTCCAACTTACAGCAAACCATTCACACAACAGTGACAGCAAGTGTGACGACAAGCGACGACGAATGTGCACCACTGTCTCCCTGTAGATATTTCAGAAAGTGCCTGTAACACACGCTGCTCGAATGGCCCTTATGGTTACCAACGAAGACCTAGGGAAGGGTATGGGAGCCTGGTGGTCGCCCAATCTGCCTTTATTTAATCATGTTGAAAAGAAAACGGAGCACAATTATTACATATTGAACATGACAAAACGGACATTCTACTAATAATCAGAGGGTTCTTTCAAATCCATCGCGGGTTTAGTGTTTAACGTTTGCCTCAGTATGTAAAATCGGTGGTATTAACCGGGCGTAAAAAGACGTAACGAGTTGGGACGAACACGGCCAATTGGCGCCTAGACAATAAACTGTCTCGACTAGAAAAAGCTCCGGCTCACCAAAAACTCACAAACGACATAATTCTTACGTGTTCGCTTTAATAAGAGAGATATAGTTGGTAAAGATGGCTTGTGAGCCCTAGAAGAGAATTTGGACAACATACGGAATTAACTTGTGGATTAACAAAAGTTCTGCGCCCATGGGATGGTGTGTTATTGCAGCATACCACAATCCGTCATCGCAAACATCTCCCATGGATCACGGTTCAGAACAATCTTTGAGTTTTGCTGCCCTATACCACCTCACACCTACCTAGCGTTCCTCCCATATTCTTATTTTGGGTGATTCCAACGCATACAAACTCAGCTCCACAGCAGCTACCGATGAGGACTCTGACTGCGGATTCTCGAAAACCTCGCTAATGTTGAGTTATGAGAAAGCCTGCACACACTGTCGCAATACGTACAGAGTGCCATTAAGAACAGAGACCCACATTGCTTAATCTATTTATCACGAATGGTGCTTATCTGGTACTTACAGCGGTCATCAATCCACCACTGGGACATAATGACCACACACTACTAGCTTTTGACTTTGCCTGTTACTAGCTTCAAAATGCTTCAACAAAGACTTGATTCCGAAACGTTCAGGAAACAGACTTTGACACTTCAAGGACATAATTAGTTACATTCATCCTTGTACCCAACTCAGTGCATCCAAACTACAATCGTTTTAAAGCTGCTACTCATGAAGCTGATGAGGCATTTCTCCCTCGGAGCCTATGGAAGTTCTGCACTCGCACTTCACTTCCGAGGAACATAAGTCAACTTTTTGAAATGCGTATTCGTCTGTCCTCTAAGAAGAAGCTAAAGGGTAGGCCGGAGGACCAAGAAACCTTTTGCTCGATAGGAGATAGGTGCAAGCGGAAAATCTCTCAACGCACCCAACAGGTACAGTCAAAAATTCATAGTGGGATCTCATGAGAATAAATATCTTCCCAAACACGAGTTACCAGTGATAAACTAAGCCTTCTGCGCCTTCTCTGGGGCTCCTCGACAGGGATACCTCCTTCAATCCTCAAGTAATTGCCGAGGTGTTCAGAGAATGCTGTTCAACAGTGCGCAATTTTGATCCGCCGAACCGGCCTCGAATCCTGTCACGGAGACGCTTCCAATACCCACTCATGACAGGTCACTTCCCAGTGCTGGACGTTCAAGGTCCCTGTTTAAGATCAGTCATCACAATGTCATGGGAAATAACGCGACCCATCCCCGGATCCTCAGAGAACCGGCCCTCGGGTTGGTGGTGCTCCTGTTTAATCTGTCAAGCAGACACATCGGACTGGCACTCTTCCGGGGGCATGAGAAGAGGCCATCGTCACACCCGTATTTAGGACTGGTGCTCGTCACTCTTCTGCTGGTCATCGATCAATCATCCTTATCAGCATCTCATGCAAAATAACGGAGCGTCTGTTGAAACGCGTCGTCCTTAAGCATTTCTCCTCAAATAACCCTTCCTGTCGTAGTCAGCGTGTCTGTCTGTCCTTTAGTTGATGAATAACCAGTATGTTAATCTGCATGGTTAGCCTGAAGAAGGCCAAAAACAGTTGTGATATCTCGAATGATACCTTCTTTGGCTTTGCCAAAGTCTTTGATCACGTTCCACACAGTCCTCTTGCACATAAGCTGGCAGCTTGCTGGTCCTAAGGAGAGGCTCTCTGCTAGATTACTTCCGTTATTGGTGACAAAACCCTCAGAGTAAAACCGGTTCCAGCCTTTCTTATCCCTCCTCAGTCACCGCAGGAGTTTCCCAAGGAACCTTACTTTGTCCATTATTGTTTCTAATGTGCTCCAATGACAACCCGAGGTTACTGCTAAACATGCCCTCCTCTATGCTGGTCCTAGTAGATTGCAGATCAATCTTGACCCTATTATGCGCAGGTCAGACGAGTGGGATCTCTCTTTAAACGACAGCAAGAGTGCATATGTCTTTAGAAAGAGACTCCCAGGATCTTCCCGTGATACATATTGCAAAACTGTAATAAATGCCGCAATAGGTAATCTGAGAAGAAACCTGGGGATTTGGTTGTCGTCCGGTTTCTCCCTCTCTCATCACCACCAGATAGTAGCCAAAAGATAATTTGTGATTCGGGATGATGAAAAGAGTTTTTCCCTGCGTACACAGGCGTGTCTTTCGAACTCCTTACGGGGTCTATATAATATCACTGCTCGAGAATGCTGTTGATTTCGTTTGCATTGGTTTGAAGAACGACACACTCGCTATAGAAGTTGTCCAACGAGGAGCCACTAATATGGTCACTAGATTGCAGCATCTCTCTTAACATTCTGGCCCAGAAATTCTTAGTATTAATCTGAATGCGTTTTAAAGGCTCCGTGGTGATTCAATTCTCGCACATCTTTTCTTCAGAGCAAGCTTCCTGCAGCAACTATTTGCCCTAGGGGGTGGTGATAGTCAATGAGCTACGACCCTGGACCTTCGTTAGGCAACATTTCTCATGTAGGGTTATCAACCACTGGTACGACTTTTCATTGGAAGTTGCTAGCTGCTCTTCTGAGGGCCGCTTCTAAGCGTTATTATTTTCCCATTCAATTAGTAATGTACTTTGTTCTGCTACATTATTATTTTACTCTGTTCTTGGTACTCTCCATAACCTTTAAGAGCAGTGCTATATCCTGTTTTCAGTGATTGGCTTTCAGATCAACAGATAACCACCGGACACCAAAACGGACAGACTGGGTGGATCCCGCTAAGTTGAACCCCCCGCCTAGAACCTATGTACAAGTCGGTGAAATTGCTGAAGCATTGGCGTATGCTGTGACAATTCAGTGTTTGGTCGAGTGTCTGAACATATAAGACGAAACGCACGAATCGAGTTCATCAGCTACCTGATGGGACCACTACAAGTTTTCTTGCATAACCTTTTCGCATTTCACAAGAACAGTGTGTTTAAATGCACAACATGTTGTGTATCCAAATATCAGCGGATCTTTGAACACCTTGGTGAGAACGTAGAACGGTACAGAGTTTTTAATTTTATTATTGTGACTGACGCGAGCTGTACAGGCCACATTAGGCTACCTTCGAGTACCCAAACGTATTTTGAGTATGTTCCAATCACATTGGTTTTGCAACTTCTTTCACTGTCCATACATTATTTTAGTCCTCATGTAGTGCTTTGTAGGTTTACTCGAGTAGACTAAAGTACAAATCAGATACACATCTAAGGTAGAGTAGAAGCGTGTAGTGTGTGGAAGTTCCAGGGTGCTTATAAAACGCTGAACTACATCGCGACGTGCCGATATTTCCTATTAGATGTTGCTGTAAAAAATGCGCCTAATATAACGTATGAATATTTATGTGCCTTCTACATCGTTTCTTGTGAGTTGGAACATTGCACTGTCGTTATTGTGCGAGATTAGAATCCCGTTTAACGCTACTGAGCTCCGTAGGAAAACAGATAATGGGCGGCTTATGATAAGATCGCTTAATGGGGCTGCGCGCATTTTTTCTTCCACCGTTCCCTGAGTGTTCTCAAAGTGTCTAGTTAGAACACTCGGGTATCACTCGGGGAACGCTCGGAAAACACTCAGGGAACGCTCAGGGAACGGTCGTGCTACTAGGGAACGTGCGTCCTCATAGCGCTTTTAGGGGGTTCCGGCTCAACAATATACTTACCTTTGTTATCTTTTGCATGAATAAATACTGTCAATCACGGCTGTATGCACCCACGGCAGCAAGCGTGTGTTGTGCTTGCCGCACTTTAATTCCCAATTTATAGACAGGAGATGTCGCAGCAGCTGTTCAAATTTGCATTCAAAATTGATTTAAACATTTTCTAAAATGCATAAATAGATTTATGCTGAATGGTACGCACTGGCCCTATCTTTAGTTAGAGTCACGCGCCACCTCGAGGTGCTACTGATCATTAGCACCCTAAATGATCATTATGGTGTTGATGTTTTCATTGGTTCCAGTGACTTATGCACCTACTGAAGGCCAGCTATCTGATGCATCCGAATCTAGTTGGTCTGTCCTATGGTTCAACAACGGCCTTTACGTTAATGTGAACCATAAGGAAGTTTACATTTACTGTGTGAGTACTACACCGATCAGATAGCTTCCTACCGTTCGTTTTTTGAATAACATTTTGTGTTAGTGATGTCCCAGCTTTATTCCTTAGCTGTTTAAGCGGACGCTCCAGACTGTTGTTTTCCCCAGTGCATGAAGAGAAACTACTGTCTCACCAGTTCTGAGGACAGGTGATCAGCACTCCCATGCCAGCTATCGGCCAATCAGCCTTACTGGCATTTCGTGCAAGATGATGGAACACCTGTCAAGGAACGTTATTCTAACAATTTCTTAGAAATTAGCTTTTTTTCTCCGTGAAATAGCTTCTCCTAGCCATTCAAGCGTAACAAATGTGCCTGTATTCTTTACAGCCTGACGTAAGCCAAAGACAACAATCTCACGACGGACGACATCATTGGGTAGTTCTCACGCATTCCTCCCTGACGTAAGTTTGAAGCTTATGATATCAAAGAGGAGGTTCTTAGCCAGATTGACATTCTAGTTACTGACAGAAAGTTTGGAGTTTAAACTGAGTCATGCCTTTCATCCCCTCCCTGATTTCTTTGAAGGTTCTTCAAAGAGCAGAGCTTAGTCTACCCTTGTTTTTACTTGTACTATTGGCCTCCCAGACGACATTTTGAGCAACAGGCTTCTGTATTGACGAATTAAGAGCCTGAAATGCGAGTGGTTCCAGAACTAAAACGATAGATCTTGGCGCTGTTAAGTGAGGATTTCAGTTTTATCCTAAATGATAGTACGTGTACGTGTGCCTGGTGAATATTCTTGTGGTGCATTTGTGCTTTACGCTGCATGAATAAAGTAGATCCCAGGAAAATAGATCTAAGGGAAGTTCCAGATATCTTCATGTAGTCTGACCTATCTTTCATCTAACAAGGATTTGCTACCCTTCGGATGATCAAACGGACCACTTCCCGCCTAGGCGAGGTGGCATTCCTAATGCCTTACATAGTGTATCTAAGACCGATGCCTAAGTACACTAATCAAGTCGTGCATACAGGCTTGAATAAAGACATACTTATTTCTGAGTGTGCTTAGTACACGACTACAAAACTGCTTATTGGCCTGCGCCACGTGACTTAAAATTCACAACTTGAAGTTCTTGATCTTTTCCTATTTAGAGTTTGAAGACTTAGCGGTGAATTTCTTCTTGCACGCATTTTTAGCGCATGACATGTCAAGCAGTTCTGTATGTTAGTGGTTAACGATGGTCGATGGTGCCTTATCGAAAAGCTTTGAAAGTTCTGTGCTCAGAATGTCCCAAGACAATCGTTCTTTCCTCAGAGGGTTATTAGTTACTGGAACGACCTACCTACTGAGATCATTAATTGCTCCACTAGGGAGCGTCTTAAAACGTTGCTAGATCCCAATTTAGTAAGGTATTTACGATACTCGTAATCTCACTTTGTTCTTGGTACTCGCTGTAGTCCCAAAGAGCTGTGATACACCCTCAAGCAACTATTTTTGAAATCAGGATGGAAGGTGGAAGGTGATCTAGTTCCAACCATGAAATTTGCATCATCGGAAAACGAGGCAACCTAGCAAAAAAAACCCTTAGGTGCTATCATTTTTCTGTTTGCATCTGATGGGCCACCTGAAGTATGGTAGAAAGTCTTGACGAGTTCAAGGAAGATGGCGTCTGAGATGAGAAGTTCGTTTGCAGTCTCCCAGGAATAGTGCAACTAGCACACCACATTGTGAATGATGATCAATTGAAACCTATCTAAAAATTTTGAAGCTGTTGACGATCGGAACCCATCGGAGATTGCGTCCCTTAGATGTGTTGCTGCTCACAAACTCACACTGGTTTCAGGTAATCTGGGCTAACTAATCATAGAATTATTGAACCACACAAGCTTTTATCAGTATTTGCTTACCAAACACCATGTCCAACTTCAAATGAACCAAGGTTCTTGGATCTGTTGCCGTTTGCAAGGTACTGAATATGCACTTATCATTTACTCTGGACAAAGAATTTGATTCAAGGTCACTCTTATTAAAATCAGTTAATCTCTTACTTGCGCACGTTGTCTCTGGTACTTGTTGAAATACTCAGCGCAAATTACCACACTCATCTGAACTGGAATAGTTTTCATTAGTTCATTTTATAACCATAATTGCACAAAAGGATTTAAGTGGCTCAAACTAAAAGTCACCAGCATAGTCAAACAGCAATACTTTATTGGTTTTAACCCGTCCTTGAGAGAAACAGAATAAGCACCAGTTATGACGGTATCTGAATACTGAAACACAAAACAATGTATATGCTGTGACATTCGGAACCAATGTGGTTACAGCAGAAAGTAAGTTTCCATTAGCAAAGCAGCATCGAACGATTTCTACTAACTCGTGTCGTTAAGTACACTTCAGAAATATATTGGTCGAAGAAAGAGAACATAAACGGCACTGAGCTCTATTAGCCACCATCTTTTCTAAATCCTCCACCCACCGAATTTATGGATTGCGAAGGCAACGGAAGCCGGGGGGGGGGCGAGCTCAGCCTGCATTGGCTAATCCAGTGATGGATGGTTTCACCTCTCTTCACCATATTCTCACCTGTTCACTTTGCACCTTAGTAGAGTCGGCAGCTGGCAAAAGGCTTTGTGGCATTTTCATCACATGATGTGATCATTCAGAGCTGTGTAAATTTGAAGATTCAGCATCAGAAATCGCCCAGAACTCACTGCCAGCTACCCACCTCTCAAGTTCTTTGGTGTCTACGTGTTTTTTTCCTGACGAATACAAACGATCTAACGGGACATCGATGGTCAGATTAACGTCTGTCTTAAGTATACCTTTTATAAGCACCACTTAATTTCCGATGAAGCCTTTCTGTGACTCTGTACTAAAATGTGGCAAGCATTTATACGATGGCTTGTTGCGTGGTGCATACATGCTGCCTTTAGACCAACAGAATGTAGTCCTAGTTCTGCGGATTGAGTAAGATGCGTCAGCAGTTGGTTACTGAAAAGCTTTAGTGAAAAGCTATATGCATATTTCAAGGTGTAATGTAAGTTGCTGGCTTTTTGTTTCGCAGTTTCCGTTATTTTGCGGTAAGTTATTAGGATCAACTACATTAATAAACGGAATACATATAAAAATGGCCGTGAGCTTAACCAGCTGGTGCTAAAGCTTGGAACCTCCTTCACCGTTTCCAGATTTGAGCAGTAGCCTTGGAGAGCACGGCTCCTACTTCCGTTGATGCTAGCAATAGTCCATGAAATAGCAGAGCAGTGCGTAGATCCAACAGTGATAATGTATACTATAGTGCAGGGAAAGTAACTTGTGGGCCTGAAAGAAGGCTACATTGGCGGAAAATTTGCCTGAATTAACGTGTTTCCAGGATTTTACACTGCTATTGTAACAGGTTGAATCCCGGCCTCCACAGTCGCTAATCACGCTTCGAACCTTGGTCACATATGTGCATCCCGATTCCTCCACCGTTGTATTCCGAGATTAATAAGGCTTGCTGAACTGCTGACAATAAGCCAACCAAAGCCGAAACGTTGGGTTTGGAAACAATTTTTCAAGAACCTGAGAGTGCTTTGATCTGTTATCTAACTTCCTTTGTCGTTTGATGTGGAGAGTGGTTTGTTGTCACCATCTGACTTCAGTCAGTTAAATATACAGGGTCCTCGTACTTCAGATTGGGTTACACCATGACTGCCCAATGAAATCAGCTACTTCGGTTAATAATGCCCGCTTTGATAATCACCCAGCTGGCTTAAGAATTCCGTGATCCAACCATCATTGACTGTGAAACATTGTCAATTAGCCACTTGATCAGTTGCGGGACGATTTAGAAATAGTTGCTAGCAAACGGCCACGTTGCCCAAGTACTTGCCGCTTGTTATGTGCTCCACTTAACATCCGTTCGAAACTTTATTAGGAACAAAACAAGCTCTTGAAGCATCCAATGAATTGGGCTGCTGCCAAGCTTTACAGGCTCTTCTGTTAAATGACAGTCAATCAGTTTTTTACCTCACAGATGAAGAACTTCGGTGAAACTAACTTGCATTTCCTTTTTTCTAACTAACACCTTCCTTTTGATATCACGAGGTGTTGATCTAATGTTGTCAATTTGAGCGTGACGTTATACATCCTCACATTATCTGTGTAATAAAATAAGATAGTGGGAAGGCTCCAGTCTCCAATATACTGGGTTCACTCTGTTCAGACCAGACAGGCAATTGGTTGCACTCGATGTGCTTTGCAGCTGTCAAAAGAAGGACTGTGCAGAGCATTAATATTTGGAGTGTGGGGATGTGTGTCTTGTGCTGTCTCGTGCATATATTTGACACTGTGCCTCTCTTATACAATTATGTCATACTCAGTCCAATGTTCTCAGAAAGAAATGTGAAATCATGAACAAAAGTGTGTAATAGTGCAGACAATAAACGGAATGCTCAGTATTATCTGGCAGTTATATAAAAGCGGAAGTTTTGGTGAAATTGTTCATTGTTGGCTTCTAAATAGAGCTGATAGTACCTATCTTACTTGTATCGTTTAATATCTGCTCACTGTTGATGCCATAGTTCATACAGAGACTGCTCATTTCTGTACTACTCAAATGAGGCATGGGAGCAATGGGAAATCTCCCAGAAGTTCCTCTTTAGTGCCCCCCGACAGACCAATTTTCAGCACCATCGACATCCGTTTGATGGGCATTGGTTATCCAATGGAACAGAAAGTGACATTTTAAAGGGCATATTAAGTTCAGCAAATCCACACCCGGTCTAACAAAATGCAAGTATTACTCTCAAAAAACACACTGCCATCACTTCTTACATTACAAGTCTGAGCACGGGGAAAAAATCATAGCCTCCCTATCTTCTCTTGGTGTTTTCCGCCAAATCGCTTGAGGCCCAAGCGAATGTTGCTTAGGTATCGGGTATGCAGGTCACTCATTGACTCTGATGACTCCATCGTCTACCGGAATGTTGAACTCCGTATCATGCTTACAGTGTCAGCTAGTTTATGGTGCTCATAAATTTTGTATGTAGTTTACACATTTACTGTATAACCGTTCACATGGAAGTAGTTGTTTCTAAGATAGACTTCTTGAGTACTTTGTACGGATATACCGCGAGATATATGGACAGGATATATGTAAACTGTTTTCTCTTCATAAAAAGCAGCTGTGTCTTTATTGCGTATTCGGCAAAATGTATACCCGAGTAAGTAAACCAATATCTTCCCATTGATCACAATATGATCATTTTTAAATATGCAACTGCTCACGTTTTCGATGCGTTTTTTCTAGGAGCTTTAAAAATGCACTCAAGACGAAGAAACTCCAGTTTCTCAACGGTCAAACAAGCTGAAAGGACAAGTAAACATAATAGCAAATCGCATGTTCCCTCTCGATCTAAGCAGTCAGAAAGCCAAAATGCGGTGGTCCCTAAGACAGTAAAAAGTGAGCAGAGGAAAGCGCAAATACCGGAAGCAGGAGACCATGTTCAACCTGAGGAACTACCAGTCTTGCACATGAAACATAAACAAAGAACTCGTTGGGGTGAGAGTGATGGTAAAAGGCAACCTGATGAAAATAAGCCAATCAGACTGTCCCAAGAAGTCACTGATAGGCGTTTGCATTCAGCGGAAAAAGAAACTCCCACTCGAAGAACGCACAATACCTCGAACGATCAGACCGAAGGAAAAAAAATTGGAGGAGAGCAGCATAGCTCCGTTCGTAAGAGAGGCCATCATAAAGACAGAAGTCGGACCGAGACCTTCATCACTGCAGAACAAATCAAAGAGAACACGGGTGAAGAACTTGCAAACGAAAGCAAACCAAAAGTCGAATTAATGGACTGGCATCATTTAAAAAAAGCGAAAGCAGAGACTGGTCTGGTGGTGGAATTTTCATCCGATTTAGACCGCAAGGTAGAAAAAACATCTAAAGTGTCCCAAATGTCAGCAACACCTTTAATAACCGTACATTATGAAAGTCTTAGTGCTGATCAACAGGGCTGTACGGAAGACCCTGAAGAATATGGGAGTGATTTTGAAGTGCCAAACTCCGGTGGGTCTGAGTCGGATTCACTTTCCGGGCCAACGAACATTGCAAAACTGAGCGAATTTCAGACCTTTGGTGAACCTTCCTTACATTATTTGTGGTCTTTTGTCACACATCAGAACGTTGATCAACCTTCAACGCCCTCTGGTCAGGTGATCAACGAACATTCGCCCGACACAAAGCAGCTGATTGATTTTAGTCGATCTTTCGGTTCAACTGTTCGACGGTCAGGTCAGCGCCTTCTGCGCCGAGCCAAGAATCTGCTTAGATTGATCGAACTGGAGTTTGATGGAACTGGTCACGTATTTGAACTGAAGCCTTTAGATGGCTACGCGAACTATATGGTCAGATTTGGGAAGGCCAATCACTGTCAAGTCCATGTTCAGACCAACGATGATGCGCTGGATAGAGAAGCGCAGACCGATGAGATTGAGCTGTGTAAAGGCGGTGGCGTGTGGACACAATGGCCCCCTTTGGACACTGGTGATTGTTCTGGTTATGCTAGTGCGTCTGACACAGCTTAGTTTCATGAAATATGTGTGAAAGTGTTTGGTTTGTTCCGCAATCAGAAGGTCTGTTTGTTTGAGTTAAACTTCATTCTTGTGCAAAGTTGTGTCCCTACGTTTTAGGAGTTTTATCATTAAGTAACAGTTAACATGTATGCTTCTCCGGTTTGCGAATGACAAACTTGAGTTCGTAAAGGTCGTAAAAAATAGCTGGATAAAATGACAGTGTTTGGATTGACCATTACATCATAACATAGGCCATGACGAAATTAAATAAAACAAATGGAGGAAGAACAACTGAGAACTCTCGGTGATTAGTGAGGCTATTTCGATCAAAATGGAACAAGCAAACTTTTTTGTGTCATTCTGATCGGAGAGATTGAAGGATCTAACAACTGACGTACTACCATTATCTCTTATAAGTCTGTTTTGTTTTATCGCCTTAAGCAGTGTTAATCAATGCGCATTCTTTTAACTGCCGTTCGACTTGCGTGGACTTTCTAACCATATCTGACTCCTTTCGTTTGACTTGTGTGGATTTTATAATCGTGTCTCTATTCTTCTGGACTCCATTTTACCAGGCAGCAGGTCTATTGCGTCACATCAATTTCGTGTTCATTGTCAGTGAGTACTCTTCGCTTGCGTCTTACCACCCCTGCTTTGGTTATCTGGCTGTCTGTTTTAGATGAGATTAGATTGATTTTACTTTGCTGGTTGCCCCCACTATATGACGTGCGCGTAAAGTTGCAGAGGTGACAGTGGAGATGTGAATGAGGTGTTGTCACGCAAAATGTTGGTTAGCCACTTTCACTATTTTTAGTGTTAGATACCAAATTAAGCCAGTTTTCATGATAAAACTTTGTCTGTCGTAAAAATGGTCACAGTATGCTCCTTCATACAAAATCTCGGATTGTTCCATACAAGATTTTCAAGCTGACTATCATTCACATTTGATCGCAGCGTTCGCATTCAGATAGACTTTACAGCCAGCCTCTTTCGAAAGAGGCTGGCTGTAAAGTCTATCTGAATGCGGACGTTGCGATCAAATGTGAATGATGGTCAGCTTGAAAATAAAACAAATCTCCGAGTACTCATGTGGAGCCATACAGGAATGTTAAAAGCATAGTCAAAGGTGGATGGGCTTATAAGTTTGGGTCAGCGGTTTTTGCTGGTCGTTTTGTGGAACCCAACCTGAGGCCTGTTTTGTAATTTGTTTGATACACACCGTCGAGCAGTGGTATTAGTGTGCGATTCGTCGATTAACCTTTTGTGTGTTCAAACCTTAATACAACCTGTCAGTCTTACACATAAGTCAAGCAGCACTCTCGTTTGATCGGAACATTCACGCTCAAAGAAAATTTTTAAATAATCCCCTTGAAGCAGAAAAACTCTGTTTAGGTTTAATTTTGTTGAATCTAATCAACAATGCTCATTAATATCACAGCCATGACAGGCAGCCCGATTCACGCTATGATGGAATAACTATTCTACCCACTATACTAGTGACTTCAGTTCAACATGCTAAACC
The DNA here is from genome assembly GCA_008508345.1 of Paragonimus westermani. Classification (NCBI taxonomy): domain Eukaryota; kingdom Metazoa; phylum Platyhelminthes; class Trematoda; order Plagiorchiida; family Troglotrematidae; genus Paragonimus; species Paragonimus westermani. The sequence continues at coordinate 203,419 of QNGE01000082.1, read as the reverse complement.
TAACCGTTATATCATATTTTGAGGCGCAACCAGGGTCCGTTGTAAATGATGATGAGAACACCATATCCTCTCGAAATGATGTACAGTACTCATCCCAAAAAATCATGTATGGCTTCATCCTTTTTCCTTGAACTCTGAATTTTCCCGCAATTTCTAGTGACAGATGTCCACCTCTTATTACTATCGATAATATCATTATTATTACTGTTGTCGTCGCCGTCATCATCATGGTGGACAAAAGCAATACAATAACGGTTCTCGTTGAGGTGTGGTTGCTATAAAACTATGAGGAAATGAGCGTGTTCTGATCAGAGCGAAAGAAGAAAAGAAGAATTGGTCTGATCAGTGAAACGGTAATGTGTTTACTCAAACATTTTACCTTGAAAACAAGCAACCGAGCTATAAGTGAAATTAATTTATCATCAGCAAAACAGCATCCGACGACTTTAACTTTGCCATGCATTTAACTGGGCTTACTTGAGGTACAATTCAAGCAAACAACGACGACATTCCTCCTTTTGGGCCTGAATGAATGCCGTGTAATCTAGAACCTTCGGGAACAGCGTAGATAAACTTACTTACAGGCGACAACTCTTTTGCGAGTGATACTTCTGCACACCAGCCCACCATCTGCCCACCTTGCATCATACTACAGTCAACCGCTGCATTGTCAGAAGATATGCGTTGTGTCAGGCGACTGGTTGGCGTCCTTAACACATGGTCGCATGTTCGCGCACATCTAATGAATTTGGTTATATCCTGAGCTCCTGGTTACTCACCCATTAGTGTCACCCGATGCGAGCAATTGAGCACAAGCTCCAATAGCAAATGTTTCAAGACGATTAATTTCTTTTTTTGAGCGGTAGCTTTCACAGCTCTAACGTGGCACAGCTGTCACAGCCATCTGTCTTTCGCCGGAGATTTCTGAGATTCTGTTTCCCTCCCTGTATATTTACAGCTGGTGATAAAACTTTGCAAGTGTAGAAACCCGTCAAATACATCTAAACCTTCATTAATCAACATTAAACATAAATCACCATAAGTGTTGTGCATTTTGAGGCTGAAAATCTCACTGTAAAATGTCTAACAGAGCACGGACTAGCACCTTTCATATTCTCCGATGCTTTTTGTGGATGCTATTTGGAAAAAAACAAAATAGAATGCGATAGATGTTGTTTCATGTTCTGCTAGACAATTTGGAATGAAAGTTTAGTAGAGCACAAAATAACATCTAAAATCTCATTCCGAATTGTTTAGCAGGGTACGAAGTAGCATATATCGTGTTCCATATTGCTTGAAAATTGATAGATAAAATATTGCTGTCAACATAAATAAGATCAACCAGGCTCCTGTTAGGTGGGAGATTCACTTCTGTATGTGGTGTTTGCCACAGAGAGTTCTTGTTTGGTTTGTTGATGACAAAACCAAACAAAAATGTTGAAAGTTGCCGACCTTTATGCATATCGTTGTTGGTGCCTAAACTATCGAACAACTCTCCGCGAACCTTATCCTGAGCTGAAGTATAGGAACGAAGCGCAAACGATATGTTCAGATGCTTGTTTGATGCACCCCTGCTTCAAGACCAGTCCAACAATGTGGATCGACGGAGTGATGCGAACGCACGCCTGTAGTCGAGTGCTGAAAAGGTCTCTAATTTTCCAAAAATACCGTTTTACTTGCCTCGCAAAGGACCTAACACATTACTGTTTTGAACAACCCTCGAGGTTGGCATATCGGTGTGGTGTTTTTAAGTTATGGTTGACGAACTCGTTGAGTCGAAGCGTCTCCTCATGTAACAGTTCAAGCTAACCAAGGTGCCTAGTGATCAATTATCTACGCTGAACTTAGCCGCGCGGTCGTCGGCTGGTGAGAAACAATCAGTTTACGCTATCGCAAACAATATCACCGGGTGTCATTACGATATCCAGGCTAGCTTCACGTTTACTGCTTGTTTCAGGCTGTACGACGACCTGTTTAGTGTCGCGTTTGGAACACAGGATGAACCGTGGAAGGTACGTCTCGTTTGAAGTAAACGCAACATTGTCGAGCACAAGTGTGCCAACTTCATGCTGTCAAAGAACTCATGCGGCAGCCCCCATAACGAAACGGTCAAATGCTACAACCCATCTTCGGGACGATCAATCTTCCTTGTTCAACACAAGATGTCAGTGCCTAAACCTGGCCAGGTCCGACGACGAAGACGATGACTACGTCATGTGTGTCGGTGTGGTCAGTCGCAAGTGTCAGGTTGTCCAGCTTGGTTCGCTTACTGGGGATCACTTCAAATGTATGGTGTTCTGCTACCTTCACTCTCCGAGAGATGCAGATATCCATACTCTCCTGCTGAACCAGGTACATCAAGGTCCCACGAAGACTCTTCAGATGTTCACTGCCAAGTGCCACCTCCCCATCAACTTTAAATACCTCGCCGCATTGGTGTAACGTGACACTGGTGCTGTGCACGCAGTACGTTCTGGACCCTTCACACACAATTTGGGCAATGGTACACAATCCCATGGTTTCCTACAGCATCCTAGCCCGCGTTCACCTCCTTCAGGACTTGGTTTACATCCTCAGAGCTCAAACGTCAAGAAGTAGCATCCATCCCCGTGCAGGCGTTGTGACGCCTGGCAATTTTGTCGCGGCTATCCTTCCAGACGACATCGCTGCTCTCTTTGTTGTCAACACGGAGATGACTTCTTTCAGGCCCGATACAGTAACAGTAGTTCTTCTACTCAAGCCGCATTGGTACTCTAAGCTCGATTTCAGGCTCTTAACCAAACTCATTGGCTATTTCCGAGCCTGCTGACCACCTCCCAAGTCAGCGTTCATGGTTAACGGAAGTTCGCGCTGTTCGTAATAAGCGGCTTTTCAGTTCGACTACAGCTGTATACTGCAAAGAAGGTTATAGTCATTTCGAAGGATCTCTGGAGAACGCTTGGCCTACTCCCAACTCAACGGACATTTCATTCTACCAACTACACCTTTAGTAGCCTTTTACAACTGACTAGCTAACCGCAGCGCTGCGCCTTACTCCGAGGCAAGACTTTCAGTCGTTCCTTCTACGTCTCTGGTTCGAATGAAAGCTGTCGATCACAGCCATGTTTACTGGTCTGGCACAGGTCGTCAGACTGAGGACGTGGTCAAACCTTGTTCTAGTTGCCAGCAATCCGCCAGCGACACAACCCGCCAGATGCCAATGCCGTGATCTCGATCGGAATACTGGTGACCGAGGGTTCACATCAATTTCGCCAGTCCAGTAAACGGAACATTTTATCTCGTTTCGATTGGCGGAATTTCCAAATGATCTGCGATCGTACCGCTGATTTCATCAACGACAATAACTGCTATCAACACTCTTCGACGTCTGTTCAGTCGCCCTACCCTCCCCGAAACCATTGTGCCTGTCGATGGTTACCGGTTCAAATCTGGTTAGTTTGAGAAATTCCGCCACCATGAAACACATTCAGTGGCCCTCATATCACTCGCAATCCAACGAGTAGGTAGAATTCCCTGTCGACTTGCCCAAACATCCCTTTCTCAAATCGCGTGTGGACAAGGCGTCTGAGGAAATCCTACAGCAGTTCCTTCTTGTTTACTGAACGACTCCTAACACGTTGCCGTACAGTAACCAAACTTCTGCAGAACCCATTATGGGTCGTACACTGCAAACCACACTGACAGCCGTGATCCAGACGAAAGTGACTCTCTTCAGACGATCACGCTGTGCTTCCAGATAAATCACCTGTGTGCGCCCGTTATTATCGGCTTGGCCACATCCAGTAGGTAGAATACGTGATGATGAGACGTCGAGGCTAGGCCCTTCGTAAGATTCTTGCTGCGGTGGACAGTTGGGTCTACCGTTGAAATCAGCTCTGGCTACACCATTATGTCGATAAAATATATCAGGGGATCATTCCGCTTCACTCATTACTTTGCAATTTCGTGCTTTCTGAGAAATCAGTATCACCCTGAGCATCTAGCCTACCTCCGTCGACCGCCGAGACAGATCGTTTTTTCATACGTTGGACTTATCGGCAAGGCCGATTACTGACTTTTATGCAGACTGATCCGGAGAAGGTCAACTACTACTAATCTTCGTAAGGGAGTTGTCTGGAAGGTCTCCAGTTTCCCGAAAATACCGTTTTATTAACTTTTCAAAAGTCTAACATATTGTTGGAACTGATCCAACAAAATACAACCCTGTCAGTTAGCACTATCGACAATCGATCGACAGTGAAAAGCCAAGTCTCAGCGCGTTGACTTCGTATATTATTACCGACCCTGGAAAATAGAGAGTACAGAGAGGCGCGTCAAGCTAGCGAGGCACGGAGCGAGTTGTGTGTTAGCCCCGGGACGGATGTTACAAATTGTGTAGCTTGACTAAAACAAAAGTAGGTACAAAATCAAAATCATAGAAAATGTACAGATGAATGCGACTATCAAAATATCATTTATTATAGTCGCTACAATATTAATTTTTTAAGTTACCTTCAGAGTTGACAAGGATATTTGATTCTTTCTCTTGCACGGGCGTCCTCGACTTTCCGTTGCCCGTTTCGACATCCGCTCTACACGCTCGTCTTCTGATTGGGTGCTAATTATACTGTCTGGACTCTTATCTGGTACATTTCTTCACCCTGATTTCTTATTTGTCACAAACCCCATAAATACGAACGTGTCTGTGAACATGTCTTCGGATTTAGCGATGTAATAAAGCTCTGGTTATAGGCCACTCCTCTTTTTGTCTCTATACATTAGTCTTGAGTGGTTGGGTTACCGGAGTGTTTCCAAGTTAATCGTGTACACTCTGTCGTCCGTTGTTCATTCCCGTTATCCGTCCTTCCTTTATCTGCCACGTCGTTAACCGCTGTTCTGTTATCTATTATAGTTAACGTACGCGCCCATAGACCTCAGATTAAGTTACAACATCGAGCAAACGATTATATTTGGCCGACGGTATCTATAACCCCAATGAATTTGGCTACCCAGTTTTTCTTTTTGGCAAAGTTTGCTTCAGTTATTACTTATTTAATAGTGTCTGTCAACGAGGTCAATACTGTGGCCATCTTTACAGTGATTTCGTGACAATGTGGACCGGAGTGTAAAGTTCGGTCGTATGAAGGATATGCATTATTGCTGAACGACAACAAGTGAAGACCTCGAACTATCTACTTCTTTCCGAAGAGTTTCAGTTGAAAATTTCATTTGAATGCGAATGCTACGAGCTTATAAGAGTGGTGTTTACTTTCTGTTAGTTAAATAATGTATTACTTGCTTTTGGCACTTTGAGAGCCTGATGAATTGGGCCTAAGTGATGGTTTTCGAGTTAAATGACCTTGAACAATTTGTTTATATTGGTTACCAATTATTTTCCGACCCTACAAATAAGGACAACTTGGATTGTGGTAGGAACCTTTTAGTCCAACAGGTTACAGTGCATTTACACTACTGTTGGTTTTCGTCATTTTAATTATCCCTGTTTACTATTTCCTATTAAAATTTATCTTCCTTCATTATTCTGTGAATCGGTGGTTGAAAACCAGAAAGCATACCGTTCTGAAGTAGTCGCATTCGATTGTTTGCTTTCCACGCAACAAAGCAAACTTCACTGAGAAAACGTAAGGTACAGTGTAAAAATCCTGCGAGGGCATTCGTTATAATCACAGGATTTTGGGTGCTCTAAGAAACTTAGACAAGCCACGAAATTAATGCATTTTGTGAGTGACTTAGCACCCTTCGTAGATGTTTTGATCTCAATGTTGTAACGCAAAGCAATGTAAATTGCGAACTAAACGGTTTTTGTGTCGCATAGAGTGGGATAACTTAGTTGTGTTATAAGTTTTTTTATACTCATGTAATAAAACTGTCACTTGTGTTCCATTAATTGAATCTTCACAGATGGCGATGCTTATGTGAAAGGTGTGCTGAAAATTGACCCATACGATGAAGGTCCGCAGTCCTACATGCTTTCCGATCTTCTGAATGACTTTTATCCGCACAACAGTCCACACCATGATGTAACTGACAAACACATCAGACAGTCTCAGGCGCTGAATATTGACACGGTACCATCATCAACAAGTTTGTTATCCAGGCTTCGTGTGGTGTTACATGTGCTGAATGAAGAAAATCTTCCAGATTTAAATTGTTTGTCCGTACAAAATTCCGTGCTTACACAAGATCTTTTTCATAATACCGAATGCGTAAACTCTCCGAACGGACCGGACAGCCAAATCCTGAAACCCGGGGAAAGGGTTTGTATATCCTGTCAGTTTGCAATTTGTAATGGTGACCGATTGTTAACAATACATCTACCGGAAAAGGTGAGCGTAACAACAATATATAATCGAACATCACACCTAACACTATCCCTCATTTTTGTCCTACTGATGTTAGTAGAGTGGTGATCATTAAATCCGAAGTACATCACTCTCCCCATTTCTGACCTCAATTGGAATAGGTTTCAAAAATGTTCGCAAGGCTGTTAGCCGCAGTGTGAATACCATACTGCTCTACGAAATCCAGATGCTGTGGTTTGTCACACGCGAATTCAGTGTTAAACATGCTGACGTACAGCAAGGTGCGCATTGCTAGATTAACCTGTGCCTTTGTATCAGTTCAAGTTTGCGCATATATAAAAACTCTTCTGAAGGGTTCGTTGTGTGTGAGCATCACGCGAGTTATTGACTCAGACGACAAAAAACATATTTCTTCGTCGTCTCTCAGTTATTCGAGATCAGTCACGGTCCTGAGTTCCGGAATACTGGCAATCTCCTAGTCCCTTGGTAACTCGTCAGTGAGGAATGCATCTACAAACTTCATGACCTCTGATGGTTTTTTGAGGTTTCCTGATTCTAAACAAAATCCTTGAACAAGGCAGCTGTTTCCATATACTTCGACAACTACTACAACGTCTGTTGGAAATCCACAGTCTGTGAATCATTGTACAACTACGAAGGGTTTGAGTGCATTCCGTACGCCCATCATTTAGTGATACGTGTTTAAAGCATTCAGGCTGTTAAATTTCATCCGGACATCTGTATCAAATATCCAGTTGGCATTAGTAGGATTAGTAATACTCAGTGGTGCCCACTCATTGGTTGATGCGCTATTTTCCGAATATTGCACTTACCTGTGTATGTGACTGACTGACCTATTCACGCAAACCCCCAGCGGGATTGGTACAGTGGAGTTAGTAACACTTCTGTGTATGTATATTCACATTTTGTCGAAACGGATCGGCACGGTGATAACTCTAATGAGGTGGCTTTGTATGTGTTCTACTAATTTTGCGTGGGTTCATAATAAGGTGGTACTGTTGCAGATTTTTTGCTAAATAGCTTTCGCTGAACTTACATCAGGAATCCTAAAGTGAGGTATGAGTTAGACAGAACTATTGATTGGTGTCACTATCAGTGACGTTCGATCGCATCTTACTTGTGAATATGGCTTACCTCATAGAACATGTTGTGATTGCATTTACGCCACATGAACTTTTGGCTGAATGTTTTCAAACACTTAAATACACGCTGAATCGATTGGATGAAAAACCAGTATAGGTAAATCCAACGGACTAAACTGGGTTGTTTCAAATCTATTGGATGGTTAATGTTGTAACCTTTTAATCTAGGATTAGCAGCGTTCTGCGTGTGGATTAAAGTAATTGCAGCATGGCGCATAAGGTTCGTGTAGTTTTAGAAGTTAACGTAACCTCAGCCTTTAATACATTGAAAGCTACTCTTTGATACTCATATATATGAAAACTGTTCAATACAAAATCTTCGTAGCAAACTGCATTTTTCGACTAGGAATAATTACCAGCAGGACGAATGAGTGATATTTTCGTTTTAAAGCATTTATCTGTTTATGGCTGGATTGGTACGCTCGTCAGATGCGACATATGCTGTGATTCATCGGCTCACAGAACCTACTGTTATGAACACTCACTAAAAAAGAAAATTATAAAAAAATTTTCGCTCTGAACTTTGTGAAGCACGAGGAATACAAGTTTGTGCGGTTAAACAGATATCCGCACCAAGTTTAGTACGAATGAAGTCAAACAGTTTGGTCGTGGTGTTTAGCATTTTATAGGGTTGATTTCCTTCACTAGAAGCTTCGGGTTACGACGGTTACTCCAGGTTGCACACCTCTTACGGTTCACACGGAATTTGCATCCGGGTGAACGCTTTCAGACGCTCATGTATTCGCAGTAAGAAGAAAGCTTTAGTTCAAACTTTGGTAGCAGCTGTGAAGCACATGACAGCTCAAAAGCGGTGAGATCTGGACTTATTGCTCTGACAGCATTAACAGCCCCCTCGTGAGGAGCAAAACGCGAAAAACCTGATGTGAAGGTAGATGAATTTTGTCGATCCACAGCTATGACACTCAGTTGCAACGCACTTCAATGGCATTCAAGCGGAGGGAGACGCACAGTGCACAAAAAAGTTGGAACTGTTGTGCTACTTGCATATGTTTTAGTTTACTGAATATTTGTCAGTAGTTAAAATGAATAAAAATAATGTTCTCATACCGAAGACTGCAGTGAAGTCACAGCCGCGGATATTCGTAGGTAAATTCGATGAGTCGTGGATGACGTAATTACTCCTTCTAATAGGTATTTTCCCATCAATTCAACCACGCAAGGTTTTTAACATGCGACAAGGCGTATAGTCGCTGTTTTAAAAAATGCATGAGGTCTTCACTCAAGAGAACGCATGCTTAAGTACGAACACGGCTAGAATCAAGGGTGTGCAATATTGTTCAGCTTTGACTCCTCCGGTGCCTTCATTCAAATGGGACAGGCTGAAAAGCATGTCAGAATGCAGATGCTGCACTTGCCTGTGGAAGGTTTTCAATACTTGTCAGATTTATCTGATTTCATCTTTCTTTAGTCTACAATGGTACACTGTCTGTTTTTACACATTCATAGTCTGCTTATAGAACCGTAGTACGTGAATTTCGTTATCACTGCAGCTCCTGCCGACAAAAAATCCCACTAATCATTATGGTTTTCCACGCCAAGCGGGAGAAGTTATCTATGTCTGGTCCGTCTCCGGTGGCACCAGCGTTCCTGACTATCAACTGTATTGTCCAGGTCTGTCGGAAACCGGACTACAAGGAGCCAATATCACGGACGCCATTTTCAGTCCAGACGTTGACGCTAATATGGTAAAATTGGTGGTTTCTCTTGACAAGACTCGTAGGTCATTGGTGCCTTTATTCTGTCTGTAAATTCTTATCCATATCTTGAATTTCTGCTTTTTCACACCTGTTTGTTACATTTTGGTATCGAATGTAAAAATCAAATGTGAACGGTCACATTACGCAAGGTGTTCAAGAACCGCTCAAATGATCCACCCATATGGAATTAGACAAGACGTTTCTACAGGTTTGGCTAATTTGCTACCAACCGAAGTTCGTGGTATCTAACCGTCTGTGTCAGCATCCAACCACACGCCTTGAATACCATAGGTAGAGATAGAAAGGAGCAGATTGGTGGGGGAATTTCGACCGTCAAGTTCTATCACTTTAACTCATTTATACCACGAAATATATGGATTTAGGTGGTTATGTTGTGCTTTACAGATGATCTGCGTTATTTGCCGTGCCGTTCACCATTTGCTTACGGTGTGAAGTAACAACTCGATTACTTTGTAGACAGTAAGTAAGGTATCTGCTGGTCAGTTAAGAATGGTACATCAGGTTCTTCTCTTGAAATGAGTTTTTTCTGACCTACCTGGTATGTAGCTGAAGACTTTGTTGTAGGGAGCATCTAACAAGTGTCATTGGCCAGAACGCTATCGGACATTTGTGAGCAACTGACAATCATAAGAAGAAATCACAGAATGCTCCGAGGAGGCTTGTCCTACAAATGTCATGTTACTTTCACCTGCAGCTTAGTTATCTGGTTGGAAACAGCAGACACGTTGACAATTGTTCCCTTGATTTGGTATGCTTACATTTTGGAAAGTGGGCCTTATCGCTTCTGGTCCATCTGACTTCACCTTGGTTGTTTTTGGCAGCTAACCATTAATTTGGACTGCTTACCGGTCGCCACAGTTGTTTTCGATGATAATGGTGATGGGTCTACAGATGGGAAAGTTGATACCAATTTCTCTTATAGTGATACATTGTTTACTCAAGTGTTGCAGTCTTTCTCATAAGTTCTGAAGTTTACACAACGTTTGTAAAGCGCCAACACATCGTTTGTCTAAATGTTCGTTATCTGTGTTTGGATTTACTAAGGTTGTTTAAACTTCTTGGATGTCATGCTGGTCTACGTATCGGTCTGAATAGTAGAATGATACGACAACTTAGCTAGGCTTAGGCGCTTTACACTGAGTAACACTTCATTGTTGTCTGGGTTAAAGTCGTCGGCTGCCAACTGCATCTTCTACATCACTGCTGGCATCAGCATCGTCAGTTTAGCCTTGAATCATGTCCGTGAGTCTTGTGACCAAATTCACCCAGTTGAATCGTCATACGACAGTCACCGGCTTTTGTGAAGGTTCGATAATTTCTTTATGCATATCAGGAATAGCATGCCTACTGGCATCCATTTCCGTTGACCGTTTCTTAAGTATTGAAATATTTCACGAAGCTGTCTGATTCCGACAGTATTAACAAGCTACAAAGAGATCAACGACATCGTGTCGTTTCTGTTTTCCGACACTTCCAAAGAAAACTCCGGAAATTGATTACTACACTTGACAACCTTCAAAACTGTATTTTAAAACGCTGAATTTTTGTGTTCATCTATACTGAACAGGTGCCATAAACTCAAGTCTGCTTCATGTTAACGTTCATGAGCAGTGTGTCTGTTTAGCCCGACTGGTTGCTGAATTCCTATGTGAGTGTGGTGATAAGCCTAACGTTGATGTTCTGCTACGAATGGTTAGTTTATCGAGTTTAACATTTTAGCCAAACTCGTTTAGATTTGCAATTGTAAACAGTTCAAGTTTCAAGAACTACAGCAACAGACTTTTTGTCCGTGTGTTGCTGAGATTACAACCAAAAATATAAGAATGTTTCGGAACAGTTCTCAGTTGATTATGTCAGTGCCCGTCAGGGTTCGTTCATCCAATCTTAACAATCATGAGACCGGTCAGAAGGTACAGTGACGTTGAATGCCCTAAAAGGAAACAGAGGACTATGCGAATAGATAAAACAAGGCTAGGCAACAGAGTTAGAAATGCTATAGAGTCGGACACATCGTTGACTACGACACGTTGTCATTTCGGATTACGTTTCTAGTCCACGAATTGGACGCTGACGAGTTCGTCGATCGGGCAGGCGATACACACCCATTCAGCACAGTAGTTGTATTCACATTTTGCGATCACATCATTGTTTGATCCAACTGCTGGCGGTCAAGGCAAATGATGACCAGTACTGTAAACTTTCATCTGGAAAGCATGCAGACTATGTGACCTTACCGTCACGGACTATGTCCTAATTATTTGATCATCTGATCGCGTGTCCAGGGGTTTTCGGAATGCGCGCTGGCGAGCGAAAGCTGTTAGCACGTATCTTCACTCAGCCACGAGACTACAGTACACTGTACATATCCAGCCACTCCTAAGCACCCAGTCGGATCAATTTTTGGTTATCGGCTTTTTAAGTTCGCATTTTATCCATCATTTGAGTTAGTGATCAGATTTAAAATCAACAGACTAAAGCCATCTCCTTCGGGGATAGACAAATTGAACAAATATTACTCAGCTATCAGCCATGATAGTTACGAGAATCTCGATTCCAAATGGCTACTGATATTTCCACAGTGATGACTTCAATCGTAACACTGCCACACTGTGCAGTGACGTCAGTATTCTCACTGAATCGACCAGACCAGATTAGCGCAATTGTCAACTGTGTTTAACGCTTTTAAAACCCGATTTTTAAAACTGAAAATCCTGCCTCATAAAAATACTTACCTGAATGACGTTTCATTCGTATCCAAAGAAACATGCAACCAGACGGCAAGTGATATAAAATGAACCAAAATCACTTTTGGTATTGGAAGTACTATTGATTTCCGGTTGATCGTGTAATGGAACGTTACTTTCGGATCATCGATGCTCCAGTGTAAATGTCTCGAACCACAATGGTGTGGAATGACACTTGGAGCCAACGTCTCTCGATTGTCTATGACGGTTCTGTTAGTTTGTGCGCCATGTGAAGCAGAAGTGGACGTGACGACTGAAACAATTTCAGGACGTCCAACAACAAGCATCTTGTTGCAGTGCGATCAACGAGAATCTGCTGGACTGTTTTGTGTTCCAAGCAATCTTACCTCTCGTGTAGATAACATCTGCAGATGGACGTTCGTTGGTAGAGAAACACGGGTTACATCTGGTGCCACTAAGCTAACCAGTGTAATTTTCCGCATGAAGGGGAATTATCGAATATTTCTTAATAACGTTCCCTTCGAAAAGCTAGGCTTGCAATCGGTTAGTTCGTCCGATTTCATAGCATGATCACACGTTTGCTCTCTGATTTGTCGCCTTTTAAACAGGTTGTTGGTGGCCTTGCAGATGGAAGCGTTTGCCTGTGGGATCTTCGTTGTCCTCAGTTTGATTCAAGTACGAAAAAGCAGTCGAAAAGATACCCATCTGTTAACTTCGCATCTCAAGATAACTGGACGCCACCCATATACACAACTTCGGCGATTGAGAATCATCAATTACATACCGATTTTCCATTAAGGCATATATCAACTGAAGTGAAGAGAGGACCTACGAAGGCTCAAACATTTAGATGCCTTGGTCACTCTGCACCCATAGTGGGTCTACAATTGACCCGAAGATATGACAAACCTCTTGAATCCAGCTTCCAGTTTGTCGCCTTGGATGCATTCGGGGAGTTGAGTTTGTGGATGGTTTTGAAGCATCTTCCCGGAAAAATCCGCACTATCTACGAAACATTGTCTGGATCACAAGTTGATCTTGGTCTACGTCCAAACGAACGATCTGCTCAAATGATTCGCTTAATGCACATCACGATTCCTACTCATTACACAGATGTGAGTTGATAGAGAAGGAGATTCTTATGAAATCTCTGTCACGCGTAGATTAACAATTACTGTGTACCTTAGTTATGCTAACTATTATCAAACAGGAGGGTGTTCTTCCACGTTCTTGGGAGAAGCCGAATAAGTTTGAAATCGCCTGAATGAAACTGACTGCAACCAACACGCAGTCATTTAAAATGTCCGCTAAACGCTTGTTCATGTAGCAATCCTCCTACCTGATTGGTTTTATTCTCAGCTACATTCATCTGCTAATGATTGTGCGGACTGAGGTTCCAACCATTTGCTTTCGAAATGAGTCTGAACACCTATCCTATGAACGGTCTATGAACATCACCTGAGGATAGTGTTACTAGATTTAAAAATGAACTTTTAGGATAAACCAACAGTTTAGAAGACACTCTGTTGTAGAAAATATGTGATGCGGTTGCATTCAAACCAAAGAAATGGATGAGCCTCTCTGATCAAGTGGCAGTATGCTCGTTGCGCAAAAGTGAACAGTTTCAATCATTGATTTCATTCCAGTCAAAGTCCACATGCTTCTCAATGGCGTTTCTTAACTCAACCGGTCCACTACACTGCCTACTCGTTAGTCGTCAATGGATTCCAGAGTTAACTGCTTGAGATATTCTGCCGAGGCAGCCTGTCTCTTGACTCCGCAGTCCCCCTGATGTAGCACCCGCCAGTTGGTTTCATTCATGCCGAAACTCCCAAATGTTCACAAATGTGTGTCCTAAGTTAAAAAATCTGCAGCGTCCTTTACAGGTAGTACTTGAGCTGTTGTTCCTAACGACCTTTACTAATGCTAATTGATCTTGAGTTAATCCTTGTCTGTCTAATCAACCGGGGGTTCCCAAGTTATACTAAATACCGTTGTTTTCTTTGCTATATAATTAAATCCACTTAGTTGGGAAAAATAGATATGAATTACAGGAAATAATATTGTGTTTTCTTGTAAGGATCAATTATTTTCAATCTCCGCATCCCGTACAGACAAGAAGTGCATAGTTACATTTAAAAACGTTCTATCCGCATGTATCAGGCATGAAATTACACGACTGAGACGTTTAGGTCACTGACATGTCTACTGTCAAATACTGCTGATTCGTCGACTGCTCGATTTTCCTGCTAGGCTAAAACTTCCTTGCAATGTTATCTGATCACATACCCTATCCAGAACACTTTACACTATTGAGCATCAAATCTACTACACAATCAGTTAGTTGTCATGAAAGTGTTAGGTTTACTGTCGTACATAATAACACCAGGTTGGTTAAACTGTAGTGATGATTATTGCACCCAAATGTTTAGCGTCTTGTCCAAAAGCTTTGCAACGTGTCAATTTTCAGAACCCTTAACAATTCGAGCTCACGTGTGAAAAATGTCAGTTTGTTTCTTTTATCCTATTCATATAAGTGAAGCTTTGCAATAACCAGGCAGAGCGTGCCATTTTATGACGTCATGTGCATCATGTTTATTTTCTTGATGGCTAGCAGCTTCCAAGCTTACGCCGAAGTCTATATTTAAAACACAAGCTATAGACATCATTTAAAACAAATGTACAACCTACTGAATACGAGTTATACTTAATCCATCTGATAAGGAGATCTCAAGACTTGACCTTTTTCTGAAAAGTCGCATCTTTTGAACCCAGTATTGCCATTCGGGACTTCAAATCACCGACACATTACGTGATAAAGTTACAAGACCAAGTAAGCTTTAAACTATCTCGACCAAGTTTCAACTTTCAAAGATTGCTTCTCGAATAACTTTGTGAAGTCAAGAAACATTCTTTGACAATTTTTTTTAGAAATGAGGCGAAAATTGAATAATCGGTAATAAAAAAGCCAAAAACGGAATCAATTTAATTAAGCTGTTCAATAAGGCTCTGCTAGTTATCTATCTTGTGCCTCGATGAATGCTTTTCACTGTGAAATTGATACTGTGCTTCTACTGTGGAGCTGTTGAGAATGGATCGTCAATAGATCCGCACCGGAAGTCAATGACCGGTATTGTGTTGTCGTGGATTTAATCATACTATGTGGAATACAGCTCTCAAATCAAAAATGTAGGAAATACTATCCGATAACTAGACGAGAATTAGCAGATTGGGGGTCAATAGGTTGGATTTAAAAGGCCTATGGACACGTTCTTCGGTAATCTTAATCCATATTGCCAAATAGCCAAATGATTAAGTGGATGAAAGAAACGATTACCCAATAGTAGGCTCTATCACTCTTCCTCGAATACGATAATTAATGCCACTCAACTGATATGGACACTGAAACTTCAACGGCAAGTACAGTATTCGCCATATGTTCTATCACGCACATGCATCAAAAGCCATTGCGCACATCCTCGTTCAGAGTAATAAAACTGACTGAAGTGGTAAAAACACCAGGCATTCGTTGAAACAGTGTTATCTTCACTGATAGTAAGTTGTTCGATTTGAAAAATTCCCAGTGCTGGTCATTTTACTGACACCTTGTATGAAACTGTTGGAAATAGGTTGGCACTTAAAAGTATGGGTACGTTTCGTCAGTTATTTTAAGAGCATTATTGCTCAAGGAAACAACGGAGGTAATAACTGTGGGCAGAATACAGACGTCAGCTTCTCACATCACCTTGTCTTTCAGCGCTGGAGTGTACGATATAAACACTCTCTTCCAATAAGATGATGTTTCGATATATATTCAGTGTCTCTATAATGCAGAGTTTTTGAAGCTCTGTCAATTGGTTGTCAAAACTCATGGCGCTTAGTGCAAGTACGCTATACGGAATCGTGCGCAAGGACTGAAAACCGCGCTGTTTGATAGGGTCACAGAGTAGTGAAAGTGAAGTATAAAATTTCTTTGTGAACAGCACTTTAAAAAAACAAGCATATGGCTCAACAAAATGTTCACTATGGCTAATTGACGCACCTCAAACAATCATAGAGTTCCCTGACATGGTGCATCATCTTGTTTCGAAGTGTTCACGAGGTTGCTCATGCTTTAGAATGAGGTAAGTCTGTTCGTGATTCGTGATTCGTGAATGCCTCATCCGAGGGTGGTATCTCAACACTCTTTGAATCTTTTATATAGCATCATCAAATATGAAATTTTTTGATTTTGTTAGACTGGTCACACCCGACGCTAAACAGTAGACTATACGTTGGTCTCCTCTAGATCAAGTTGCTAACTGCTCTTATGTGTTATTATTTTCATGTGAATATGGTGCCCCAAAAATCTACCAACAACAATTTGACCACAAAAGTTGTGTAGCGAACTATCACGTTTTCAAATGTTCGAAAACTAAAAGCTGTTCGTTTCAAGTTCATTCATAGTTACAGCCCTTACACTTACCAAAGCGGAATTCCGCTCATTTGGCTGATTGCTTCAAGCTTACATTGTAATCGTACTACAGTGGTCACAGTGTATTGTCACTTGTGCCTCTCCGAATTACGTCTGCTCGTATGACACGACTATATTTCTCACCTCTGAGGTGTTTCACACCTCGTTTCTGTCGTGAATCGAGGCTCATTTTATTGTGATCAGAGAAGTGACCTTACGATCACTTTGAAAAGAATCGGTGGGTCTCAAAAACTTGTAACGTAACACCGGCTAGCCATACTGGTAAGTGGTGTGTGAGAGTCAGCGGGTTAGGAATAAGTGTAGCGGAATGGTATATCTATCATTGCGCGGGCTTGTAATTATGTCGTAGATTTTAATAAAATGACCGTTTCTATAAAACCAACCATGTTAACATTTTCACAAAAATCCAATTAATAATTATGATTTATTACAGGTGCAAAATTTATAAAGTAACAACAATTCACTGAGTGTTGCGTTCATCACGCATACTAATTAATGCACAGTAACATACGTATTGTTCACTCTGACATACATAAATGCACATCCAAATCTGCCGGCCTACCGAAAGGTATTCATTTCTGCTTTTTTTGAAAACAGGTGACAATCACTGGGGGAATAAGAAAAATACATACGAAAAATCTCCCTCAACCACTTACTGTTGACCTGTAGATCAACAGCTGATTTTTGATACGTAACAATCGTCACTTTTCCCTTGTTCCCACAGGACACGTTCATTCGTTCCTCGGTAGTTCTTTATGCGGAATAAGTGGGTACTGTATTCTCGAGCTGCTGTCTCATAAACCCGACGGAGTGCGCCGGTTCCCCATGGTCACATCATTTATTGAAAGCAAACTAAACGTTCATCTCAGATTTAGAAATGCACCCAAGTGGACGGTTGAAAAAAAACGCGTAGGGATGTTTGTGAAATATTGACCGGATGAATAATCGGTTTATATCAAGGATTCCATGCACGACGTTTACAGAGGTGGTTATTGCAACGTAGAATAACTTTACTGGTTCTGAGTGCACAATTACTCAGACAGTGCATATTAAGAAAATTACAGCACAGTTAATCAAAATGTATTTTTCGCACTGGTGAGGTCGAAGAGCTGTAACTGTGTGAGGTTTCAGTTTGCCAAATTAGACAGCGTCACGTAGACATAGAAATGAAAACAATGTCGTGTGCTCAACATTAACGTATTAGGGACTGATGAATGACATGAGAATGCATTATGCAGCTCATCAGATAAATATTCGCTATTAACCTAGTCGTGTTTTCAGCGGACTGAATTGAGTTCATAGACGGCTCTTTAATAAAGATTCGGCCGATGAGCAAAACGTGTGCTTGGTGAGAGATAACCGAAAACCTGTGGGCTCACAGAGGTTTTCTGCTGGATCTAGCTGGCTGGCATAATGAAGCTGTTTGGAATACATGAACGGAATCTGTACAAAACTAGAAATGTTCGAAAACGGAAGGTATATTAATCCGACGACAATAAACATCACTTCCTTCAGAAACTCATGCGATGAATATATAAAGGCTTAAAATTTCAGAGGAGATTCCTGTGAGGAACTTTTTTAAAGCAATGCAACCAATTGGATAGTGTGCGTATCCGGAAAATCTCACATCAATTGGTGTGGAAGTTCACTCGATTTCAAACGCGAAAAGAAAATCGAACCTTCCATCTTTTATGTCCGGTTTCCCAACAACGATGGAAACATCTCAAATCAAGCACTCTTCGTTATAAAAGTTGATAAACAAGGTCGTTAGAACGGTGTCGTTCGTGTAATCCCATAACCTTGGGGATTCTGCAAAGTAAAGATGCTCAATTTTGAACGTGTGTTGCGAATTACAGGACATTAATCTTCATGGTGTGCTAATGAATTTAAGGTAATTTGAATAGATTTTTTTGCAGGTACAATCATGTGCGTTCTTCTACTTACGTTCCACTCGTGGATTTACTGGTTTGTGGCTGTTGGTTTTGTTTAACATATTTATACCCTGACTGGAGATAATTAACCACTAAGTTATATGTCAATAGCCCCTGCGATTCAAGTCGCATGTGATCAGTTTTCATGTCGCTGATAGCAGCCCTTCATAATCGGACTGATTTACGGGCCAGCTGACGTAATCGATCAGTTAAATATTGTACTAATTCAGCTGCAGCAGAATGACACTGCAATTATTTCCGTATCCCTACTAGTAGCACCAGGTAGCATTTCTCTCGCAGTACATACTGGAGTAGCTCAGTTTTATTTTCGGACATTTGTTGTGGCTACTAACGGGTGACTTGTGATAGGTGGCGTCATGTCAGCAAACAGGCCAAATTATCGATGAATATCTTGTGGAACTAGAGTTGATTTACAACCTTAGATATCGCGTGACAAAAAGTTAGATGCATCTTTTATTCGTCTAGTCAAGATCGGTCGTACACTTTGCTTTAGCTTATGCGATTTTCCCATCAAGCAATGCTAAACACTTCACTACAGGTTTTTATTCATTCGTTTAGTTTCTCCATTCAGTTTCCAAATCACTTATGCAAGAACCACCAACGGCTGATGTGGAAACAGACTTTGCCAGTACAATGAATATGAAACATTCGAGACCATATATAATGGCCACAACACTGGCAATAACCACAGCGGGTCATTTCCTGATAGGGTTCGCTGATGGCATTATCATACAGCACTCCAGATCTCCCGGTCAAGTGGTCTACCCACGTCATTTTGATCGTCCAGCAAGTCATGCAGCGGTGTGTTCTTTGGTTTCGCATCCCGAACGGTCGTTGAGCATCGTTCTGGCAGGTAAAACTGTTTCTTCAATGTGCTTTCTCATCTCCCCTCTGAATCGATCTCTTTCAGGTAGTGTTATCTTAAACGATTTTGAGCAGTTCGTTTGAAAGTGAGAAGTGATCTCATCATTCGCCAAGTTGGAAATCAGGGGAAACACCACAACTGTGGTAATATTAAAGCTGCATTAAAATGTTCCGTTTCATTTTTGTGTCTTTTGTGAAAGGTCAAATATTTTGTGTTGGGAATTGAGAATCTGTCAAAATTGATTAATTCCCTCACCTTTCGGAACACTGTTTGCCCAACTCACTCCGAATGAAACCGTTGGCTCGTCGATCAACGTTCAGCTTGGGAGTCAAACGCTGATCCATTTGCTTATGAAGCAGTCGTGCGTTCACTACCACACCTCAAATCTTACGCTTGATACAACTGAATCGTGTATGATTTCAGGCCTCCAGTTTACTGGCTTAATGCATTAGGCAAGTGAACGATGACCTGGCACTGTGATCTAATACCAGCCAACGGTAAATTAAGAGCAAAGTCTGGCGATGTTTCTTTTCTTGATTGGTGACCTACCTGACTTATGTATGTCAATCCGGTTCAGTGGAGTTGCCGCTTTTTGCCCAATTTACCTGTGAAGTACAGGCAGTCGGTGAGGTGGAACAGTGAATAGTGCCAGGAATTTCTCTTACAGATGCAGCGTCGTTCCCACTACTAGTTACATCGTTCGTCTACAAGTAGTGTGCACTTTGACGTTAATTGGTCAAACGTTTTTTGAATAAAGTTTCATCGGTTTCATCCCCATGTCCTTTGAATCGGAACTTCCTGCTTCCTTCGGTACTCGTATAGCACTTAAACATCAGTATCAACCGCAGTTTCATTACCGTTCGTGACGCTGTTGCTGTCATCACCGCTACTTGTTAGACAACTGCTGTGTCACCGGTGGCATAGTATGCCAAGGATAGTAGTCATAAAATGGCTATGCTCAAGACAAAATTCCATTTTCTTTTGGTGTCTTTCCTAAATATTGTTTCACGCTCTAAGTTCTTCCACCTTCGCACACCCTTTGCAGTGGAGTGACCAGGGAAATGTGACTGATATCAGTACTGTCTAGATGTAATCCTTAAACGCTTTCGGTGACTATTCTGACTTATTAAGACGACACTCCTGACTTCTGGATTTTCCGAATTTTCTTTAGCAGGTTGGCTAACTTGCCACAGATTGCTCATATATCGTGCGACTGTTATGCAAAAAGCCGGTTCCCTGCCAGGTTAAATGATGACTCTAATGTATGGGCGGTAGATTTACCCGAAGAATAGTTTTTTGTTTAAAGTACACCACTGTCAAAATCCCTGAGGCGCATCACTCACTAGTATAACTCAAAGCTGATAGTGTGTGTGCAAGAATGTAGCTTCAGTGTGGGTATCTGGTTGCTTGCCTAAACAAGTTCAGTCGACATGTTCGACTTTTATTATCAGGTATATTCTACAATTCATTGAACAAGCTTTTTGATTTCGCTCAATCTCATCAGCATTCATGAAGTCTTTTCCTCATATTTCAGAGCTACTTTTACCAGGGTACTCCTTACCTCCATCGAACGAGAACTAAGTGAACATTGAAGCTACCGGAAACAGAGAGCATGGGAAATAGATGCCTTGAATAGCAAATAATATAGCGAAGAGGTGACAACCACAACAAAACTGCTTCACAGATATCGTCCAGATTTTACTCGCATCTTGATATTCATAGGTTATAGACCATGGAGGTCACGTGAATTCGTTGTCGTCTACGCACCTATATAACTAGTTCGTTTCTGTTGAGAAAATAACGGGAATTTTTTTTCCGAGCATTTTTCTGTGCGTTCATTCTTTGTCACCAATTACACCGTGCCTGATCAAATAAAACTCACTGAATTTTCAGCGCTGGCAGCGTCATGAAATACACGGTGGCTTTTGGTGATTAGGATCAATCGGGTTTCGTTAGTGACATTTCTTACTGGGTAGCACTTTGTAATAAATTTGACACGGGTTGTATGACAATGATTGTAACCATTCGTTAGATGTTTATGTATTTCCTGAGCGTAATACACATTGAAGTCGTAATACTCAGCCGGTGTATCAATTTGGTCGGCAAAGCTTAACGTATGCAGTTCTAATCAGGTTATTTTGAAGGTTCTCAGCGATTGTCTGATTAATCTTGTCACTGGCCTTTGGTTGTGAATATGTTTATGGCCTCTGCCCACTTAATGGCACACCAGGATGAATGATTCTACATTCGTGCTGTCAGTTTACTGTATTTTTAATACCAATCATCCTACATTACTTTGGATGCCGCAAGTAGCAACGCCAACAGCCTGATCGTTAACAATTAATCCGATGTTCTTTTTAAGAACTTGAGTGTCTGTGGTCTTCTATCCGTTCTTTTCTTCGAATTTGTTGGCGTACTGTATGTTGAATGGTCTGCCTGGCTTTTCATAGTTCAATGAGAACTTTGTTTTTCATCCTTATCTTCTCTCGGATGCACTAACCTGAATTCCTATACTGCAGCGCTTCTTGTATTACACTTCACAAATCTTTCTTATCAGTGTAGATCTCGTCATTGCAGTCTCTCTCTGTTTAGTTTTCGAGAGATAAGAGTTTACTTTCCCTACTAGCCAATCAACTGGTTAACCAGCATTGGCCGGCTGGACATAAAGGCCCCACTGACACACCTCCCGGTCATATTCCTTCGGATCTACACTGGATATGTGGTGTGCGGGTGGAACTGCAAATGGTTCAGCGCAAGCCAATTGCAGTGATGGTGAAGCGCAGGCGTCCCTTGGCCTCAGTCACTGTGACAGGTTAATTCGAATCGGATCCCACCAGCCGTAAACAAAACAGTTGCGTTTGCCAACCTGTGAAATACACAGTGCCTCTATTGAGTTGTATCTGGCCAAAGCCTGTAATCTCTACGATTATGTACAAACGATAACAAATTTTGCACTTATGCCCATTATTTTCTGTCTAATCCTTTCATCGTAATGTCATCGTTGATTGCACGTTTGTGAGACGTTTCTCTAAGGGATACCATGTCATCGTCATCATCATGGTTATCATCCAGAAAAAGAGTGACAGATGGGTGGATAAACGGATACTTAAACATCGTAAAGTTACGTGAATAAACAAACAATATGTCACTTTGTTGTATAGTGGAGGTGGGATAGTGTCTTTTTACAAGCCTGCTTGTCCAAACTCAAACATTTGCCTGCTAGGTTCTAACATTCTGAAAACTCAGCGATTTGGCTACCTTGAGGTTCTCATTAGTTTAGGTTAGTTAATCGAAATGTGGTTTGATCCATATAACAGCCTCTACACTTATGAAGTTTGATTCCCATAACAATGGAACGCTTAAGATGTTGCCCTTGCGAAATGGTGTTTACATGCTTGAAAGCGCGGAGCCCTTTGAACGTTGATTTATCCAGTTCGCATTGTTGTCGTTACCTTCCTGTATAATGAGTTTCTGTCAGACGGTAGAGGGTTTTAGTTTATTAGTATTTACACATGAAGAGCCGTGAATACATTGGTTGCCATCATACAATCTGATAGTCATTACCCCTTCGGTGTTCACTTTAACGATTAGATGAATGCCAGTAGCAACACCAGTAATCACGACTGGTGGTGGCGTATGACTATGAACAACGCAGTTTGTCTTCACAGAATGAGTTTATTAGGTTGTGCGGTTATCAGGAAGTACGGTCACTCCCACGATAAGTTTTGTGTCGGACATATCCCGGGGATTTGGAAACTTTCGGTGGTCATGTTACTTTTCGTTGTTTACTCACTACTTTGCATTCCATCAGAACCGGTTCGATATTTGATCTTACGCTTTAAATAGAAAACTAAAGGCGTGAGTTCGATGGGCAACTTTTTATAGAACTGATAAATTTCTTATCGTCTAGGTCCAAGATCACTTGTGTAATCACTTATGTAATGTGCCACATTAAACAATATCGAGTATACACATTAGTTTGTTCTCAGAGGCAATGCACTTTCGAATCAGTCAAATCAATTGTGATGAGCATTTGAAGGAAGGGGGGGAAGTGTGCGCTTAATTTCAACAATATTTTTGGCGACCACGCGGAAAATTCTTCATATGTTATAATTGTGACGTGAACTCATTAACAGCGTGAGTTTTGTGGCAGACAAGCAAATCAATAACAGGCAGGTAATCAGTAAGAAAATCATATCACTACACCTCTCTTGTTACTTTAAACTTAATGAAGTTTCTAGATCATTTTCGTGAACTAGTGGAACACTGTGAAGGTTGTCGTTAGCATTTTCTAGTAATCTCTAAGCATAGGAGGGTGTTTTACAGGGCCGTTCTGTGTATAACGAGTCATTTCGAACTAGTGAGCTTAACAAGTGATGTCAGCACCGTTTGTTTATGTTTCAACTGGGAAATCGTTTCGATTTCGATCACCTGTCATTTCTTTTCATTCTCCAACTGACCCATTTATTCCTACTATTCCTCTTGCTGTTGTTGTCGTCTGTGAGACGATACTGAGTTGCGTGTGAAGCAAATAGTACTTCAGATAATGAATTGGATTATTGGATTTCGAGCCACTATGAGTCATTGCAAGTAGAATGCTGTAAGATGACGTTTAATTAAAAATCTTTATGATGGACTTCCGGATGAGTGATCCTAGAAACGCAGAACGTTTTTGGTGACGTTAAAATCACGTGTCATTGTTACGAAATACGCCTACCAGAAAATGTCTTATAGCACTGTGGCCCCTTGAGGAATTTATTTGAACTAAGAAATTCGTAGCTGGCATTCAAAAGAATGCTTGATAGGGACTGGAGAATAAGGAATTCAGTTTTCCTTTATCGTACTCTACATCTCTGCGGTTTTTTGGTGCACATACGTTACGGGAAGAGAAAAGTGTGATTATCTTCCCTAGTCTAGTGCAAACTAAGGATCCGGAATGCGCACATAAAATGCATCCTATTATGTAATATACCACTATATGCTTTCATATACCACTATATGCTACACTATTATTGACCCGGTGTTCACAGGGTTATGAGATATTTCCACATTTCCAGCAGAATTCAAAACAAATAGGTCGCCTTTCAGTTTCATTAGTTAAAACTATTTGAATTAACTGAACCTCATGTGGACTCGTTTAAACCCTTACAAAGTTTTTCCAGGAATGCCCACTGATATTTACATCTCAAAAACACTACATAAATGGCCTAATTAGATTATTGATTATGAGCTGGAAATTTTACTTCCATGTCGAACCTTGCTCCCATTTGATAGCGGCTTTCGAATTCAGACACGCTTTCCAAAAATGGCACCAAACTCGCGTTCGGCTTTTAGTTGAGCTCATCAATAGTGCTCATCCTTGCCAGGGCTTTGGTTTTATCTCGAATGTGGTATCGATTTTGAAAGAGGCTTCCTGGACAGTCTAGCCGAAGGCTAAGGTCCCAGTCTAATGTGAATGATGTTCCTTTTCCAGCAACCATAGTCCCGGCTACTGGTCGCTGGTGGGAAATGTTGCTTGACGAAATTGGAAGCTTTGACCTGTTGAAAATCGCCACTTTCCGGAACGCAAGCAAAAGTCAGTCTTCGTGGCACAAAACAAATCCCAGTTTATTGGTTTTCTATTGGTTATTTTATAGACAAGATACATCAGTGAAATGAAGAATCACAGTTGGTGTTGACGTCTTAGCTTTTCCGTTTGTCGGCTTGACTCCGCTTGTAGTTGGTTTTTTTAACGCGTGAAGTACTTAAACAGCTCGTTTTACTCCGGTGCTCGTTATAACAAAATTCGATGCTGGAGTAACGTGCCACCCTGATTGGTACCTGCGCTGACATACCATACGTTTGTTCAGTCCAATCCCTTTACCTGTCCCATCTCCGAAGTCTTAATTGTGGGGTTATCAAATGAAGTTAACTTCCGGTAGCTGTGTCTCCCACTCAGGTGATCGGGCAGCCTGTTCCATACTCATAAGCGGACGTGGTTAGGCATTCACATGTAATTTGGTTTCGTTTAATGTGAGATCGATGGCGTTATGGTTAACAAGGCTGCCTCAATAAAGTGTGGTCGGAGTTCACTTTCCACTTATGAAGAGGATGCTCACTGTTGATGCGATCTTACACGAACGAAATTTGAGTCTTGTATATCTTTTCCTAAGGGGCTGGCTAGGAAGTCTATCTGGATGCGGATGCTGCAGTCACTGGTAAGTGACGGTCAACATTAGAACCGTATGCGTTCCTACAGTAGCAGCTTCGGATGGTGAATGCTATGTTATTCTAGAATGTACGGCTTGTGAATGTACCGTAGCTCAAGTGTCTGCATTCACGCACGAATTTCTTGCATAATTGCACAAATAGAACGGCGGTTCAACTGATATCTGTCTTACTTTCACGTATAGGTCGGTTGTTTGTTTGCAAGGTTCAGGCACCTTGATGCAGAATGTTCGAATATAGACGTGGCTATTTTTAGTAGTTAAACTCTTTCCTCTCTCCTTTTTTCTTCTCTCTTCCTGTACATTGTTCGCCCTTTTCTTCATGGCTGTATGGCAGTTGAGCATCAATGAGAACAACTGACATATTACTGTCTTTGATGTTGATGTCTATCAGAACATTTGCAAACCGAATACTTTATCCAATTTGTTTTGAAAGTGTCTCATAGAAGGCGATAAATCTCGCCGTACTTGCAGTCATCTGGATGAAAACTGTACCACTGAAACTCTTCAACTAACTTACAGATATGGACATAACCTACTGGGAACTCTTGAAATGAAAAATTGTGAACCTTTTAGGCTACTGGAATCAGACCGCCTGACTGTGCAGTGAACAGTAAAGAACAGTTATTCAGGTGTTGCGTCTAATCTAGTGCCATCTGGACCAAATAGTTCGTCAGCTGAATGTATTTAGTCAAAAACCACGCTTGTTACAGCAAGCTCTTCCGAGGCGGCTAAATTAGTCCGTTACCGAGGTTTAATCTACGTGTCCATCGTACCCTCTCCCCTTGCAGCCCTCAGGTCACACCGTTCTAAATGATCGGTTCTATATAGACTGCATCGTCCTCATTCAGATGTATCGCAATTTTGCAAATGTAAACCGGCTGAGTGACCAATCATCCCGAGTGATACAACAATTTGCTCTAGATTTTTCTGCAAGCACCTTTCACATGACTGTTTTTGAATATTGGTAGTTTCTCACTCACTCATCAGACTACGAAAGCGCTTATGACACCATATCTACGGTGTATCTTTTTGTTTGAGATTTTTCAGTTCTAACAATTGACGGTGTAGTCTAGGGTGACCGACTCACTTCTTCAAATTTTCCACTTAGTAGCTTATGCTCGGACTGAATCAGCATTTCTTCTTACTGTGGGAATTTTCTTGTCGTTCATTCGGATGTTGAAAATGGAATCGTAAATTACCAGTCTGCCTTCTTTGTTTCAGTCGTTCATCAACTGTACCCGTGTTTGTTGTTTAGCATAATGATTTCGATAGGGTTTTGCTGAATCCACAAATCAGCTCAGTACCACATGTAGAGACGAACACAAAATGTTAACTTGATGACTAACCGGTAGTCTACAATGATCCCGTGAACGCCATTTACCGGGTTGCCGGTTGTAACATCCGGCAACTTAGCACGTTTTGAATGAACTGTGTCTCAGCCAGAGCGCATTCATAAATGTGGATCAGAATTGATGGATAGCAATACAAACTAAAAGTTGTATGCCTGTCGGATTCGTGAAGAGTAAGCACTGTAAGCCACCCAGTCCATTTTCATGTAGTAGCGTTTGTGAATGATCTCTGTGTTTGGTTGAGGTGTTTTATCAGAAAGCGTGTGTTCATAATTGCTTTTTTACTTAATTACTTTCGCGTCGTGTTGACGGTTTTCTGTCTGACTCCGTAAGTGCAGTGATGATAGCAGAACAGTCAAATGTTACCCCATAAGCATGATGTGTAAACCAGCTCGCGTGAGACAGCCCTAACATGAAAGCTGGAGGCTAGTAGCGTACAAATATCGCGATGCTTAGTTGAGCACTATTTTGTACTCTGTGAGCCAAAGGTTATTTCAGTAACCAATCATCTGCAATGATGTGATTCACGTGATTTCTGGGTCTCATTCATTGTGGTGTTTTAATTACCAACGGTCAAAAGCCGTACATCTTTTTATGCCTATGCCAACGTGTATGTGTGGTTGTGTTAACGGTTTGTTGGCCGTGGCGCAGAACGGACATAGGTGTGTGTAGTTAAGGGAATTATCTTTAATTCTCATATTCAAATTCAAGGTACTTTGTTTCAACATTGTTCAACACGTGTTTGTCATGTTGCATACAATTAATCGCTTGATGAGACAGAATCTAGGACGTAAGTAAACGAGCCCAGACTTCCATGGAATATTTTCCAATTGATTTTTACTTCTGGAGGGTATGAACTTGAACCAGTTGCTTAGTCAATTTCTTCGGGTTTTTGGATGAGCATGACCTTTTAATTATCACATCCGATTAGAGACAGGTAACAGATGGATAGATACAGATTTGTTTCAATTAGAAAAAGACAGTGGCCATCAACTGTCCTGTTCCCTTCAAATGGTGTGGCGATCTTGACCTACGTAATCTGTGATTAGAAACCTTAAGAGAATTGTTAGCCGGAATCAGTAGTGTGATTTTTACCATCGTTTGATTGTTTTTTTCCCGCGATAGGTTCAACTGATT
Source organism: Paragonimus westermani (assembly GCA_008508345.1). NCBI lineage: Eukaryota > Metazoa > Platyhelminthes > Trematoda > Plagiorchiida > Troglotrematidae > Paragonimus > Paragonimus westermani. Next base: position 175,524 of record QNGE01000082.1, on the reverse strand, counting down.
AAACAGAGCAATGTGTTGGGATGTGGATGTTAGTGTTACCGGCGAAGCTGCATTTGTTGGAAGAAACCAGCCAACCAAACAAACAGCCAGGTAAAGAAACAAGCAATGAACTGGCAAATATTACAGAAATTTGTTGTCCACTACGTCAAGTATTTACGGTTCTCGGACTATCGAGTGTTTTACAGAAAGAAGCAATTTTTTAGGGGACTGTGTGCCGTAACAGACAAAACCGATGCATGCTCGGTTGCTTTAATTCATCCATAGTTCACACCGATACTTAACTGTCACACAATAGTGCGGGAAATCATAAGTGGTGGCTACAAATAAATTACAGAAGGGGAGACAAACACATTATTAACCGAGATAGCCATATTTATGCTGAATTAGTTAACATCAAGCAGTCAACATCCTGCAAACAATTTGGTAAGTTGTAATCAAAACTAAAGTCCCATCAATTGAAGCTTCGATATACTGGTGGAAAGTGATTCGGGAACAGATGATGAATTATACAGTATCTTTCCACAGTTACGAATGTGAATAAAGAAATCAGAACACCGGTTTTTCAAGATGGTGCTATCATTTCGTATGTTCTCATCAGCCGCTACATATAACAGTGGTGAACGTCAGGTATTTAAGCGGATTAAGTTCATACATCAAGTCAATGCATACGCTATTCTGCCATTGGTTAGAACTATGGCAGACGAAGACTTCCGGCACACATTACCAAAGGCCTTGACAAGCTGTCAGTCTTCGTTGCAAGATTATCACTGAAAGGTGCAAGCTGGAATTTTGACGTAGCTGTGATCGATCTGGCCTTTATCCTAAAACCTTTAGGCCGTGATTTCAAGTCCACTCGTAACAAACTGACGAAATTGCTGGAGACTCAGCTGAAGCATTTGCCACTTTTGGACGCCCTATCGATTGATTCGCGCGTTGAATTTTTAAACTTATGTAGTCAAACTATCAAACGAGCTCGGGACTGTAGCCGAAAACGTTGCAGTCTACACTACAAACAATCATCATTCTTACCTGCTAAGTAGCATGCTGTGTAAGTGACGATTTTAAAAAAACACTCTTCATACTTTCAACATTAGAAAACTTCTCTAGCTCTCTTTAGCCTCAAGAAGGTTTTTCGGCCAACCCCTTCCAGTTAAACATTACTTCGGATTTTTATTCCTGTCAATTATCATCAGTAGCGTTGCACATGTTTATCCACATCTGGGGCAGATTTCCTTTGTTTGTAACCTAAACTTGTTGACCATAGCATGAGTAACATCTAACAAGTTACGACTGAGTCCTCACTCATTCCATGGTCACCCAAATGTCTTAAAAGTATACAGAGTTGCTGTTCTCTTACCTCCGATGTGTCAACTCGATTTTTGGTTTTGTAATCAAATTCTAATCGTTGATTTCGTTGAATCTTCTGAGAAATATTTTGAGCATTATTAATAAGTTGAAATGATTATCCAAGCCAAAAAATCCGGTCAAACGATTTGGCTGTCCCGGACTTCGTTAGATGAAAGCAAATCTTCGTTGCGCGCGAGTTGTATGTCAAGCATTCACTAGCACGAACGAGTCGTACAATTGGTGTGCGTTCGCTGTTAGAAGGCTTTGTGCAACCAGAACATGGGTAGAGCAGGTTGGAAGTCAGCGAACACACCTGACATTAGGTTACGGAAATTACTGTTCGCACCCGTTACGGACACCAATTTTTTTACGCAAACTCTACCATGGGATCTATTTATGTGAACGTTTTGTCCACTGTTATGCACTTGAATTAAGTAGGTAAACACAGCTAACCCCAGTATTATCTCTTCCGTACAAAACACCAAAGTTATAATCACTAATCACCTGAGTAATAAACGAGGATGGCTATGATATAGAATTTATTTTGGTTCACATCGCGGTTACACTTCTTATTCCCAGTATGCACTGGCCACGTGGTTTACTATTCGCTATGACGGCCCTACACAGATTTGTGATATTATCATAGTATCGGCCACCACTCTACAGGCACTGGGAGTTAAGTCATGCAAACAGTCAGTGTTGATGTCAGTATAGATGCTTCGAAAAATGGTTGACCGTAGCGAATGAGTTGAGTCAGCTACACCAGATACTTCGCTTTGAATATTAGCACATGAAACTTAAAACGGGTTAAAATATTAGGCAGAACTACTGTGCGATGGTACGCTAAATTTGTTAAATTGCACTGGGGTTATGGTCAGCTGTTTTAAAATAGACGATCAAAATGTGTAGCTGACAGGTAGAACTGGCTACTCCTTGGGGTTACCATAACCACTTCACTTGTCACCGAACGGAAGTTGCAGCGGTCCTCAGCTTCTGTCCAGCAAAAATTCGGAACTACTGGGTTAACCGATTTTGGTTTCCACCATATGAACGTGTACTAAAAAAATCGGCTTGATGATGATAAATGATGATCAGTTAGCGATATTTAGATACAGATAACTGGATAGGCGATTTTTCCCAACTCACTTTTAACCATCGGGATAGTGCAGAACAGTGCCTCGGCTCTATGAAATTTGGAAACGTGAATACTGAGTCATGAGATTAATGTGTACTGCAGTTTGTACCGTAGAATGACGAAAACACAAGCGTATCTAAATAAGTTGTCTTGGTCGAGCACATTATCCGTAGTTGCCTGTCCATTTTTTCTTTTGGGCTGTTAGCTCTTCAGTACGAGACTTCTGTCACTTTGGACTCTGCCCAAATTTGTATTAATTTCCTGTGAATTATGATATACAGACATAAATTAACTGTCTACCCGTTTGTTAGTGTTGTTCAGTGTTTCTTTGAAGTGAACCAGTTTTCAGACAGAACATTTCCAATCTGTTTACTTCCTGCCCAGGCTACGCAGATGGAATGATTCGTCTCTATCATATGCAACAACCTCAAGCACTGTTCCACTGGTTCACATCTGACTCTCGAGCACGACTCGATCCCATAGTGAAATTGACCTGGTCATATACTGTTCCATCCGTGTTTTTTAGTTTGGACTCAACAGGCTCTATGGTAAGTTGGAATATTGTGGGAGGCTCACAGGACCGCCATCCACTGTGTACACTTCCGGATAGCGGCGACTTTAAGAATGACAAGGTTCACCAATCAAGGATCCGTGATTTTTCACTCAGCAATGGAATACTGATCAACGTGGATGGACAAACCAAATCGATGACGGCGTTCGCGTTGGTCTACACGGACACCGTGAAGATTCACTGGTTGGAACCTGAGTGCACTATTCATGGGTCTGCCGACGATTTGGCACTTTTGCGTCGTTTCTTGCACGAATGGATATCATTGAGCTAGTGATGGTCTTGTCCATGTGTACATTGTGTACCACTGAACAGCGTTCTTCATGTTTTATGGGCGTTGATAATTAGTCCACTGAACGAATATATATATAACCTCGGCTTTATTGTTTGGGGACATTTACAGTCGTCAATCATAAATGACCGAATAGCCGAAATAAATGGGCGTATTCATCATTGGTTTATCAGGGATAGCAAGTGAAAATAACACTGACTGACCACTGAGATCGAAAACGGTATGATAATCTACCGTTGTAACTCACAGAAATTGCTTACTGATATTCGGGATGATCAACACAATATGTCATGTTCCCTATGGTGATGAAGCAGGACTGGTGTAGATTTGCGCTAGGGTTGTTAAAGCTACGACTGGGTTTTGAATTGCAACAGACCTAAGAGTTAATGATAACTCCATGTAATATCGTCTAACGAATGTGCAAACAGACAGAAGAGCAGATCGTTGTGCACAGAGTTTTTGTTTCTTGATTATGTTACTTAAGTTGAAAAATATCAGAAATCTGTCAAAAATCATTATTGTACGACGATGAAAATTCGTTACTTAAAAAAAATTTCACACAATCTTTTTGTTAACTTCCGGCTATATTACTATTTGCTTATCGATCGCTGCTGAGCAGAACCTGGAAAAGAGTTAACACAAGTTTGACTGAGCCCAGGGGCAAAATAAGCGTTCGGTTGAGGTTGGGCATTTTTTTATGGTTTCCGAAGTAAACAAACTTCAGCTCCACGGAAGTATGTATGAAACATGACGCGAATTTTTAACTTACATTGGCCGCTTGGGACGTATGTCCCACCAAATCAATTAACTTACTGTTTCGGTTACCACAAAAATTTAACGTCGAGGTCAGTCTTTTCTCAAATGTTTTAACTCGTAACGATCGAATGCTTTCCGATAATCAGCGTTTTGGTCTGCAGTCCTTATCTTCAGGCCTGCGATCATCTGTTTTCCATTTGTCATCACATGTACTAGGTAGGCTTACATGAAACGCTACTGCACTTAATCTGTATGTTTGGTTCATTGACAGAAGTTCACAAGCCATGCGTAACATGCTTGCAAGCATCTGGCGCAACGCACACCAGCGCTTTTCAAGCTTTTTTCACTCTAATAGAGTCAGAGTACTCAACGTTGCAGCCACCCAGGCAGCTGGGATGTATACGTAATTTATGAGACTGATCCACAGGTCCGGGGTGGAGTATTTTCCTAACATTTACTCACCGGCTGACGTTGATTAGGTCCTATCAAAAATGGACACTTGTGGATCAAGAGCGACGGGTACACGCTACAAAACGATCAGAAAGTCTAAAACTAACGAGCATTCTTGCAAGCACTGTTTAGCGGTCACATGCCTACCACCTTTCTTTAAAACAAGAAAGCTTGCCAATATCCAGGCTGCTTATTCCGACTGAGTGTAGTATACTATCCAAAATAGGCGAGAGTCGTTGAGCGTTCAGATTTGATAATTCGGTCGTGCCTAATGTGAGATCAATGGCACAGTGATTAACACGGTTGCCTCATGATTGGAATGGCAGATAATCTGAGGATGTGCATGGGTCACGTGACTCAACCTTCGGGTGCACAGCTGTCCTCTTGCCACTTACTGATTGTGTTCCGCACTACAATCGCAACCAGGATTTCACCGAAATGCATCTGCGCGAGTCAGGCTACTGGATAGAAAAGTTTGTACTGAAATGTCATCTACAGAAAGACTTGTAAAAACGCGTATTTCCCTAACCAACACGCATGCCAGCAGCTGAGGTGGCATATATAGGAGAATATAAATGAAAATAGAATTTCTATTTTTTGTTCAGACAAATTGCCGTCCTGAAAGATTTTGCCGTCTCTCCCTCTAAGTCTAGAAAATCTGAGAACCCAACAGATCCACTGTGTACAGTGTCGAAAAGGGCAATGAAGCTTACCTGCGTGTGGGGGCTGTATTCATATATATATATATATATATATATATATAATTTCCAAGGGTCCAAAGGTGAGCGGTATAAAACCGTACTACTATCAAAAGAGGCGATGAGTTTCATCGTGGACCATAATGTACTCTGTTGGTAGTTTATGTAGGGCAATTTGTTACGCCTCGCCAAACTAAAGGGCATAACCAATTACTACCCTGACTAAAACTAACTGTAGTGATCAACAGAAACAAGCCGAATGTGGCTTCACTATGGTAATAGCAGGCTCGAGACGTAGAGTGTGAGATATTTTCCAGTATGATGGACGGTAGAGGTCTGAGGAGAACTGTTGAACATGACCGTTTTGAATAGTTGGGTGCAATATAAAGTAGGTTTGGGCGCACGCTTTGCCGGGAAATGGTACACACTAACTCCCATGAAGGAACAGACGGAAAGACACTGATCCTCAGTTAGATTTCCAGTATGTCATAATGTGAAATCAGTTGTTTCGAAATGAAAGGGGGAAAATCGTCAAACATCTAGACACCATAACAAGTTCAGCATGCTGTGCTTCTTAGGTCGACGAACATTCTATGGATTCTGCCACTGGCAAGCGTTCAGACTGCTACGTGTCACGCAATAGGGACGATAAAAATGCCAACTAAAGATGTGTGCACTTTGCTGTAAACAAAGTACAAAGCCACTTTCTCTTTACGACTTCCGCTGGTTGATGCTGAGCTTGTAGTCATCTGTTATATGAGTTTAATGCTATACTGTCCTAAGCACACGCTCCAAGGCTTCAAAATTTCAGGGTTGACAGCTTGTTTGTAATGATTACCACCCCTACTCCGGGAGGAAACGATATTTTCAACTAATGCTTACATAAATATTCAACAGTAGGTATTTAGCAAAACTCCAAAGACAATTGTAGAGTTGAAATTCGGGCACAGGATGCAGAGGGGGAATGCGCACGGAGTAGTGGGCGAAAATAACATGTCATGCAATGGTTTTGCAGATAGTCTTGAAAGTCCTTCACGTGATTACAACGTACTACAATAATGGAGCTTGCCCAGCGATGATTTGTGTAGGCGTGCACGGACACACACATTAGTGCAGTCTTGACAAATATAATCTTCTCATATTCTCCGGCATCGTTTGTGTCACCGGAAAACTCCATATATACACTGGTTCGGAACAGTTTGTGAACAATCGTTAGCTTAGTTTGTAGATGATGTTTTACTTCCAGCACAAAAGCTCCAACGTTCTCAAATCTGAAGAAGTTTCTGTGTCGGAAGCGGAACTCCACCAATAAACCCAACCATCGATTTGTTTGAAATCAATCAATTAATATGCACATTGTTTTTTTATACGACGATTATTTCACTTAAGATTTGTTTTATACGTAGGAAAATGATCCGTGGTCGTTCTTCAGTGGAACCTGTCACTCTGAGAGCAACAAATGATGGTTGCCCGTCTGAGATATTCCTTCCATGAACAGTGTGAGTTAACTCATTAACCTGGCAAACGGGCTTATTGGCCCAGATCGATAAATATTTTTCAGATCATTCTAGTATTAACTAGCTGTCGTTTATATCGTTCACTTTTGCCGTTCTAGCTGTTTTGTCCAGTTTTACTCCCCCAGTAACAGAAAAGCATGATAGTTTCTGCATTTCTTCGACAAATCGTGCTGCTTGCTTGGCTGGTTTGAGGTAAACTGATATGTGGCACCAATTTAGTTTTTGGTTCACGAATAGCCAGCTGTTGTAACGATGGTTTATGCCGACTCATTTTATCTGTCGTTTGAATCAACTATCTGGCGGAATTCAATGTGTCTTACAGGTTGTCGAATTATTACATTTCACGAAGAATTGGCGCAAGTCACATCAGCCGCATCCCGTAACACAAATCAGATGCTCTTTCAGAAAAATGCTTGGTAATCGTAAGGTGCTACTGCTTAATTTATCAGTAGCCCACACAAGTTTAAATATTAATTTGTATGCCTTAACTGACCATGTGTCCACGAAGTTGATTGTGGGCATAAAAGACGGTGCCCGTTAATCACCGTGAATAGAACAAAAAACACCTTCTTCGTAGTTCTGGTTGGCAGTTTTTTATCATCCTGCACCGAAGTCATCAAGAAAAGTCTCGCTGCAAACAGTCAGCCAAAAAATTAACAAAAAGGATATTTACATAGTTAGTCCTGTAAAGCGTTGAAACCCATCCTATTCTCAAATATCAAATGGTCATGAGCAAAATGGTGCTCTGTGATGCTCACGGAAACAAAGGTGCAAAAAGCTCTGACCATTATAGTCATGTGTGGATGATAGATTGAAGTGAAAAACTTTGCGAATATTTCAGAATGCACAATAGAAAAAGGGACAAGAAGACAATTAAAGAAATAAACACTATGGACCGGATTCAGAAGCTAAAGCTACTGAATCTTCACACCACTTGAGTTAGAGAATAAACGGAACAAAGTATGCTGATCAATGTGGCTCTGTTGTCATGGTAATACAAGCCGGTGATGCGTCAAGTCACAGCTACAGTTGCTGGTAGCGCTATTCACTTGGCAGAAGGCGCTTCGGAGATAATGGTGGCAAAGATACATTGTTGGTAGTTTATGTTTGTAGAAGACGTATAATTTCGTTTTGTTTGGCAAAGTGAACCAGTTGAAATGCAGAGCACAGCGTAAATCACAAGAGAAATTGGTTTCACCAGACTTAGAAGACATGTCAGTTCGAAGCACAACCGAACGTTGTTCATTAAGCTTAGCGGATATGGGGGCAGACAATACGATATGGAACACGGGGATGAAAAACCTGACGTATTGCTTGCACTATTACACGTTTACTTACAGTATGCATCAGAATAGCATAAATCGCAGATTCGGAAGAATTGCCGATCGGCTTAATTGCTTTTGTCATGAGCACGTTAGTCGTGTAAAAGAAGAGGTGCGCGGAAACAGTCACCGGAAAGGAGACTCACAGAAATTGGGGTACTATTTTAGGTAACTTTAACAAAAAGTGGGGGAAAAGTGCAATCCGCAATTGTTGTGGTACAGTAATTAATCTGATCAGATACAGAGAGCTTGAACGTGTAAAATACAAGTGAAAACCGATAGAACTCTACTATCACAAATTGGCAGATAACAAGGAAGTAACAAGTGAATGGCTGTTGGCGCAACATAAAGAATCGTATGAGAAACTGTGAGAGATGGATGCAGAGTTAGTGGTTTGTCTCGAGCATTTGGGGAAATAACAGTTTTGGGAAAAGGCGCACGGAAACCGGATGTATCTAGTCAGAAATAGAACAAGTGGTTGGAATAGATAGGAGATATTTCTTGAATGCCGAGATTTCATCTTCTACATCAGCTGCTGGGCGATTTGATGGTTCCCTGGAAGTCAACACACGTGTGTACGGATGGAAACAGACCAGAATTTCGGTTAAGAACATCGTGTAAGTTTGTATATATGGTGCTGTGGTCCACAGCCTTCTTGAGCTACCTCGAGAACGTAAGCTATGCAGAGAAGAAGTTCATTTGTTGCTTTGTTCGTCAGGATCTGAGCAATTTCATGGAAAAAAAGTTTTGTGAGAAAATTTGTATATGACAAATAACTGAAGTACTTATATGTGCAACAAGTGTACATGAACTGGATACTGACTTCCGAAGTTGCAGTGGCTGAATCAATCTTTCTGCACTCTAATTCGTAACAAATTTTAAACTATGCAATGTCCTAGGTAAATACCTGGCCCATGCTACAGAAAGCAGAGCAGTCTTTTTTATGATGAACATCAACTGACATACGACTTGTTCGTGTGTGTCCTGCAGGTGATTAAACATGACTGTAATAGCATATTGCTCCACCAATCGTTCATTTACAGGCCTCAACCTGCTCAATCAAATTATTGGTTTTTAACGCTTGCGTAGGCAAGCCCCTTTGGATGAGCATGTGCTCACGCAGGCTCTTCAAAGCAGTACCATTCGCAACTCACTATAAATGAACACTACAAATGAACGACCAACAGGTTTGTGCTGGTAACCACGCCAACCCACAGTATCAGCGTTATGACGAGTGTGATGCGAGTCCATAGGAATATATTGAACCATTTATTAAGAATTGAACAAGTATTTAACTACTACCGACTAATGAGTATTCATCACAAACCCACAGCGTAGAATTGATACCGTCGTTGTTATCAGTATTATACATGTTTATAGGCTCACACAGGATGGATAACACTAAATACGTCTGAGTTGCTGTTTATAGACTGGTCATGAAATAAAATGCATCGAACGGTTCACAGGCGCAAACCAAAAGTTCTCAGCTTTAAGGATGGCAAGCTGAATTTGGAGAAAAGCTGTGACGTACGGCGTGTTAGCAGTGAGCATCTCAGTACATTGCAATGAAGTATGACTAAGACAGACAAACACATGAAAAAATTCGACAGAGAGAGTACGTGGACATAGACACATATCAGTTGACATGTGGACGTGACTAGAAGTGTGGCCACGTTCAGTGACCATTAAGGAACCTATTCCAACAGCTGAAGCGAGTTAGCCATTCCAGGCTTTTCGTAAGAAGTTCGTTTTATATATTAACGTGTCTATCGGAAATTATAGTCCAAAAGAAGTGCTCCCAGTCGTTCGTTTCTAGTTCGCTGGAGAAAGCCTGCCAGTACATATTCAAACAGGTGTATGATTTTGTACATTAATATTACTAGGTGCATGTTATTCACCACAAGCCTTCCTACCTTTACCATTTATTTCGTGTGTGATTCCACAATGAGTCATGTGACTCTTTATCGGTCTTTGGTTGGCATTTAGTATGAACCATATCTTCTTTTGGATATTGGATGCCGCCATCCACGTTAATGAGTACAACGAATTCTTACATCATGAAAAATGTTTCACAGAGATTACGCAGATTTAACATTAGTCATGGAGGTTTCCCACTGGCTTATGCAAGTAGGAAGTTGCATCAGCAGTGGTAGAGGTATAAAGAATGGAAGGGATGTTTGTGTTCCCAAGGTGGAATTCATCAACTTGGGATATCTCTTATGACAGAGAAGTATCTTTCTGAAGCTGGAGAGTGGTGCACACAGGGTGACCTTGACAGCTGTGTCACTTTACGGCTTCGCAACTTAGCTGTTCAGGACAGAACTACTTGGCAATCGATGTCTACGTCTGAGAGCTCGCACCAGTCGGTACCGACGAGTAAATGACGAAAGGCTCAACAAATGAGTATTCGGTAGCAGTTGCCGTGTGAGTTCTGTCTATCATTCGTTAAGCTTTTCACTGATTCAGATGATTAAGCTGTGTGCTAAGTTTGCTAACTAGTCAACTTGCACACCCAACGCTTTTTGGCTACGTTCGATCGGATAACGTAGAGTGCGTGGTGGACAGATGATGACTTACTGTAGAGAAATAAAATCGCTCACTAAGGTGGATTCGTCTCCTGGCCCGGGGCTTATGCGACTTGCAGAAAAGTTGGATAGAGACTTTGGGTGATGACGGTAAGAAGTGACTGGAAACATTGATGCGTTGACTTTGCCTTCGGTGATGCTGATTATGAACACCTAGTCATCACTGCACTCCTTCTGGACAAAATTAAGTTGTCTGCCTCCGGTGGTTCTCTTTCGCTCTTGCTTTCGGAGATCCTGGCAGGAAGCCATTGCTGTCAGAACACTAGCTTAATAAATGTCCGTTCAACCTAGCTTTGGACCCATGTACGATTAGGTGGATTTCATGTGTGTAGCCTTCACTCGTTACAATCGCAATGGTAGACAGTTTAGGATGGACAGATATGTTAAATTTTTGGCAAAACAATGACGCACAAAAGACAAGGTTTCGTGTACTGAATGATAACACCTCGTTGGCCCGTGTGAACATAGTCCGCCTAAGGTTACCAGATTGCGCTTCTTATCGCTTGAACTATCTCATGCTTATTCGTCCCAAAAGACTGTTCTTTCTTGACCTACATACTAGACAAACACAGACTTGGTGAAGTTTACATAATCAGCCTTTGTAATAAAAATGTGGGCCGCTAGTTACAGAAATATCACGCATATAAAATGAGTTCTAATAAAGGGACTGAGAAGAATGCAGCACCACAGGTAAGTTGGTGTAATTAACGTTTCAACCGTCCTGCACCACTGTGTTCTCAATTCACTTTTTAAGGATATATTAAACAGGACGCTCAAACATTTTGATTTCATCCGTAATAAATTTGGTTCTGATACTTCATAGATGACACTTACGGCGGAGCTTGTCAAACCATTCACGTCGGTTCAGGTAACACGCATATTTCGGATACACAGGGCTTTTCATAACATGTAAGACTGTAATGGTTACGACTGCATGGCCGGACCATGGCAATCACATATGATTGTCGGCTAAGTATTTCTTTGTTAATTCACATTATGAAAGGATTAGTCTTAAAGTGAACTATTCGGGAGCCACTATCATTACAAACTGTAAAATCGCGGCTCATTTAGTTTTTGATAAAACCAACCGGACTGGAATCGGACAGTAAACCGGCCGGGTGATCCAGGTGCAGCTGATGAACTCTTACCTACTATAGATATCTGATTCTGCAATCTAATTAAACCCTTCTGCAGGACATACTGTTGGATAGATGAGATCAATAGAACGCATTTGAGACTGTATCCCTGATATTGCAATCACTGATCAGTCATCTCTGAAAGACATAGAAACTGCTACTGAGAAATCCCATTCGTTTAACATTTACCATGCTCATCCTGATCCAATCAGCAAACGACCGTGAAAGCTAGTGAAGGAAGACCTAAGTGAGATTACCACTCACTCTCTCAGTGTCACATGGTTACGTGCAACATCGTTATATGGGCCACTGAAAGCTGTTTAAGTCGTCACTCTACAAAGACCACCACTCACAAGAAATACGGGTAGGTAAAACAAATATTAAACCACTATCTTAGGTAAATGTGCTACGCTGCCAATTGAGCTCGTCCAAACACGCAAACTTCGAACATGGGATAGAATCGTTTTATTCGCTCTAATGCGACGTCTGTGTTACACGACGAAACCGACTAGTTGATGACACACGTTACTTATGGTCAGTTATACCAACAGCTAGCGCCAAAGTACACTAAAGTAACGTTCCATCACATTTGGAAACATTTATAAGCTCGTGGAAGTGGGCTGATAGGATGGCCGGGAAGCAGATAATTTTCCTTATATGTACCAATGCAAAAAAGTGTGCAGGTGTGATCTTAGAGTTAGGCAGTGATCCATAGAAAACCCAATCTATAAACCAGCTTGCCTGTCTCACGTTTCGGTTTCAAAGACTGGCTCTTGAGACATTAATCCAAACTAGTTTATGCACTCTAATCGGTGTCTGAAACTTCAGACACCCGCAAGAACATTATGTTTCAGCGACCCAGACAATCGCATGGGCTCAGGAGATGCATAGTTTCGGTTCACAAACGTTTTTCTAACTGATACGATCCGCTTGCTTCGTAGTCACTAGTTTGTGTCGGTATCGAGCCATGCCTGTGTTTATTCAAGTCAACTAGCCTTTGTTTAAACTGCGATTCCTCTGGCCGGCTAGCTGGCTCCGCTTTGTTATCTAAGTAAAATAGTAACATGTAATTCGGCTGTTGAAGAAGTGCCAGGTTTTGTTCACGTTGGTCTGAACTTCCCACGTTTATTAAGGCACTGGCAAAACAGTCTTCTTGATATTGAATTTATCAAGGCCGGCACAAAGTTCAAACTGTGCACTCGACATGGCACATTTGTGACATAATAATAATCTGCAGGAAAGAGTCATTTTCGCCAATTTAATGGGTTAAATTGTTCATGAAGTGTGGCATTTATCAACTCAACTGTTGCAGTCCAATCTGTAATTGTAATTCATGCTGACTACTGGCTCAAACACATACAACTTCGGATGAATCGGCAGAGCCAGATATATCTGCCAGTAAACGTGATAACAGGACTAGTTGATGGTGCGTACGAGTTTAGCGACCGAGTACGACCACCGACACCACGCAAACAATAATCACTCGAAAACCGATCAGGAAAACAAGCAAAATCTTTTGATGAGCCATGAAAATTAACAAGTAACAGGTCAGTCCATGAAATCAAACAAGCCCACGAACTAAGAAGATGGGTGAATGAGCTTATCAGTATGCTTTAATGTTTGTTGAAGTCATATATTTGTTTTCCATGACAGTGGGCTTTGATCGGAGTCCAGGCTTGGTTGGGATTGTACACAGTACATACTTCATAAAACCAAATGTCGGATGAAACACGGGAGAATATAAACAACGCTATTGTATCCATTGCTTTGTTACGTCCATTAAAAAAAACCTCATTGATTTATAGTCACTACTCAACACTTGTCCACACGGACGTATGTGGTCAGCTTAACGTGGCGGTGAAATTCACTGTGAACCCCATTGGATTAACCTACTTGCTATAATGTGATCCAAGTGCGGCATGTTTCGTTGCTAGAGCACCGGGAAGATTTGTTTTATCTAACAGCTAATTTTTATATATAACAAGAAAAAACTGGCAGATTTATCTTTCAGTATATCTACATTTCAACAAACAACTGGGGTGTTGAGGCCATCATACGTGTAAAATTGCAATCTGGTAAAATATGAATATATTATAATAGGGATATTACCAAAGTTTACTTGGAAATGTTGACATGCGCAGTATGACACTACAGCATAATTGAACCAGTAAACCCTCATCATCTGTTTACTGACCTAACTTTTTAGATGTGCACTGGTGACACTGCTGACAATATCGGGACAGTCCTGTAACATCAGAAACATTTTTTCGATAATATTCACATCAAGGGCCTGACTAACTACATAAAGCTTCTAGACAATATGAGGCGCAGGAAGAAATAACTCATTAGCGAAGGCATTAGCAAGGAACTATTACTGCTGATACATAGTACAGGAGTTCGTTGATAAGAACCAATCACTGGGCATAGTAGGTTGCAACTTCCGTATCCAACTGGCATTCGCTGTCGAAGTTTGAAAACGAACAAGGTTCCCACTGTGTTATCGTTGGAGGTGGTAAGTTACGGGTACGTTCGTCATAAATAAGGTTTTAAAAATGGTCCGTGTGTTGGCCACTGTGCCACTGACCTGAAGATACTACTCAGTCCTTCACAGTTATTAGTGTGAAACTGTCTATCCGGATCGCACGAAAGGGAGCTTATCCGAACATATCCAACAACATCATCGGTACTGGCTAAGCCACGGTTTGACAGTCAGTCGCACTCCAACGTTGGTGATGTACTTAAAAGACATCTGTCCGAATATTATCATACCCGATACATTTCAAACAGCTAATCGGAATCTGTCAGGGAATTTGTATAAAACAAAACAAAAGCCGAATGTTGGTGACGTCCTGTGAATTTCCATTGTGTGGCCAAGCGAATGATGCAAAACCATGGCATTTGCTGAGTCATTCATCGCTACCGGTACGGTACGGTCAGTGTGACTCAGTGTAATTTGCCCGTGTGTGTATGTGGAGTGCATAGCTGTGAAGATATACTCTTCTAATCACCTGCGTCAATTGCCACCGCAACAGTATCATCAACGACTACGTGCACTTTAGAAGCCATTTGTTTGGCATCAGACTGGAGGTGCAGACAACCTAAACTTATATGACTGCTATTCAGTTTTTTCATAAATTTATCTGGTTTATTCGCACAGTTGGCTCCAAATATCCTTAGAAGATTTTGACTGTCAAATTCATCAACTGTTGCTTCATAGAAAAATGTTGAATGCCACTTTCAAGAATGCGTGCGAAGTTAATAAAAAGTGTGACATTATCAACGGAACATCAGTAGCCATTGACTCTCGTATGTAGATCTCACATATGTTCGTGTGTCTGTGTTGTCTCTAAGGTTCTCTGCCGTGTATCAGTTCATGAACACTCGAGAGGATGATGTGGATGTGGAATACCGGAAGAACGGGCGTCTGTTGAATATTCGACGTTTCGGCGCCCTCAAGGGTGCGCATGCTTCTGTTCGCAGATGACAGCGCATTGCTAACACACAGCCAAGAAGAGCTGCAACGACTTGCTACGGCCTTCACTTCGGCAGCATCAACTTTTGGATTGGACATAAACACAGGTAAGACGTTTCCCTTCTTTCAGCATTCCCCTGGTGGAGGTGCTGCTTGTGTACCTCCACCCCAAATCCGCATCGATGGAGACATTGTCGATAGCTGCGCCAATTTCTGCTACTTGGCTAGCAATTTGTAGACGGATTTGTCCGTGGACCGCGAGCTGAGAGCGCGTGTGGCGAAGGCTGTTGCTGCTTTCGAACGTCTTGAAAGGCGTGGCTGGAAGAATCATAGTCTGAAGATGGCCACTAAGCCGTGTGTTTTCCGTTCTATGGTGTTGTCTATACTGCTGTACGGCAGTGAGACGTGGACATTGTACCAGCGGAACGTGAGCTATCTGAGCCGCTTCCATGTGCAGTGTCTGGGGCTCATCTTGAGTATTCAGTGGTCGGACATGGTTCCGAACACTGAGGTACTGCGGCGAGCGGGCATGGACTGGATGGAAACCACGCTGACGTTGAATCAGCTCCGTTGACTCGTTCAGGTAATTCGGATGGGCGATGACCGTGTCCCGAAACAGTTGTTATACGGACAAGTGAAGTCAGGTAAGTGAAATCCCGGTGGTCAGAAGCGGGGGTACCAGGATGTTGTGCAGGTAAGTCTTCCACGTTGTAAAATTGATTTTAGATGTTGGGAAGATTTGGCGTTGAACCGGACGGCCTAGAGTAATGCGGTTCGAGCGGGCGTCCGAAAGTTCAATGAGCGGAAGCTTGCGGTACGCAAAGGAACCATCGGTGCCATAGGTTGCGGTGACATGACTATATGGCGTTGCGATGTGTGCTGCCGCGAATGCGTTGGCCGTTTCGGGTTAGTAGGTCACCAGCGTACTCATAGTACATCGTCGGCGAAGAGGCGACGACTACGTTAGGCTCATGTAGGTCAGATCCGTGTATTCATTTTGCTTCTGTTAATGACTGCGTCGGCCAACATCCTAGTCGTTTACAATTAATCCGATGTTCTTTTCAAGAACTTGAGTGTCTGTGGTCTTCTATCCGTTCTTTTCTTCGGCTTTGTTGGCGTAATGTATGTTGAATGGTCTGCCTGGCTTTTCATAGTTCAGTGAGAATTTTGCTTTTCAACCCCATCTTCTTTGGGATGCACTAACCTGCACTCCTATACTGCAATGCTTCTTGTATTACATTTCAGAAATCTTTCTTCCTAGTTTAGATCTCGTCATTGTAGCCTCTCTCTGTTTAGTTTCCGAGAGATAAGAGTTTCCTTTCCCTACTAGCCAATCAACTGGCCAACCAGCATTGGCCGGCTGGACACAAAGGCCCCACTGGCACACTCCCCGGTCATATTCCATTAGGTTTACACAGGATATGTCGTTTGCGGGTGGAACTGCAATTGGTGCAGCGCAAGCCAATTGCAGTGATGGTGAAGCGCAGGCGTCCCTCGGCTTCGGTCACTGTGACAGGCTAATCCGAATCGAATGTCGCCAACCGTGTGTGTGTGTCCCTAAGGTTGAAAAGTATCTTGACCCACTCCCAACCCTTAGGCTGCTTAAGAGTTAATGTTCGTTCGACCTCCCATTGCCGTTGAAAATTAGTTGATTCATACCCACCTTTTTCAGCATACTTTATCGGTCGGCGTTTATGAAGTTGTAATATGGGTGTGACGTACTTGTCCTGTTGAATAACCGCCGAATGTAAACATATTTGTAACAACGTGCTCTCTTTTCTAATCTCAGAATTTTCAGGGGATTTGGGACTTTTTCAATGCTACGTGGATGGTGGTTCTTAATCAAAAGATCAGATGGCCAACTTTCAGAATCTGCTGACAACTAATAGCGTTTTCTCCCGCCAAGGAATGAGAGGAACTAAGTGAAAAACTGTCGTCTCTCAGAATAACACCGACAAGTGCATTAACCAGATCAGTGGATTAGGAAATATACTGAAACCCTATAGTTTGTACTTCTATAATATTTTACCAGTCACTTTTAATGGTGGTCTCACATGTTGCTTGAATAACGAAATAGAATGATTAGCATAGACAACACAACAGAAGTATACTCACATAATCTATGAGATATCCTCGGTGTTAATTATTATCATCTGAGGTTCACTGAAAGAGGTATCCAGGAACAGAGAATGCCGATAGAAAATAATTTTCTCAACAATACCATTAAAAAGAGACTCGGCGTCAAGCCGTTTGTACACCATCCAACCAGTTCGGTGAAAGTAAACCGTCATGTTTTGCATTTTGTAGAGATACTCTGATTGAAAAAGCTATACTATTTCATCAGAAGCACAACTGCCATCTGTATTAACGCTCTGTTGTTGATATATTTTTATGGTTTATCTCTGAGGTTCATCATGAACCAAGCGTACTGTCAAACGCAAATCAAAAATCCCCTTAGAAAATCGACTGATGTGGTTTCTCTCAAGTTCATAAAAACCGCAAGTGAGCCACCACGCTACGATTGATTGATTGTGACAGGCACTGGCATATTGAGTGGATGTAACAAACCTTCCATCGAGTCACTGTCATCTCGTTTTGAAAGCTAAGACGGGCATATCCTGTCATAGCAGAAATAGCCTGATTTCAATATCCAAACATGTTCCATTCCAACCAATACGGACCGCGATTAAACCAGCTGCCAGACAATGCAACCCCTCTCTTGATAACTCAATTTTGCCAACATTGACTGTCTGACATTTATCCAATTCACGAATGAATTATGAATATTTCATTGATTTTCATCCAGGAAGACATATATATACCTTGGGTTATTACCCAACAACTTTATCAGAATGACACAATATACCGACCAAAGGGTGAAATCTATCGAAAACAGATTTGTCCTCTGAAAATTCGTTCGATAGCTTATTTGTGTCTGACTAGTTGGTCAACCCAATCAGAATACTATAATGAAGCTTGTGTTCAATATCTTCCTAAGAGACGTTTATCCTGTGAGGAAAAGCCCTCATTTAGACAGCCAACAGCCGGTTCTTTGCGCCAAATATATAGTCTGACGTGAATGGGTTGGATGGTTTTGTATAGGTGAATTTACCTGGAAAAATCAGACAGGGTTGAAAAGCAGACCAACGAATACGCCAGCGAAGCAAATCTCGCCTCATCCTCATAGTATCGGATAATTTTTGGAGAGGGCAGAGATATACCCCAGGCTCTTTAATGTACATGGTTTCAGCCACTGCTCATTTTATATTACGATAGCACAAAAGTTACTTCGCTCCAAGAAGTTTAATTGGGTTCATGACATTAAACTGATAGCTCTGATGGATACGAAGTTGCGTAAGCTTGTCATCCAATATTGACTAAGAGAGAAAAAATGAAAGCCATACAATAACTCTACTGACCCACTGACAACTAACTTTCTGAACGAAGTAGGTATTGTAAGCTGTAACCAGTGCAAACGATCACATAGTCGAACCATATACGCAACCAATCTAACGGGAAAAACGACCACGGTAAACCTAAGTTAGTTTGAGCAGTTAACGTCTCTTTCGTGTAGTCCACGAGACCTAAGGTCAAGGTGCTTTAGCAGCAAATGTGTAATGTTCTGGAGATATTCACCATGCATTCAATAAGGGAAAGTGCTTTTGGTGCGCAGCTCGTTAATATCCCATTTCGACTTGGAATGTCACAATCCTCTGTAGGTCAAAAGGGGATTTAGCTTGAGTTGAGGTGATGGTTAGTGATGCGCACACTTAGGCTGGTAATTTACTTAGACCAGTTACTCCGTTGTTTGGACTCATAAGGATGAGGGAAGAGCCGTACCGGGATCCGAAGCAGCACCTCCCGAGTTTTCGGGTTCATTACTTTGGGAACCAGGTAATTTGAAAACCACTTAATTTTGGATAAATGTATACTTAAGAGAAAGGCAAACATAAGTCATTACATTAATTCTGCCTTACTCGAGGGTGGGCGTCATGGAAAGTGACATTGTTAAGAATTTTGTTCAGCTGTTGGACTGGATGTCATGACCACATGTTCATAAGCTTAAAATCAGTTTCAGCACAATTCTGGCTGCGTGATTGGCAAATCACTGGTAACTAAGAAACGTTTTCAGCGGATGCCCCATAGTTTGGTTTTATGTTGCAGCCGAAGATCACACGTAGTCTGGAAAATATAAGGTTGTCAAAATATATGGAATAACCTGGGTCAACGGGGCCCAACTCTGTGGCCGCGTCGTTAGTTGTCGGGATTGCTATCACTGAACTGTAGCAAATGCCACTGAAAAAATAGTTACTTCAAACTGGAGATAAATTAGTGTGAATCAAACAGTCCAAATTAGGTACTTCAAAAAGCGGATTAGAAGCTTTAAAACACTTGCAAATTTTCTAAGTCCTGTCTTTCAGACCGTGATTGACACAAACAGGCTATACTTGGTTTGGAAGTATGAAGCCGGCTGTGCAGTTAGATTGAAACCAAAACAAGAAAATTTAGTCGACTGGACGTGATCACCTTATGATTGTGCATAGTGAACACCATGTACGTTCACGTGACATTATTTGTAGAATACTAAAATCATTAAATGCTTTCTGGGCTTTAATGATAAATGATAGTGGCCTGATAAGAACCTACTAGAAACCAGGTGACCATAAACAAAGTGCACGCACTATACGAGATACGTTGGTGTGCTCACATGAAGTATTGTGAAATTCTCCAGCACAGAGTTCATCATTTCGCGGTGTGGCAATTCAAGTAAGCGGCCGATAAAACTTTTCATGTAGTCACACATGGGACTGCACAAAAATCGATAAACGTAACGACCATTTTCTGCTCGGGGTTGTTCGTCTTGCTGTCGGAATGAAATTGAAACCAACGAAAACAGTACACAGATATCGAGAAAACTATTGGGAAAGAGATTTTCGCAAAATTTTGAATGTCTAACTTCCCTGCAAACACGTAGAAACACGCACTGGTCTATTCAACGTTGCATCAGCTTGAAACCCAATGATAAACGGGTGTAGTCGACTAAAATAAGCAACAGGGAAGAATATCTTCGCTTAGAGTTATTTAGAAAGATGTAAAACGGATTCCAGCATTTCTAACTGTTAACGAAACTGGTTAAACGATAGAGTAATTACCAGGGTTTGAATTTCCAACTCTGCTCTTGATGTATGTGTTTGAAGTAGATCAGTACAGATAACGCAATCCACTAAATACAGTGACTTCTTTAAGAAAGGTGACGCTTCTGAATAGGCCAACTCTTCTGGTCTTGCAGCGATGTAAAGCAGTCTTTGGTATCGGGACGACAAATCACATGTGGTTTCCTCATTTGATCCAAATTCCTATAGACTGTTTCAAGCGATTATCACCGATAATTTGTTTCTGGAATTCTGATATCTGTCCTTTTGAGATAACCGATCCAGTCATTTTAGGGACAGTCAGGTTTTCCCAGTAGACCGTGTGTAGTGGTAGGATGAGTTTTAATTTGACGTTATTTTATCTTGATGTCCTGTCCGTAATTTATAAATGCTGGATTATCGGTGGTCGTTTGACGAACAGAATAGGGCTGATATAGTACGCAAGACGACTGGGTTTAGTTGGAATTAACAACAACGGTCATAACAACCTTGTTCAAAGACGATGGATTGTGCTTAGGGTATCCTCCTCGTTATTTACAAAAAGAAGTCACTTTCTGTCGGTCTAATTAATGCTCTCTCTAGAAGGATAATCTTAGGTAGATTGCTGTCCAAGATGAATGTGGTTTTACTCCTCAGCGTCATGTAGTTCGATCTTGTACCGTCGAGCTGCTGGGGAGTATTTTGACTGATTTTGAAAAATTTGCGCCCCTATAACGGAAATTCTACTTTTTATGTCTGTAGTGATACGTTATAGGGTTGGCAGCCTCGCCTGTTTGGAGAGAATTTTTTCACATGGTTACCAGTATGATAAAGTAAGTTAACAGAACTTTCCTCGTCTAGAGGAAGGCAACCTGAAGCTTTGACCAGTGATGCTCAGTCGGACCTATTAAACATGACTACAAAAAGACATCAAGAAACATGCTCCTCTGGGTGACATAGAAAGTTTCCACATGTCAGGCAACTTTGCCGAAAAGAGCTATCCTGACTATAACTAACACTTAGTCGTCAAAAAGGATAATCTTAATTTACGTGGTTTAAAATTCCATCTACCTCAAACTAGAAAACAACAGGGCGGATACCATCAAAATAATCTACTTTGCTCATAGAAGTGAGGACTATGCGTTCGAAAACCGATGACAATAACCATTTGTAAATATGAACGCATCATGGTTATTGATTTATTCGAGGGCAGTTGGGAATAACCTGGAGACGGTTGTCGCATCGCCTAGTAACATTGGAATCGCAAAACAACCTGAATGGTTAGTGAAATCAGTAGAAATATGAGGGAATTTCAGTCGTTCTGGGGGTATAGTTGAAGTCGACGGAAAAGACAGGAAGGTTTCGAAGTACGGAAATACAGCTTATCACTATGTGTGCTTCAAAACATTACAAAAACGAACAACATAATCTTGGAATTCGCAGCCCGTGACTATCATAAACTACCCGGGATGGTTCAACAATGTGAACATTACAATCAGGTGGACAACCTGGAGAGAGTTATGCTAACGTATAAGGTCAGCCACAACAATAATAAAAACCGTTCGAATTGCAGACAGAATGCAAGCTGTCTTAGCTCCCGAGCGAACTAAAATTGAATCTTAGCATCGTTCAGGTTTTGTTAGTTTTTAGTAATTGTTTGACGGTATTCGTACAAACTGGAAACCGTCAAAACTAAATGTAATTCTGTGACTGTTTGTAGGATCGTTAAAGGAATGATAGATCAATTGAGTTCTTAACAAACTAAATTGAAAAAGCATGTAATCAAGCAACACGGTTAAAATATAAATGAAAATTACAAAGTGGTCATGCAGCAGTCAATAATCCAATCCACGGCCCGTCCTAAAAGATTTAAGATAATCGTTATAGCTGGAAGGCAGGTACACTTTAACAAAATTATTTTTGTGGCTGAACTGTCTGAAATCTTTGCGTGTTCAAGGAAAGCTCAGAGATAGAGCAGCACTTGGGCCACGTCAAACTAATGTTTGGGAGGCTTAATCATCCCTGTTGATGTTTGGAAAATTGCGAGTCAAATCAGATTCTCAAGTAAGTATTCATCGAACGAGATCTTCATTATTTGAGGTCGATCGAAGATCATTCGACCTGACCGTAATTAGTAAATCCTTCACGAGCAACACAGTTAGATGTAAGTGAGACAGTTTAGCGTTCTCGGTGCTGTTGGTCAAGATGCTTTGGTTGTGTCAGTATGGGCTGATCCTATGCCATTGCGACTGATAAAAGACGTAGGAGGGATGTCAGATAGCCATTTTGTTTTCTCATTGATTGTGTTATGAATAATCCGATACAGACTGTTGCTTTTATTCAGTTTTGCTCGCTTAAGCTGAAATGATGTAACTACTAGCAACATCGCTGATGAAATAAGTCCCTTGTAATGGATCACTAAGTCTAGGCTGTGTATATCATATATCATATACAGTCATTCTTTTTGAAAAGAACTCGTCTACTCTCCGACTTGGGCAAGTGAACAGAATGGGTGGACATACACTGGCCGTTACGGAATGGAAATTGGCGCGAATCTACCGAAAATCACGTGTGTGACTCAGCATGACAATCAGAATTAGGCTGACCCAACTGAAGTGTGATTACGTCTGACCGGACGATAACAGAGTATAGTCCCACTACTTAATTTCTGCCTTATTGATATTGACCGGACACGTACAGGATTGCACAATGACTGGCTGTCATCAGATAGTCGTTTTTTATTCCAACTGATCAAACTGTTCCGTCCCTTCGGTGACAGGTTGGTATACGTAAACACTTTCGTTAGCTATTAACCACGTACGGTGACCGGATACGTAAGGTTCTTCTGTAAGCCATATAGTCGGTACAGTGCACTTTCCAGAGATCTTAGCTCCCTGCATATAAAACTGTTTCACAACAAGAACTGAATTTTTAAGAGACGGTTGATGACTTTGATGCAACTGACCTCAAACTCTTCAGTAATTTTACATAAGCATATTTTACTTAATACGTCATAGGGAGCTTACTTCGATTTTTTCCACGACCTGTTTGCCGAAGGAGCACACTTTAGTGGATAAGCTGAGCGGAACGTCCTCAACGCCTTCGAAACTGTAAACAAAAAACGTTTTCATTAAACATATATTGAGAATGAGATCAGCGTATCGGCTTAATCAAAGATAACCATAGTGAATAATTCAAAAGAATGAACTAGCTGTAATGTCAAAATCCATTCCGATATTTGACCTGCATTTCACCATACTTCATCATAGATTAGCTTTTTGTTGTTGCATTATTTAATCACTGGAATACGATGTAACTAATTGTTGCTTTCTAAAATTACTAAACCTCTCCAATAGGTCCAGTAGTTTGACAACTGTTAAACGGCAGTCCCGGTTGAAAGTTTGCAGTCAGTAATTCAGCCGTGATTAGCGTGAAGTCAACGGGATATTGGTAACCATGCTTGTTAAAAAGATGCAAGTAAACAAATTTATTTGTTCTCTGGGTTATAAGTTGTTCCACTGAAAAACTGAACGTGAACAGAAAAGCTCTGAACATAAAGTCCAGCTTGTCAAATTTCAAAAGCGCAATAAGAATATGCAGCCAGTTTTAATCTGCAAATCCCAGTACATCACATTTAGTCCGGTTGTAGTTTACAAACTGTCTGTCATGAAAATCATTCACTGATAATTATTTGAACGTTTGCCTGGTCATCTTGTTAGATGTTTGAATCCATCGATCTTATTGGTTAATGATCACCAACTGATTACATTTAGTATGTGTTCATCCATTCTTTTCCAAAGCAGATTCCACTTATCCGGTTCTAATTGTGCGACACAGTTGGGCATCTTTCTCTTGGGTTACCGTGGTTTGACTATGAAGCTTCTGGTTCTGTTGAACTTAAAGTTTTGGCGTTTCATGTAAACCAGGTAGACAAATCGTCAGTTCTGCAGAATTTGGTTGTGCACACTGTACAGTTTGGTGTGTTCGAACGTTGGTTTTGCCAACCTTCTTGTGAAGGACGTGAAAAGACTGTCGATGCCAATGTCCCTTCTCTATGGGATCACCGGTAATCTGCCCTTACATTTAAGTTGTCTGATTTTAACGACCATCTGAGTGACAGATTCTCTCTTCAGCATCTGACAGTTCAGCTATGTTGCATTCGTCCGTTAGTTCAGTCAACCCGTCTACACCACGATACTGAATGAAACAGTAACTTTAAACCCTGAAAGCACTCGAAAATGAACATTTACTTTTGTTTAGCAAAAGTAAATCAACGAAAGAAAGGGTGAATATATGCTGACTGGCGGGTCATTTTACCTCACTGGTGAACAAGACCTCAGGTAACCAGTGTCGACAGATTTAGGTCGAAAGCTTTGTGTCCAGTTGTCATATTTGAGGTATTCGGAGAACTCGCAAGCGCTAACTGAACGAGTGGATTGTATATTTGATTGTTAACGATTTGTGGAGGGTAACCATGTGTTTAGAGAGGTGTGACTAGAGTACTTCAATATGCATACGGTAGACCAAGAACGAAACTTGTCATTTCAACAGAGCACGTGGTCTATCCCCCAACTTCAGTTATGGTTTTGTTGTGCGGCTGCAACATCAAGACGTTTGCGGTTTCCAAATCTTTGCTTACCTAGCTTCACATATGGGCTCCATACAGCCAAAAAGGTTTTGACGCAATCCGTCTGTTTGCTGTGGTATCAAAACAGTTTGCCCTATCTAGATAGGCACCAACGGCGATTCGTTCATTCCATTTTTGTCACAATGTCCTAAACATGTACAGGTGGAAGTCTTATTTAGTTGACTGATGCAAACAACGAAATGTTCGCATTCCACGATGCACTTCGTGTCATGCTGCCGAAAAATAAAGTTAAGAGAAAGCAACATCCCGCTGAACCACTGACACAAGCTTAGAATGTTACCGACTTAATAATCAGTAACTCACCCGAATATTCTAGTAACCACTTCGATTTCACTACATAAAACGTTCACGTAAATTCAAACACGTGGTGAAACATCCACTTGTAGTTCTCTAATAAACAGGGGAGGTGGCCGAAGGACTGTTAGTTCAACGTTCAGTAAAACCTCTCGGGTTAGCTGCACTAAATGGGCTAAGCTTACTGACGATGAATTACGAAAAATACGGGATTTCGAACAAACCCTAAATAAAGAGACGCGGTTTAATAGCGAGGAAGCTCAACGACAAACAGCATGAGATAAAAAGGTGAGATCGGGTAGATAGGTATACAAAACTTAACTGGAAATATCAGTTGGTTCTCTGTTGTTTCCTCGGTTTGGAAAAGCAGACTCACGATCTATGAGATGGATTTCCTGACTGGAAAATACCTATTTTACTTTAATGAAAAACTGTTTGCAACACAAATAATGATGTTACTGTTTGTGCATAATCTAATATTTTGCCGATCCACATCGTCTGTAACATTCGTCTGATGGAATTGTATTCTCTGTCAATAAATGAACTTTATTTCAAAATTCCTTGTCAGACACATGAAGCAAAACACGAAAAAGATGATAGCAGGGTGTTGTTGGAGTGTGGTGAGCTTAGTTTTGGTTACAAGCAATACGATTTTTATACATACTTATTTGTCAGACCTAATTTAACAATTTAGGCCCACCTAAAGTTTCCATGGGTTCATGCATTTGAACTGAAGCAAAAAAACTTGGCATCCGCTTCAGCTTTAATCTTATTGGCTTGGACAAAATATGAGGTGGGTAGTATGTATTACTAAATCCGTGCAGATAGCACGTGCACTCAAAGTGTGCTGTATTCGCTCAGTGTAGTTTTACATATGTAGTAGTTTTATGTAGTAGTTTTATGTAGTAGTTTTACATACGTGCACGTACTGAATATTCACTTACTAGGAATGACTAACAGAGGTTTTCGTCGTTTATCTACCTTTGTGTGGCTTGCATGACCTTTAATGATCACGAGTCACGCACCCAGTCATCAGTTCTTAAATACTCTATACGTGACCCTTATCACCTCGCCTGAAGACGCAATTCTGCACAGTTTGGTGTCGTGAGTGGAACGTTTGGAAACATTTCTAATCCAGTGCAGCGTGAAGGGTGGATTACTAAGCCACATTTTCAGCTGTAGAATTTGAACGGTCAAATAAAACGGTGGAAACTATAGGAGGCTTGCTTCACTGTCAGTATGATCACTCCAAGTGTCCAGACTATGGATTATTCAGTCCTCTTCTGTGTTATAGATTGCCCATATAGGAGTTATTCGGCGTTCCGTGTTCGTACCGTCAACGGTTCTACCTGTAGAAGCATACTACCAGAACGTTCACTCTCAGGAGTATGTCGTGAGAAGTATCAGTCAGTTCAAGATGCTGATGATGCAGACCCAGTGGAGCAGCCTTGTACACTTAATCAATTCGCACAACAAAATTGGCTGCTTGTTCACTCCTTGTATATATTCAGTGAGTGCCTTCAGGGCTCATTGGCTGAATGGTTCGTGGGACCATAGAGCTATGTGAGCTGTCGCATTCGAGCATGGCGGTTTCATATACATAAAAACGGTTGAAGTAAGGAAATCCCGTGGGATTCTTCAGCTGTGTAAAATAAAACGTGGACGTGGGTATTTGCGCCGAAGTTTCAGGATGAGATTACGAACGTTGGCAATTTCAAGGGGAATTCATACCTGATGAAGTTCGGGGAATGCCTGCTCTCAAATACCCAAATGATTTCACCCTTTCACCTGCTTTGTGACTGTTTGTTCCATGCTGCCTTCGCACCTCGAACCGAATTACAATTGACCCTTTTCGGAAGCATTTGAACTTTGACTTGAAGCTCGCTTGGTTACTACCTACGGTCATTGGGCTTTTGATTGCGATTCTGACTGTATTTTTCCTGTTACTGCTGATATGTGACTTAGAATCTGAATGATTAGTCCCTGTTTTTTCGGTGGGGTAGTGAAACTTTACCTTTTCGGAATGCGATCTGTTTACTTATTCGTTGTCCTGCGTTGGTCACAGGTCCGGTCGGTTCAAATTGCTCCGTTCACATTTGCTGACATCTGGTCCTGGGTATGCGAACATCGGAATATCTAGAACTTCACATTATTAGTGATGGAGTGTTGTAGTTCCGTACTGTATCGCTTTTGGTGGTCAATCGGATGAAGCCCTGAAGGCGGTGTCATCTGTCGTGTAAATCGATAAATCGGATAACTATGATTGCTCACAAAAGATCACCTAGTCGGTTGTTACCTGAGATATTTACGTGTGTGAAAGTGCACCTAGTCAAGGGAGATAATCAAGATTTTCTCCATCTCTGGTTTGTATGGATCATGAGCTGCAAACCACACTGGTCGTTTCCACAAATCCAACAACATTTGAAACAGATTCAGTATTTTTACTTCTATGGCGACTAATAAACAACTTACGAAACAGAAGCATTTAGCATAGACTAGAGAAACTTTAGTCAGATCACTGCAAAGTGTATGGTAACCACGAAGAATTATACCACTATACTGTTTATTGGTCAATAATACCATCAATACTGCCCATGCTAAATGCCACCCTGGAGACCCGTAGTAACCGAATTGTCCAGATGACAACTTATTCCAACAGTGGCATAACACTGACCAACTCAACTAACTTGCTCAACCCCAAATGGTGCAAAATGTACTTGACTGTAATCAAGTCCAATTTATTTCAAATCTTTAATGTTGAAACTTCATCAGTTCAACCTCATTTTACGTCCGCTATACCACCATGTCAACCTTAATCACATTGGTTCTTCTGAAAAAAACGGTTCTCCAGCAAGCCTGTACCGGCATTAAATGCATAACACACAGTTTGAGCAGAACTATCATTGTGCCCTTATGCAAACTGTAATGTGAACCAACAAGGATATCGTGAAAGTGGTGGACGTTATGTAAAATAATCTGTTGAATAGGTATGTGTAAACATCCTCACTGGTCACTATTAGGCAAATCACCAATTATTGTCTATACATCGGTTTTTGTTTGCACTCCCATTTCAGAGTAAACATGACTCACAAATGTAAAACGTTTGGATGCTAGCAGTCAACTCACATGACTGAAACCGCAAATGTAGCTTCTGGTTCCAATCGAATGTTTACGTCCGCCTGTAATCAAAACGTGGTTTGATTGAAGAAATTAATGATATTATTATGATGAAGACCAAACTGACACCTTAGGATGGAGGGGGGCAAAGACAGGTAAACAAGAAGGGACAGGAAACAACGGGCATATTTGTGAACGCACTGACACATTGATCGATTTTGCATGTGTGGGTGTTTGCGTGCACGGCTGTGCTACTGTGTGTGATGGTTGGAAAACAGCTAAACGATAAAGACGGTGCTCTTTTTTTGGACAAAATCACAACGTGTATTAAACACAAACCATTACCGTAACCGAACTGTCCATGCATAGCAGCTCCGACCCAGACAACAGAAACCGTGATTAACACTCGGTTCGTCTATCAGACAATTAAACACGTATATGAGTGGGAATGTGAGAAATAATTCGTGCGAAAAAAATGCGAATGAGTAGACTGATAGTAAATGTAAGCTTTGAACAGTGGTATGAGGGAACAGGACATTTGTTTGTTTGGAAGATTCCAAAAGAATACCTTGACTGGCGGTTTCGTTGCGTCAACTGCTAACATGAACAAAAGCTGACAGGGTACAGAAATACGTGAATAGCATTATTGCTGTGAGGATATGAGCACTGGGTTATTGGACACAAATACGAAGTCCATGTTCGTCAAATGATCTGAAAGACTCCGCTAAGATAGTTCGATTCCTGACCATAGATGGAAGACGGATGGACATATCTTTATTCACATTAATGCGGTTAAGAACAGGTGTGTTTGCATATACAGCTGGCGCTGCTTTCACCAGGTCACCAGCGTGCCCAGTTAGGTGAGATTAAATAACAAATGCCGTCAGCCCTCATCAGACGATCATTGTGACTGGAAGTGCGTCGGTTAGGATGTTTAGAAATTTTAACTCATTGTTTTTATTCGCAAGTTGTTATTTTAACCCAAGAGTGCATTACAAGTTTGTCCAAATAAAAAAAACATGAACGAAAATCAACTAGCATGACCGCCACAATACCAATACTAGTTTTACGTTTGAACCATTTTTTCCAGATCACCATTCTCATTACTGACATACTCCATGAAGATCAATGATGCATACACGCAAAGAACGTGTCACAAAAACCAGTGAATGTCTGATTGATAGCCGATATTCCGCAATGAACCTCAGCTTATGCACACAACAATTTCCGAGTGCGCTTTGTTAATCTTACGAATTCAATAGAAGATTGATTTTTTATCGCTATCAGTAGTGGATCTGGTGTTGCTGAATGATGAATCTGAATGAGCGTTGTTGAGAAACACGCAGCAGACAAGTCAACCGTCGTGATGGCACCAAAGTCTAACATGTGTGATGTTCCACATTAAGATTAGTATGAACTAAATGCTGTTCTGTGTTTGATTAACCATTTTAAATCCTACGGAAATTTTTTTGAGTAAACCATACAAAACCTGATTCTATAGATACAAAGTTGAGGAATCTCTCTTCTCGACAGATTTCTTATCATACATTTGTTATTGCACATTTCTAATGGTTAGTCTTGTTAGTTGTTACTCCCACAGTTCTTTGTTAACAAGCAACTTGTGGATCAATTGAATTCTAAAATTGGAATGGACCTCTCATAATCGCACGTCCTGGAAAATGTGTAAACCACAGATAAAAATTTTTCAGCGGTCGGCTGATTATTTTTTTGCAAATGATCAATGTGCATTAGTCAACAGAACTGATTTGTGAGGGAAAGATTGCAGTACGAATCGCAATTGTGAGAAGAGTGTACGTTATTAATTTGCTGTAACCAGAGCTTTTTCGAAAGGAACAATCAACTGTGAGTGGTGATCAGCTTAAATCCAAATATGTGATTCAGACCTTCTCTTCCTAGAGGATAGGTGTTAAACAAAATGTCCACCTTTTGAGGAAACTCATCACTTTTTCTCGGGACATTTATTCGGCCCTGCATAGAACATCGGTTACTTTACATAGATCATCCTAACTATTAAACGCATGGATACATTTTTTTAGTTCTTGGAATATGCCCAATGTTGATCGTTAAGAGTTTGTAAACAGTCGGAAAGTCGACCTATTGGTTTACTTCCAGAGAAACTTCGCCTACTGCTGATCGCCCGGTTGTTTCTAATGCTGTTGTCTGAAATGCATTAGTGAATGGTGTTAAGATGGTGTCTGTAGCAATACACTTTGACAGTGATTAAGGCAGTCTAATTAGCACGGAACTGCGGGCAGCGATATTGCTATGATCAGAACAGTCCGTATATGGCATTAATTTTTCTTCGGACAAAAGACATGATCTTCCGACGCGTTCAACAACAGCCTGATATCGAATGAAATTTGTCTAATACATACAACTCCTATTGCAAGATAGTTTTCGGCATTAGTGAGTGCTAATTACCCACCACTGTTAGTCTATATGGAAACCTGTGTTATACATCTTAATCTAAAGTAAAGCCGGGTTATGTTGAAAATGCAAATGAACAGAAGCAGATCGGCGGTCGGCTGCATACTATTTTTCACTCATTTTTGATTGAACCGCAAATAAAAGAACTTTGATACGCAGGCTAAAGGATGGACAAGATATCGCGACAGCGATTTGCATGGATTGTAACAGTACGACTGCCATGTTTGGCGACAAACGTTTGTGAAGCATACGAGGTCAACCGATTGAAATGCTGCTTTCGGTGCTAATGTTTGGCTGACTAGTCTTGACAAGTGAAAAGTGTCTTTTTAGACAGCCAAGTAACCATGAACGAAATAGAACAGACCAAAGAAACATTGGTGACTTAGCCGAAATTTATGTCTATCAGCCGTATTTATATTCCATATGTAATGTTGTAAGGACTGTCCACAGTCTGAACAATTCGTTGACCGCTTCCAAAGACAAGATTAAATTTGGACCACAACGTCTTTTGTTGTTGATGATGACTTATTGATATTGGTGCTGTCACGGGGGTCATCAACAAAAGTAGTTTATGAAACCTTTGACGGTTCGTTATAGAAAACAATATCTTGGCTTGCTATTCTGTTTGAAGAAAGCCATACTGGCGCAAGTGCAGTTGAAGCAGATAAAGGGTTCATTGATTTGTAGCGCTGCTGGATTTGGGTGTTGCCTTGTCGAAGTAAAGGGGGCGTAGCGAACAGTCTGCCTTCCGTTATTCATTATCAGGACGACTGCTTAACATTTCACAATACCATAGTTACCAAACGGATAAAATCAATTACATCAAACTGTTACGTGACTAAATTGCCCCCATTATGTGTTAAGCTAGTAACGGAGAACCACGAGAACGGTAGGGTCCAGACTAAGTTTCTCTGAACAAATAGTTGTGGATTGCATAACCGTATTACGATCGATTCCGTGGTGGGCAAGTACAAAAAATGACTTGTTTGGGTTAAGGACTGGGCAGATGCGCTAGAAGCCACTTCTGATGAGACCAGGTGCCCTGAGTCAAGAAGATGCACCAGAATTTCCCTTGGCGTTTAGCTAACATTACTTTTACAGACTGTTTGTGAAATTGCCTTCACTTCTGATGAACTCGTGGGACTATTGAAAGCGTTCCATTTAGTTGCTCAGTTTTGCTAGATATTTGTTATTCCACCTGCATATTTACTCAGTCCTATGATACGCATATCTATGGATATAAAACTAGAATTATTGGTGGGTAATATGGAACTTCCAGTTGGATACGGCACGGCTGAAATGATTTAAAGCATTTGCTCCCCTTCATCTGATTCATCAAAATGACAAGAGGACTTATGTTGCTTGATTTCCATGTTTCATTACTAATGAGTAGTTTGACAGATTTGATAACTTAGAAGAGACTCAACTGTGAAAAATCAAGGATTCTGCGTGATTTCATTCAACGACAGAAACAGCATACGCAGACTTGGCGAACGCTGTTTCATCTAAGCTACGAAGTCACTCCAGGATCTCGGTAGTTTTATAATTGAAGTGTTATCTAGCAGTTCCAGTGTCTCAGAAGGAATCTATCTGGTGATCCAGAGGATGGAATGCTCTGGCTAACTTGAAACGATAAATTCAGACAAAATTATGATGCCAGTGGAAACAGGTCGGACCGGCTACATGTTACTACAAAGTAGGAACTGCATTGTGAGTCAGAATATTTTGAGTCCACAGAGCTAGGCTTCACGGTTTTACCATTAAGACCTCACAGACATCCAGAGGTTTTTAGATGAATTGGGCAACAAGACTGGAATTGAATTGCTCGGGTTCACTGCATGACCAGTCATTTTGATGTATCTAAAGACTGAGGATGTAGGGTTGCAGTGTTGCTCTTCAGTTAAGCAGCTGCTCTATATTCACATCACATTTGTATGTGTGCATCGGATTTTGAAGGCAGATGGAATGTCAACTTCCCACAACACGTGTTCTCCGTTTTGATGAGATGATTCCATTTGTAAGTGTGGCCTTATTCAGTGAACTATATTTGTCGGGACTTACCCAGAATTTGACCAGGAAGAAAGCATTGGACGAACCGGTCTCCATCAGTTCCTTCAGACTGTCATTTGGAAATTTGTCCCATATTTGGCTAGCATCGACCATTTCTAGCAGGGGATCCGCGTAGGTGGGTTTTGATGGTCCGATGTGGACAAATATGTGTTGTCTTGTAGAAATTGGTCGATCACTTTCGTTACACTACACCAGACAGTGCAAAAATATTGCGTTACAGAGTGAAAACATAGAAAAAATAAGGCAGATAATCATCTTACACGATCATAAACGACATATGTTACTGACTGATAAAAACGGTTATTCACCATTAAGGATGTCCAAAGAAATAGACGACAGATAAACGACGGAAGGAACTTACATCACGTCTGTGTGTTCAGTGTTTGCTTATTTGCGCTTACTAAATGAACCACGAATTTCCAAGTGATAATGATATGTAATTTGCAGGACAGTGTTTTCAATTTTTCTTGCGACTGTGCTTCGGATCACTCCCAGGCTAGACAAGAGACGATTACGACTAGATGACTAAGGTTTGCGGTACAAACCAGACCAATGCAGACCTAAGTACGTTATGCTTTATATATGCCGTTAAGGACTGGCAGCTGCAAAAACCTGTAAACCTCTACTGGCTCAAGGAATGAGTCCAAGAATGTCATGATAGTAGCACATGTTTGAGTTTGTGAACAGTGGACGAAGAAAAAATGTATGTGGTACTCCACACCAAAAGTGAGCCGGTTGAGTGACCAAACGGTAGAGAACAATAATATCCGTTTTAGTGCTACTTGCTGGCGGTTTTGGCTTTTTGTTTTCCGGCTTAATATGGGCTCATAATGAAACAGTGTTAGACAAAACTGCGTGAAATTTGCGGACTGCTTGGGCTAATTTGGTTCACTCTGTGGCCTTCTTGGCATTAGGCTTTTTCACTTCTAAAATTAACCTTTACTAATAGTACTTTAACAGATGATTCCCTTTTCAAATAGCTACCGCTTTAGCTGGTGCTCCTCACTCGTGGCCAAATTTCATCGGAAAGGCTTTAACTCCGACGTACATATTTTGACTGTTAGGGTCGCTCTAAGGCTCATCCAACTGCCATAATCACCATTCGTATTTTAGTAAGCATGCCAATTTCGAAGGCACATGGCTATCTGCTATGAGTACGCACCTCACTTATCTAGCTTATAACACACTATGAGTTTCTCAATCAACGGCTGGTATAACAAGCTGCCACTTTTTGTATGATCAATTAATCAACCTTAAGTGTAATTAATCCTTTGGACTTTGGCGAAGAGATAGGGAGCTGGTTTAATCTGATTAGATCTGGCTGAAAAGACGACCTGTGATCACTACTAGCAACTCAGATACCGACCAACTACACCGGCAGGTTGTGAATATCAAGGTTGCTAGAAGGTACATGGACTACCTTCTATGGCTGATACACTATCCTTATTCACGCGGTGAACTCGACCAATCATCTACTAACGGGCTGGATATCAGCAGCCCATCTGCCAACCGTTTGCAAGAACATTGTTGGGCCAATTTTAAGATCGTTGTCCCTGCCTGCTTACCGGAAGGTCAGTCACGAAAAGTTGTTGAACTAGATCCCATGAGAGAGTGAAACATAAAAACCAAGGGAAGTGAATTATTTTCCACTTTGTCGGCCAAGTTATGCCGGAATTTGTTACTCAGTCTCAGTGTTATGAACATGCCGGATGAAATGTTTCAAGTTAGATCGTGTGATAGTTCCAGTAATACACTAGTGGAGTAATTAACTTAGCTCACTCCCCAGAGCTTGTTTCCACGTAGTAGTAATAACACTCGAACTAAGTAAACCGATCACCACAGACTGACGACATATCAATTATTTACGTCAGTTCGAAGAGCGTCCTTACAAACTGTCTAAATTCTATTCTCAGGTGGACATGCAATCCAGTACGATAGGCCAGACCGAGAGCTGATAAGTAAGCTTCTTCTTGATATTCATTTGGGCGTATAATTACGTTCTGTAAACCAGATGGCTATTGATCACAACCAGGAGTATGCAGCTTATTGAAATGTTCTTATCAGAAATGTGCGCGCGCGGATACACTATTGATTAATGGTTTTCAGCTAAACGCGTAGCCTGATGTTCATCTGGACCAGTTCACCTTTTGCATCGGCTTCTAATAGCCGCTTCTAATGGGTAGATATGCTGTTGTGTGTCTGACTACTACTGCTTAGCAAACGTAGCGGACTGTGTGGTTTGTTATCTTCACGTGCCACGCTGAAGCTCTAAAGGTCACGTCTATAACCACACAAGTGAACACGTGCGATAGGTGCAGCTTATTGTACCGATTAGGATACTCATTGAGGCTAACAACGATTAGCTACAAGGTAGAAGCTGTTTCCCCTAAGAGGAATAACCGTATACCTAGTTCAGAATGACGTTTTGCAAAAGTGAACCTTAGTTTAATTTTACAGAGCAATATCAAGGAGATCATCGTGTTGTCTGGGGATTCTGTGAGTTGTTGAAGCATGTTCTTACTCTGTTAATACGTGCATCCGATATTCTGAACCGTAGGAAATTGAAAAATAAACCGCTCGAAGCTCTTGTCGCCACTCGTGTACGACCACAACAGTGTTAAAATATATATAACTGTCACGCTGAACACACAATAATACACTCAGACTTTTTACTGTCCAGCTCTCCTCCCAAATTGTTGGCATTTCGCACACTGCAACTAATGATCAGCAAATGTAATGAGGATACCTGAGTACAGGAACAATTTTGTGGGTCAGGATATCAGGACTTCCATTGATGGACTTTGGGAGAACATATTATTGGTTAGTCACTGTTGTCGCAACATATTTTAAGCTGCCTGGAAGAAACGGTTCTCTTCTCAACAAATAGTCAATTATTTTATTAGGTTAGACATTAGTTTTCACTTAAAACTCTACTTTATGAACATTCCTCACGTCTCAAAAGTTGCATAGTTTGTGAGAATATGTCTAGAACGGCCTCCAACGTTTTCGACTTGCTGAAAATCAAATAATGGATTGCCCACTGCAATCCACAATCCTAGAAACAAACTTCGCTAAATCCACCAAGATATACTAACATTCGATCATGGCTCCAACCTTTCAACTTTTACAAATCCGGTGAGTTGATTTCTCTGCAGAAGAAAAACGGAATTTAGGCGACCATTTCAGCATGTCTAATTGAAGATATTGAATCCTGTATAACTTTACCGCTGTCTTCAATCTGCATATCTTACGTGTCGGATTGGTGCGAATAAACGGAATGTTAACATGTCAAAAGATATATCTCCTCTCTGCACTGACTAAATTGTTTTTACCGTTGAATTAAAATGAGCCAACCGATTTCCAATTTGCTGAGAGCAGTTAACTCTGAGTTTATAAAGTGAGAAATCGACACTATCTGCTGTACCATCATGGACGCCAATATGGGGTTTAGTATACCAAGTGTGATTGTTCTCTGCTTTTACTGTTTACGGCGTTTAGCTAGTAACCCTGCGTTGTGTGTCCACATCAACACTTTGAAGACATACAACAGCGATCAACTTTCCGTAGGTCATGGCTTATATATTTGCTAAATATTTTGCATCTGACTGTACTGACATCGGGTTCTATAAACAGCTGCTTGCCATTACTAATTAACGTGCCTTCACTGATGGGCACTATCTCCAGAATCAGTGGGTGGCAAAATGTTTTTATATTGAAGGAATGCAATCCAGTGTTCAGTTTTCCACAGAAATGGTTATCCTAATTCCATTGACCTAACAAATCAAATTTGTTGTATGTTATTGATTTTCACAAAATTCATCACTCAGACGGCAGGCACCCAAGAAATGAACTCAGCTATCACTAATTGTTATCAAGTTCGTCGGATGATAGAGCTGCATTCTGAATGGGCGATAATGACAAACAGTTTGCGCGTTATGTGGCAATAACGTCCATCCATTTACACGACCTGGTTCACGTGATTAACTGTCATTGGTATTTTGATCTATGTGCTATGTTTGGGTCAATTCTCACAAATTTTGAAACCCTACTTGACATGATACAAGTCTCGTTTGTCCGGTTTGCATGAAACTTTTTGTATACACTCGATACCTGGCATACTAATGTTGATGAAAAAATTAAA
The DNA here is from genome assembly GCA_008508345.1 of Paragonimus westermani. Lineage (NCBI taxonomy): Eukaryota > Metazoa > Platyhelminthes > Trematoda > Plagiorchiida > Troglotrematidae > Paragonimus > Paragonimus westermani. The sequence continues at coordinate 138,396 of QNGE01000082.1, read as the reverse complement.
CATGATTGGATGTTTGTACGCATGTCGAAACCGCGATTATATTCCCTACGTTTCGGTCATAGGTAACATAGGCATACATAGCTAAACAGTATGCCCCTTTGAATTGTGAATCTCTCTTTTGGTGATAGACAATTGAAACATCAAGTAACCATGGGACCATATTTTGAGTAAAAGTTGTTTTACATAACATCTTTTAAGGAATTGGCAGCTGATGAAATGGAAAAAAATCAGGGCGTGAAACTGTGCTAAAACTCGATAGAAAGCCTCTGACGACGTGGCGTTCAATCGCAATTTTTCACTTGTGTTTTACTGCTAAAAATGCAACGACCCTGATGAGTATTTCACTTAGGGATGCAATCACGAGCGCCTCAGAGGACATTAGTGTAAGCAATGACTTTAATGCCAGCTACAGGAATGGAGAAACAGACAAATTAGATAGTCATAAATGAAAAAAATTGCTCAACAGTTCCTAGTACATTCTTTACTATAAGAATTCTATCTCGGTCCATCAGGACTCCGTACTCCGAAGTAGAATAAAGGGGATGAAATGCTTGGATGACTTAAACCAGGAGGCCGTGTTTTTCAGAAGTTGTGAGTTCGTTTGTAGGTTCCCGACTATGACTTATGCAGACTGTTACGGATACAAGCAAAATTTTTAAAACTCGCATGCTCAACTGACGAAATATTGTTACTTCTGCAGAAACTTTCCTAAACAAAAAGCACACCTGTCTGAATCAGCTGGTTTAGTTTCACTTTATGAACTGTTACACTTTTGCTGCCGTTTGTGTATCCCTGATCACTGTTCGCTTTGTTGTGTTCATATACGATTTATCCAATGCTGGATATGTACACTTCCTGCAAATGTTCGAGATGATTGTGATTAAGAAGTATATATCCTATGACAAAACTAAGACACCTGAGTGCGGTTGAGATAAATTTGCGAGAATATGTCTCAAAGTGAATGTTACTTGCTGACTAGGTTAACATAAATAGGTCATGGTAATGAAGATGCTTGCGAGCCACCTATGACCACCAGAAAAATCTGTAACGTCGCTTTGGAGCGTTATCTACCGCTATAGCCCAGCAGCGTTTACATTTTGTTCCCCGGCTTTTAAACTTACTGCATATTTCCGACATGTTGCTCAAAGAGCGCAAAGCCGATCAGACGTATATAGTTCCAATTTTTCACCTAAGACATAAATTCTGCTGTATAAATTTGTACAGTTGTCCACCGAAGTTTCACTGCAGCCTGACGGTGGAGCTGGCAACAGAAGTATGGAGTGACTAGTCTTATACTTGTAATTTATGGAGTGACAATATTTTCGTGGCGTAACACACACATTGTTCTGGATGATTACATACTTTTTCTCGTGATTTGATTTTTAGTAGAAAAACATCCATAAAGTCTAATCGAATGAGAATTGATATTTATGATCTGTATCGAGGCTGTATCCACTCACCCATCGTTTGAAATAACTCCCCAAATGATCACACATCGCTTGTCACTGATATGCTTATGGTAGTACCGTCGTCCTTTGACAGCATTCAGTATCACCATCCGGGGCGAATTCCTTTCTATTAAGAAAGTTTAAATGTTTGAACAGAACTGATTTCAAGCGGTGGATTTGCAAGCGGCTTGTAATTCGATGGATGTGTTCGCTACTAATGAAATCAGCATTCGGTAATTCAGCCAAGATAATCCTCATGTACAGGAATTTTGTTGTACGACACATGCGACGTTGCCATAGCAAACGTTCATCTCAGCTGCGACTGAGAACGCCAAGCTGCTTTGATATCGTTTAGTTAAGACTGGATTACGCAATCCTCCATCCCTAATTGTTCCGACCACTTGGGAAGTGGCTATCTCCCTTGTGCTCAGGAGAATTGTTCGAAATTTGCAAATATAATCGCCACTATATTCGTTGCAAATTGCATCCTGTGACGAAATACAATTGAGGGTACTCTATCTTAAGTGATTTCTGCCATTTTAGCCCATTAATAGGTTATCAAAACATACACGTCTCGCTCGGATCTGCGTGTGGAAGGGTTATTCGGCTGTCACAAGTTCCTGTTTCATAATGTTTTATCCAACATGCGTCTAACTCCTGTGTCATTTGTGTACCGGTTCAAAATATGCAAGTAAGGCGAATCCACAGGGACTTAGTACCATTTTGCGTTTCCTGCCAATTTTGAAGGTCACTGTTGTATAGGTTTGTTAAATCTTCTTTAACATAGTAAAAGCGCCGTGTTACGTCACGGAAGATGCAAACATTTTGTTGGGCGCGATTCATCGATTGCAGAAAGTCTTCTGAAATTTGGGAGTTTGAATTCTCTGGAATATCTGCTTACAAGGTCTCCTGGTTGGAGTTCTTAATATCTCCCAATTCTGAAGCCCATGTCCAGCGAACTCAGCTTCACAATGTCAAGGATTTTGCCATTCGTAAAATACACCCCAGCAGAAAGTTTGTGCAGATATTCTACCCCGTGGATCGATAAAAGTAGATCAAACTAAAGTAGGCTGAAAACATGACGTCTCCTTCATTCTCATTGATGAAAGAAGCGTCGGAATGATTGTCCGAAAAATTGAAAAATAGCAGACGGGAGAACCGTCAGCTTGGTCGTTAGGAGGTAAGCAGGTTGCCTTCCTCAACCGCCGCACTTTTACTCATCTGGGAGAGCATCTTGGTCATTACTATCTGGTTTGCAAACCCCTGGTATTCATCGCCTTGCCACACGATATCTGAAGATACCTGCCTGAACATCGTCATTATCATAGCAATACAACAGTGGTTCTCGCAACTGTAACGCAAATATGAAGCACAAAATAAACTTCCTACAAGAAAATAGAATAAAAAGGGAGAGGGGGTTTAACTACTAAAAATAACTACATTCATGTTCAAGCATGCAGAAAAATATGTGTCTCCACCTTGTGACCAAAACGGGCTTTAAGTGGAAATAAGACGTCATCAGTAGAACAGCTTCCTGACGGCTTTAATTCCCCGTGTCATTGAAGGTATTCAGCGAACAGACCATTCGGCCAAACACAAGCAACATTCATGCCATTGAGATCGATTAGTCGCCATCTAACCTAGCTTATACAGTCACTGACTCTGTGAGTCCACGAGGTCCCCAGACCGAGAGACGAATCCGACTTACAATGGTCAACCTTTTTGTGAAAGAAAACTTCTCTACACCATCGTTGGTCTAATTTGCACCCCAAGCCAGTCAGCCGCAACATCGGCAAACATTGTTACGTGTGGCAGACGACTATCTGGCATCCACAGTACAAGATATAACCATTTGATTCTGTGCAAATTTAAAGACAGAACAAGCGAACTCTACTGCTTGTCCTTTGGTACCGCCCGACACGAGAGATGTAACGCATGCATCAGTGGTCAATTAGCTGAAGACGGTTCGCGTCTTTTACCTTGAGTGGCCAACTTTAGTGGCCGAAAAGTTATACAGTCCTTATATACATGACTGTTAAGCCTCAGGAAGATGCTCCTCTCTTGACAAAGGTGTCATAGTCCAGCGAATGCCGCCACAACCTTACAGATGCGCGCCTCCATTCCAATTTCTGCACCTCCGCTATAGCTAACGCAAACCTCCCTAGTACACCAGCCGATCAAAAACATTCAAAACTTTAATATCCAACATTGATTCGATGTAATCACAGCAACTTCGCCGAATCACTTTTCACACTAGGGTTGTAAACCGCTTTTGAAAGTACGCAGCAGGGTGCGAAGCGGCATTTAGTATTGAGTGTGCTACGCGAAAGTTGTCAAACAGCAACACTTTATCTTCAACATAACCAAGGTCAGTCATTCTTCCGCCAGGCAGGAGATCCATGCGGGTATTTGGTGAGTGTTGCAGCCAGTCTTACGTTATTTCGTCCGTGAAAAAATGAAACAAAGGTGGTGAATGAGGACAGCGTTGAAGTACGCCACTTCTGGCGCTGTAACTGTCAGTTGTGGGAATAAAGGGCCGATATTATGTTAACATACTTGTTCAGTACACCCCTGCGTTTAAATGACTCTGAAAGCGTAGATAGACCAACTGAATTGGACGCAGCTTTGTGGTCGTGAAATGCGGTAGTTTTGGCCAGCAATACGTGTGACGCTGATTCAGAAATCCGTGATCAGTACACTCTCGTCTGGGACGAAGACCTGCCTGTTCTTCACTAACCTCTGCCCTCCGAGCTGAAGTGTGTCGATGAAGTATAATGGATGTCAGAACTCTAGCTATAACTGGGGTCAAGCTAACTCCCGTGTGATTTTCGCAGGCGATCCGGACAGCTAACTTGAATAAGGGGACTGTTATCGAATGGCTCTAGCACGGAAGGATGGTCTCTTTCATCCGCACAAGTCGAAACAACTGTGCCGAAGCCTGTATTACAGCCCCCTAACTTTTTATGAAAAGTATCGACACGAGGTTACCTGGACCAGTAGCCTGTCTGGACGCCGAAATTTGTTAGCACACGGAATACAAACTATCCAGCTATCCTCATGAAGGGCAAATAATATATCACGAACTCCAATATTCTCTATATCAGGTGTTGGTAAAGAATGCAGTTATTTTCCACAGACTTGGATTAAGTTCGTAGATAACTCTTGCTCCACCGCTACCAAGGTCGAATGAGATTAGAGGAGATAAATATCTTTCTGAATTGGCGAAGGTCAACTCCAAAATGACTCTCTGTTTCCTGAGTTAGAAACCACACTTACTCCATTCAAAAACCGCACTAGATCAGCTGATCAAACTGTGACACTGAATGCCGTAAACCAGAGATAATGAGGCCTACTTTGTACTGAGGGAGCGGGTCTTTTCTTGTGAAATTAATCAGGTCAGTGGCACTTCATCTTTATCTATACCGACGGCTTGAAGCCAGAGCTTATTGCAACTGAGGTGCATAATTTGCATCCAACAGGATGATGTGATTTAGAAACATGTGTGTATTGGACACGCAAGTATTATATTATTAGCAGGCATGGTAATGTTTCTGCTGAATAGTCGAATGAAACCTGTGAGTTGTTTGTTTATCCATCTTTGAATTTCTCTGCTCATATCAGGTGATGCAGCAGTAGTCGATATTTTTTATACTAGTGGTATACAATAATGTGCATTCGTATAATGCGCTATTCTACAGTAAGCCCCCCAAAGAAAAATCTCCTGGAAAAAGCAGAAGTTTTCTTTCAGTCAACGTGTTTTTACCTTGTCTACGATACAGTGAATAAGGTATTTTCGCTATATCAGAACTGTCAACATGAACATGGATTTCTACAAAGGTCCCACTTATGCAAGTTCTATTACTTCATAGTTCTGTAAGCCACTGAAGGCGGTTCTGGTTTGCCATTGAAAATAACGGTAGTAACTGTACTGTACCATGTATTAATTGTTCACAACAAATGATAGATTACAAACAACAACCGAAACACTGTTATATCATCGGCTTTTACCAATATGCAGAAACATGATAAAACTTCGACTATTGGGTTGTCAGGCAGTGTAATTCTGAAGATAGGCTACAAAAATACTAGATGAATATCTGAATTTTCATTTAGCACAACAACAGTATGAGTAATAATCCATCTAGAATCAGGATAAGTTTAATTGAGGCATTAAAACATGGAACATAACATAATATGGTGTGTCGCATTGTAGTGTGATATAGCAATATAGTGCGGGGCATTCAAAACATCACACAGCAGATTCACTGCTGCAGTGAACCTCAAAAACTGGGCTGATGTGGTGTGGTTTTACCCGGTTTTTCACTGGAATGTTTTTTGCTATACATTACAGTTAGATCAATTAAGTCAATGATTATAGATTCCAGCACTCCCAACTGAATTCCTGGATAATCATGTCAGTTTCAAACTGAAATCCAAATAAACAAAACGAAGAGCAACTTATCAACGATTTATGTGGAGGAATAGAATACTGTCATCAAACCGTGAACCAATTCATTGTTGTAGGCCATAGCACGCTTTCTAATTCTCTGGTAGATTGTGTTACCACAATTCTAGAAAATTACCTCAGCCTGTATCATGCACAACGAGACAACTATGGACTTGTAAGTACGTAGCTTGAAGAGAAGATAACATCATTTCTGTAGAATGGATTCTGTTGGACCAGTCGTATGAATGACTCACGTGACAAGTCGTCACTGGCGGCATGTGTTGGCTGTCTTCTCTGGCACTGGAAAAACGTTCGATTAAGTTGATGCACACCTGTTGTTTTGTCCTGTCATTCTCTCGAAGTTGTGCTCAGCAAGCTTACTAAGTTCATTCAAGTATTACAAAAACATATTACACTGTGTTTAGAAGCGTTTCGGCGTTGGTTGCCGATGATTTTTGACAAGACTGGCCTCTACATATCTTCGCTTTTCAGCTGAGTGTGGGTGATGATAAAAGACATCACCTAGATGAAAAACTCTATAATCTTAGTTACGCCAATGGTATCAGCCTAATCTTTGGCAACTCACGGGATGTTTGCAGTCTTTTAGGCATGACATTTCTTCGTATGGAATGTGGCATGTTCTCAGAAGTGCAAAATAAAGACTCAGAAGCCTATAAGTGTAGTTCCTTTGATGACGTAGCTAGTAATGTAGGCGATCAAGGCAGTCAGTTATCCTGATTCACAGCTTACTACGGTGCCTACCAATTTTGGTAGCTTGTGACAACGGAAACCCGCGAATCTTCCCACGAAGGGAATGATTGAACGCAGAGCCCTATGGTGTGTTGTACCATATGACAGAGTACGTCAACGGAATATCTCCCCCGAATATGTATTCCTAGCAGCCCTCCTCACATGTGGTTGCTCGATACATGTGGTATAAAGATCTAACCGTCTCTGTATCTAATTTGGCTCATAGGCTCCATATGGCGTCCAACCAATTGACTCGTTCAATGTTATTTTCAGGGGCTGGACTAACCCCAGAAAGAACACGAAGCTGTCAGACAACCACTCAATATCAGAGCAGAATAGAACTGACGTCGAGGCTTGCGCCTGTTGATTTAACACGCCTCCTAGGTTGGCTACTCAAACATCCAGATCATCTGCAGGCCGGTGTTCTACAAAATTGTAAATCGTGATGTCCGTGTGAAGAAATTCGTTGTATATTGAAGACAACAGCTCGCTGTCTTGTCAATGCGTTACATGTTTTATGGTGTTTTGCATAGTTCCCACCTTTTTCGTGTTATATAGGTATAAGATTATAAGAACAACTAATATATATATCTGTATATATATATATATCAGTTCGCAGATCCCTTGTTTGTTCTGGGCTCTGCGGGCACAACTGATGTCTTTTATCATGGCTTGTTTAATTTAGTCTTGGATTGTATGGCTGAATGCGCACTTTTCATATTTTCGCGGCATCTGCTATTCTGATGTAAACTCTGCGACTACAAACAAATAAGCAAACGGGTGGCATGGATGTTAAACTTGATTACCTTCATTTCATATATGTTACTCGTTTTTCTTTCTATAGGGCTATGAAACGACTGTTAAAGAACAGTCCATTTGCACGCACATTAAGTCCAATTGAAAACCAAAACATGGTGACCGGTCTTCACAGAACGCGAGCTACAACCACAACATTACGATCGTAAAATAACCGAGAGGTTCATAGGTGAATTTTTTGTGCAAACCTCTTTGACGACCGACGAAACCAGACTTATTTCTCAGTTAACATGGGTGCTTTACAATGGCACATTCAGGACGCACAACTCCAACTACCCAAACTTGTTCTGAACCAATAATGGCACAGTTATCACTCACTACAGTTGCGCATATTAAACCAAATAAATCAGCTACCGCTGCTCCAAAACGACGGCACCCGTTTCACTTGGTCGATCGCGGTCGATGGGTGTCGGCATTGGGAACATACGCCCAACGAACAACCGCACACACTTCGCAGTCGCATCTCTACCATGCGGTTGGCCTATGTCTAACCTAGACGGCACACTTGGCGGATGTACAGCGTACACGTAGTGCGCGCATTAAACTACCACCTGTGTGTGTGTGCGTGCTTGCTCGCTGGCGTGAATTGTTTTTAAAATGGCGATTGCATGCATGTCCATTTGCCCAATGACAATCATTCCATTCAAACACTGAAATTAACCGACCATTCTCCTGTGCCTGCATGTCGTTAATCCACATGCCTAATTCAAAATAGTGGTGGACATTTACAACGTTTGCACAGGCCCCAGCTCAGACAAACAACTCAGTGGGTCACACAGTTTGATGGCGGTTCTCTGGAATCAGGTAGACAGTTCATCCGTGCGAAATCTTGGGTTCTGGGTTCTCTGATAAACAAATTGGGAATAACACAACGTTACGAGCAAGTTGTAATACTCTACATTCCAACAACCGCGGGTGGCCTTCTTCAGGACACCCAAACTGTTCAACTTCGTTCTGGGTTCTCTGTTTAATAACAATGCTCGGAGTAGCTCTTTGCCAAGGAGGTTGCTTAATGTTCCCAGTTATCCGGCAGATTTTGCTTAGTTTGAGACAACCTAATAATATTTAACCGACATTTAGCATAGCTTGTCATATAACCAGCTCCTGGCTTGATGTGAACGACCGTAATCACTGCAGCGATGAGATGGATGGCAGGTAAGGGTGTATTCAAGTGAAGTGAACATACTGTTATCGTGACTGCTTTGTCTTAATTATCAGCCCGTTACTCCATTCCAATAACTATAAGTAAAGTTCGTCATCACCTATCCCGCCACCTGGAAGGGTTGCGTTATATCATTAAGACATTATGGCGTAGTTAACACTTGGTCACACAACACTGGATTATACGCAACGTGAATCGTCCATTAGTTGACCTTACGTATCATAATGGTAGGCAAAACCTGCAACTTCAAAACATGATAGGACATATGAAAGTTCACCGATGTGCCGTGGGTGCCGACTCCGGTGCTGTGTCTAATAAACCTGCGTAAGACAAAGCTGACGATGTATGGATTCAAACATGCACACGTGCAATGCACTGCGTTATGGTTTTCCGATTTGAGCTGTAATCAATTATTAAGTTGGGGGATATGCCAATCACTGATCTATTTTAAGTTTAGGCTTCGAATCAAACATTTTCAGGACACCAGAGAATCTCACAATTATCGATGAAGATATATCCGTCAGGGAGAGCGTCATATGATAACAACTGGGCACGGATTTCATAATGCAGTTTTGCCATAGAAAAGTGATGGAGAGAACCATCATGGCTCTCCTGTAAGTAGACCTTTCACAAGTGCTTTTATGTGTTATCAATCAAATAAACCAAAGAACGCCGACTAAGAAACGTAGGTCTTATTGATGGGCACGAGAAAGTATGCCTGAAAGATTTTATGAGCGTGCAAATGACACTGAACTCATTTTTCGGTCGATGTTAATAACTATACCGTTCGCATTATGTGTAAAACCTTGTCTTTAATAGCAAATTACACCGTTCGTTCTTGGTGTTCATATAAGTTGACATTCTATCACGGAGAGGGGTGTCGTTTAGTTCAGTAGCACCCCTCCACCTAATAGTACAGTTTACTGAGAACAAAATCGGGACCAGCACCAAGGTTATACATCACTCATTTGTTAAGATTCCCGATTAATTGGATTCGTGCTACCAAGCTTTCAAACACATAAATATCCATCTATGCGTGGCATTTTGCAAACAATCCCTAGGTTGGTAATCAGTTTATTAAGGAGATGGCAGACCAACCAAAAGAGTCGTGAAGCACAGACAGAGAGCACAGACCTCCTGTCACGCACTGTCTGTTGATTACTTGCCATGAGGGTGTACAGTTCAGTCCGTGGGCGTTCCAAAAATGATAAACATCTTTGTTTATGTGAGGTTCATCGTGGTATGCAGGAATATGATGAAGTGTAAAGTTGAGAACTTGACAACCTATTTGTTTAGACAGGGAAAATACTCACTCATAGGCGTTCCCATGACCTATTTTGTCCAATACACGCATTGTTTAAAAATTAAAACAATCGAGAAAAATGGGTTTCGGTCCCGATCGCTTGGTTCAGTGTTATTGAAGTGCGTTGCAAAGATGGGGCTGTATCGTACAAAGAATTTACCTCATCCATAATCCAGACTGGCACACGCCTTTGTGAGTCATAATGACCCTGTACACCGGTTTACTGCTAGAAATATGGGTTTGGCCGTGTAACTGTATAGTCACTGATTGAACTGGTGGGATCCACACTGTTATTAACCCGGTTGTCGCTCCTAGTTTCCCCCATCCTTATCTATGGTTTGTATGAATTCACCAATTCACCAATTCACCAATAATCACACCAATCGCATTTTCGTAGACTGTTATTTAGCTTCCTTCGTAACCGGTTAACCTACCCGAGTTTCGCTTCTGTTAGAGCTTGTCACTCATGCATACTCTTGCCACAGCTGGGACAAGAGCGTTGGTCAAGCTTACGTGAGGTGACCGTGTTCATTGCTGCGTCCCTGACCTTACATCAGTCACCACTGAATCATCATATAAGGACGCTCAGTCACAGTTAGTTATGGCTATTGCTCAGGTTTTCTGAGAACCTCGAGGAGAGATGTGGTAACTAACATGTTCAATCTAATCGGTGCTCCAACAGCCAGGAACTCTCTCCGAGCTGAAATAACAGAAATCATTCACTCGATCAGTTCTGACAAGAAAGAAACTCGAGTGTAGTGCTTCTTTTCGAGATGGGCTGACTGAAAAATCTATGGAAGTGCGACAGCTTTGGTCACTTGTGAGCGATGCTCGATTTGATGTTCCGAAAAACGCATCTGATGTCCCACACAGTATGTGAACGAGTCAGGTCGTGTAATAGTGACGTAAGAGTGAGCACAGACAGCAGCCGACAAGGAGCCCATGTCCAGTCCGCACGAGTCATAGTCTGCTTAACACCGGCTCAGGGTTCACGCCATCGTTTGTTTTCGAACATTTTGTTCCAAATATCACAGGACACGTTAATGTATAGAACGGTCGCATTTGTTTATTTCGTGAGGCATTTCCATTCGATGTTTCTCTGTTTTTCTGGAAATCTCTATAAACATGAAGTCTACACAACACGGAAGACGTGACGGAGAGCAACAGGAGATACTACTTACTCAAGGGTTCCATTTTGTTGCCACATTTCTCTCTAGTGGATTGATTCTGTTGTCGTTTGCTCAAGAGTACGTGCACATTAGGCGAATATCACGCAATTAGTCACAAAACCGGATTGACAGATTAAGAGTCAAACCAAGGTGAGTTCATTGTACAGGTCATTCTATTTTCGTCAGCCGCTTACGAGAATAGATATTAGCAATCATCGAATTAGTCATTTGTAGGTAACATTGGCTGACCTGTCGTTCTTAAAACGCTGATGTTAGTCAAGTCAGTGCCAACCACACATTCACCAAAAGCGAATGATTTCAAAACCGTTCCTACTTCGCCCGTTAGGTGGTCACTGTCAAATTTGATGTGCTGGTATAACTCATGATAATCAATCGGCTTCTAATCAGCTACTCTAATTTCCGTGTGACAGATCGTATTCATTGAGTCAAATTCTGTCAGTTTAATAAAACCAGCGTTCGTTCAGATGCGTTTTGCATGATTCAACACAAACTTGGATGAAACTTACGCTGATTCCAAGCCATCCCTTTGGAAATATAAAACTTATTCAAAAATTAAACAAAATTCTCGATTGATTTCCCCTGATTCACATAACGGTGACATTGTCCCAAAACACTGTGCCCAAGTGATAGCTTCTTTTGAACGAGATATTCTGCCAAGTGGTTACTGAGATGTTGGAGTGCGCATATAAGGCATCAAAATTAGACGTGCTCATGAAAACTACTCGGTTCCCCTACGCTCCATCAAAAGGCAAACTAGCGTGCAATATGCCAATCGTTACGAATATCAGTTTTGTTGAAAATGCGACGAAATGCTGTTTTTCCACTGCAAAAATAGTGCCGACCATGAGTAAAAATATGATTACCAAATCACCTTCTGTTGCACTGCTGAATGCTTATAGCCCGAAAATGTCGACCTATTTGCAGTTTTTTACATAATCTTCTGTGGCTGGTGTCATCCAACGAAGTGATACATTTTGTTTATGTGAATGTAACCTTGAGAATTACTTACGACTCCGACCGACCTGCAGCATTCTATTTTGGTACTGTCATACCTTCAAAATAAACATACGCTTAGTATTGATGAAAGTGTGCAAAACACAATGAATGAAAGAAGATGCTTGGAGTTAAAAGCGAATCATACTTCCAACAGTGGATGGAACCAATTCGCTAAAGGTCAACTGTGTCTAGGTCCTCGGCCAACCCGCACACTAGAGAAGACAAAGGAGTACGTAATTGACGAGGTCACACAATGGCAAACCCGAAGTCTTGTCTGATAAACGGCATCAAGTCTTCGGATAAATTGGGCAACAATGAAAAAGGCGCACAACGGTTAATCTTGAATTTGAAGGGAACGTAGGAAAATCGTTAGAATAGTATCATTTTGGTTCAATAGGTTGCACGACCGAAAATGTTGAAACTAAGCTCACAATGGACCTGTACTAGCAGACCGCTAGAAAATATGCGAAAAGTGTATGGCTGCTGTTACGGTCCCTAGGCAAATGCGCTTTTTTTCGCCAAAGTTTTCCTTTCAACTGTGTCATTCTGATGAATTCTGACGATCGATGTTTCAAATGTTCGTGACGTTGTTCACTTATCTTGAACTAAAGCGATAGTTAAGTCAATATGAAATTTTTAGCATCAAACGAAAGGGATTTCCAACATAACACAGTTGTCAAATATTACGGCGCAATATGGAATATAATAGAATCGCAAGGTTTTAATGGCAAACATTGGGAGTGGTAATTAGCAGAAGAACCAAATACCCATATGCCATCAATAATCCGAATAACTATTGTCATACAGCTTAGTAGGATATAACCTCACGTAACGTGTCTTTTGACTCGCATTGACCTTAATCTTTCACTCTTAAGAATATTTATTACTAATAAGTAGTGTGACAGATTTTGCCTCAACGCTTGCCGCGTCGAGGTATGCCGTGTCTGTCGCTGGTTCGAATCCAGCCGGAGCCCTGACTTTCCACAGTTGGGTCTCATCTTGAGAATTTACTGACCTTCAACTTCGAAATCTTTATGACATTACACAACAACTAGGCAGTTGTACATGACATGCTAACGTGATGGAAAGAATGTTGACTCATTTTTGATGTGATCAGATTCTACACCCCGAAATACATCATTATTCCGCCTCATTTAATAGCCATGGGTTTTTAGATACATCTAAAAATGAACCCGCAAACGATCATTTCGGTACCATTGTAAAAATTCACTTACGATCAGATTTAAATCTTGCTTTTGTCCAACCATAAAGGCGCTTAGTTCAACCAGACGCATTTTTGGTGCCGTGATAGTTCGTTCTACCCAGGATGCACTCGGCTGTTGAAGATAATTATTTTGGTGATACCTCTGAGACAATCCGGTAGTGTTGGAACTAGACAGTTCTTGATAGATATCACTAGACTGACGAAGGGTGGAAGAACCGTTCACATCGGTCAAACTGACCAACTGTGTTGCCTCTCCATTGGTATCTGGATTTTCAAACTTGTTGGGCTGGTATGGGATGTTATTGTTTGGGCGCACAGGTTGTGGCAATGACCTACGTACTCTTGTCTGGTTTTGTCCTTTAGCTGACTGTTGTGAAACCAGCTGTTGTAAGGGTGAGCAGGTCAGATCGGTTGTGTCCTCTATTACTGTACGGTGGGCGAGTGACACAAGTCTAGGATCCAAATGAACTAGGCCGGATGGGGACACATTTCCCAGTGCATTGGTGTTTGCTCGCTTGATGACATTGGAATGTTCCTCCAGGGGAAGTACAATATTACCGCCTTGAGCAAGAGTGATGTTTGTCGGATGAAGCAGTGAGGCTTGAGGCCAAAATGATACCGCACCATTTCCTCCTCCACTATGCTGTCCGTAAGCAGCTACGGCAGCTGCCATCGCCATGGCTGTGGCTGATGGATTTGCCAGCGAACCAGTTGACGAAACGGGCGGTCCTCCAAACGCCGTAGAGGAAATGGAGGAGAGTGAAGAAGAATTGGAGGGGGATGAGTGGCAAGTCAGGGCGTCTAGCGGTCCATGTGACATCACTGCAGATGATACTTTGTTTCCACTTAGCATGCTCATTTGACTTGGTGAACAATACAGTAGCTGGCCAAGTGAGGTGTTCACCAACACAAGTCCAGTACTAGAGCCCACAGGATTCTCCAGTGAACCTTTGGAAGTTTGTGTTGTCTGAACAACAGAACCGTTGCATTGATCCAACGCTGGCTGTAGGTTGAACGCCAGCTGATTCCTGACGTCCATCAGGGATTTATCTATTGCCTGCGAATTAGTCGCACTGTTCAAACCGAAATCCACTTGCTTGGAACGCAAAGCCAACAAAGCTCCATACTGATTTGATAAGTTCTCGGGTGTAGTATCATCTTGTCGTCCTACCAGTTTTTGTTGTGTCTGACCAGAGCTGCTACCACTCGGTGTGTCAGCGAATGTAGCTGGGGTACTGCTGTTACTGTTGGTGCTATTGCTACTGGTGGGATTAACCGGAAGCAGATGAGCCAGGAATGGTTGGCCAGCTACAAAATGTGGCATAGGACTGGTTGTATTGAGACCAAGGGATAAGTTGTTTGGCAACAGGAGTGCAGCTTCATCTGTAATAATATAATAAAGGGGTGGAACACGATTTTTTAAACTGAAAACGTGATTGACATCCGAAGCCGTTGATATGCTCAAGTACGTTAAATGTCTGTCACTTAAAGTCGACGACATTCACGTGTTCCGTTTACCGTTAATCTTGAGTACTAATGAGTATTGCATGTTGTGAATTTGGGCTTGCCAGCTAATAAGACAGGCTTTACTCTAATTGAAAATGGTAACTCGTCAATGCAGTTTCGATGAATTTCAGAGGTTTCAGTTTGGTGAATTAGTCCGATATGTTGTGTTTTGTGGAATTTAGGATGGCAACTCCTACGTTTACAGTCAAGCACTTCTTACTAGTGATTGTGACTAACCTTGTCCAATGCATCGTCACTGTAGTAGTGCTCGGCACGCTAGCTACACCAACGTGATGAATGGAAATGAAAGAGATCAACCCTTGTGAGAAAGAGAGCAGACGAATAAAAATGACTTCTGCGACAGCTTGTGACTTCCCTGGCTTGCACACCATAGTCTCGAGCGACAGAGCGGAATGAGTGGGTCAGATGGGTCGAATGGTTACACGCCAATAAATGCGTAGCAGCTGAAGGTGAAAAAGCCTTTGTCAAACCACGAGTTAGTCACTCCGGAAGATGTTCTCTCGCGTACTTGTCACATTAGAATGGATTGCGCGGTAAACATGCTTCCCAGCCGTAATTGTGAAATCAGCGTCCAATTATAGAATAAATTATGGCATGCCAGTTCTTTCTTCATTCACGTAATGGAGTTAAGTTTTATTCAGATCGACTGCAAACGAACTTTGACTCAGGTGTTTTATAGTAGTAAAACGAAGTAATTTGGGACCTAGCCACAGTTGTGTACAGACAGGAAAGAACCTAATTTCTGTCTGCACTTTTGGAATATTTAGTGGGATCACACTTGCATTTGCCTGTGCGTGCCGGCAATTTTGAGGTTAGCGACGTGGTTGGAGTGAACTAGGTGAGTGACAGCTGTATTTTTATCCATTTCCTTACTTCAATTCCCAAGTGAATTCACTACACAATGCTTCCGTGTCCTCCTGTGAAATCTTCGCAAATCCATGGGAGCATCATTCTGTACATAAGCTGCTAGTTCCTTCATGGGAATATTGGAAAACGGGCAACTTGATAGCGTATTTCTAAACTGGTCGGGTTGACAAGATTTTTGCCACCCTCCCGAGTTGGGCGAAAATGTTTACAGTTCTCTGTTCATACACCTAGGATAGCACAAGCAATATGCTTATGTTAGAGGCTAAGAAAACTGCGTTCCTCCTGTTTGTGACAAGTTCAACCCGTCGTTCAGATAAACGTCTCTGTGAACTCCGGCAGAACGCAGTGTGATCGGTCCACTAAGTTAGACACTTTTCTAATGTTTAAAAACAAACGGAGTGTTATTAATTGCCACAATGATAGCGCACGAATAAACTGTTCCGTTGGTGGCAAGGTTGGTTTGTTGTTTAACGAGGGTAATCACATTTGCTATATAGGAGAGTAAGCTTGAAAAGATATGACAAATTACAATGAAATTCTGAAATGAGACAGTAAAGAATTTGAACATGATTTTAGTCTGTCTTATAGTAGTGGCTGAATTGCTGGACTACTGTTGAGTCCGCAAAAGACGCCTGGTCAGCGAATTGCTTTATTGCGCAAACTTCCGTACAGGTCATGTCGAAATCTAAACCACAAACACGTGCACTCATTTGCACGACACACATGCACTCACATACATTGGGTGACAGTACGTTGTCATTCGCCTTGGTGGAAGTTCTCACACAGCACGTATACACTGTTCCGATAGTCTTGACAAAGTCAACTATGTGACTTTGAGGGTTAGAAATTTCTGAACAGCATATTTGACGTTAGGTGAAGTATCTCATCCTGGAAAATAATTCTGGACGCGCTGTGTAGTTTCTGCATTCAACCTGACCATCGCAGAGTTTGAGTGAGATTTGGCTGACTCGTTTACTCGTGGAGCATCCTCAACATTGTTGGAAGTACAGGAAATGGTATAGAGACGGGGATCCCTCTTGGTTAACCTATCATTTATTTCGTAGACGGGCTTTTGTCCAGGGCTTACTTGGCAGCGACTAAAAGACAGGCGTTTGCTTGTGCTTAGGATAAATGGCCGAAGAGAACGGATAGAGCCAGTAGTCTTCAACTGATCAGATATTTACGCTTCAGATAAAATGCATGTACCCCATGTAATCAACAGTCGGGCAATATTGAGAACATAAAGTGGTTATATGTCATTTCATATCAAAATGCTTCATTCAGGAAGTTTCCAGTGATATATGAATTGAGTTTGGGAGACCCATGTAACAAAAATGTGGATCAATCGTCTTCCATCTCAGGCAATTTTACTTAGGTCCCGGTGATTGTGGTGTGATGTTAGGACTTGGAGCAAGAACAGAAATAATGCTGCTCGTAGGTGAGTCGAAATAGATCGAATTCGTTCCTGATGAAGGATCTTCGCTACTGACAAAATTGGCAGTCAAAAGAATGGCCGGTAGTCGAATTCAGCTTGGAGATTGTCGCAGATGCTGGAGTGACTTACTTGAAGCGTTAGCTCGGCTATGAAATCCGCAACAGTGTTGCATCCAAAATGTCACATTACGACCCTGTTGTGCGGTTGCATGGTGAGGTCACTGATTTTACAGTTATCCACATTTTGTCTCTTTTTCACCCTCGGATTAAGTACGGCTTAATTTCGTTTCTTCTTCACACGGTCTTTTAGCAACTGGTCATAAGTGTCAATTGTGAATGTACTCTAGTCAAGGATGATGATAACTACTTTGCTTCCGGCAGCAATTAGATATCATTGTATCTGATCCCTAATTTTTGTTTAATTATTGCACAAATTGCAAGCTTTGGCAACTGGCTGCCACGCTTCCTTCAACAGGGTATACAGTATTTATAAAGAAGCTTCCTAACCAATGATATGTGTGTTATTTTGTGCCGGTTCCGACAAACACACAATGTTTTGCCGATTGTGTTGCATTTATATCATTTCGATTTTACAGGATACAATGTCCTCCTTCTCAAGAAGAGACACTTTCACTCCCTCTGATTTTTTTATTTTCAGGGAGATGACTGTTTTAAAATCAAGATTTGGCTGTAGCCTTGAAAACGTAGAAAATGTTGACGGCAATAGGTAAGGTTGCACCTACACGGTGACATACAAAGCTTGTCGTTATCTATCTATGCTTTGATCAATTGGGTGCATGCTCGCCCAACATGAAACTGGTAAAAATGTCAACCTCGAACATTTCTGGGTGATCTACCTTACGTAGATAAGTGTTAGCCAATCACAACCAACTGTGTTTTTGCATTTTTCAATTAGGTCTTATAGGTGAAGGTTATGTTTGGCTCAATGATCACCGTACCTTTCCTGTTCACTTATTTGGCCACCGCTTCAAGTGAACCTGCACTGTTTCGATATACACAATGTGGCAGATAAAAAAACCTGTTGACTAACATGGCAATTCGCAGTTTCGGCCAGTTTTCTACAAAATAAAAAAAACGTTTCTTCATATCTACCGAACAATAATTCTAATAATGTCTGTTGGAAGTGCTCAACTCCTAGGTGACCAGCAAATACTTGACGGTGTGAAAACCAACAACGTGTACAAACGGAAGGGTTAGAACGAAGGTATTTGTTTCCATAAGATGACGGTCAACTAATTTTTCCTCATTTCATAATGAAATCCCCTAAACTTCGTTATAAAGTCACCAGAAATGACTTGTCGACTTACTTTTCACTCCAGTATGATTTTCCGTTCCAAACGCGGTCTGCATCTTCTGCCCATCCAGACCGTTCCGCTGAACACATGTACGGTGGGAATTCTGGCCCATTGTGTCATAAACCCCATTTTTACGATGAGGTATTTGGTCGATTGGGATGGCACATGTCTGACTTTCATAATTTGGATTGCGTTCATGGCTGAATATCTCACTGACTGTTGTACAGTCAGAACGTTTACCATTGATATTCATGCGGGGTCCATTCAGTCCAGTCAGTGTTGCAACTCCGGTCCTGGCGATGGCCGGTGATGTCGTCGAGTTACTGGAATTACTGACAGTACCGGCTGCAAGCTGATCCACTCCCATAGTTGAAGGCGGCAGTTTTGGTCCCAGCATGCCGGCAGAAACAATTTGTGCTGAACTTAACATGGAAAGTTGCATCAGAGCTCGTTGTTTTGTATCTGGATCTTTGATTTGGGCCTGGAGTTCTTTAGAGCGTCTTCTAGCCAGCACTTGGATATGACTGGAGACTTGTTTGCGACTACGAATCTTGCCGGTATGTTGATAGATGTAACGTGCAATCAACTCGTTCCGACCTGTGTATAAGCAGAGGAGTTAGTATTCAGATAGAGGGTAAGTGTGGGTTGGTTTCAGCGAGGAGTAAATATTACGGAACACTTATGTCAGCCGATTCAACCTACTCTTGTAGTGGTATAGAGTTATTTAGCTGGATTACGTTTATACTGGTCACTATACAGAAAATTATTTTCAGGCCAGCAGTCTGTTCTACGCTTTCGCTAATAGTCAATACAGTGCGCTCGTGAGAGTCATCCATCCAACGTCCTCAAAGTCCGCGTATCTTCAGTAGCTTACCTCGCAATATATTGGATCGGAGACAAAAGTGTAAAAAAGTTAAACGTGGTCGGGTGAGTTCGCCCGTGATAGGCTGGATGCTGATGTAAATATGAAGGGATCCGAACACGAACTATTTAGAATTGTGTTGGATTTACACCAGTGACTCAAACCGCATGCTCCGCATACGCCAACCAGCTGAGCTAGAAAGCAACTAACGGAGCACAACACTTTCACAGTAGAACTCCGGTTGTCGAATGACTCCACTGTTTCTTGGTTTCCACTAAGTGACCCAGGATATGAGCTGCTAAGAAGAAGCCGACTCGAAGAGATGCTTGTTATATTTATCAGAGACAGTGTTCATCCTCGAGATAATTCCATCTTGACAGTGTGTCCTCTGAAGCAATTGGTCGGCGTGCATAAGACAGGGAACTGACTGGATGAATGAAGTTCTGATACGGAGGTTCCTGTTTTCTGGCTTGGTTTTTTGGTTCTATTGATATCACGCACTCCACTTGCGAAATGCTGAACTGATTGATACCGATGTCCATCTGGTGACCGGATGTGTACTACTAAACTACCACTTTCATCTAAGTTTCATCGACGTGTTGATTTTACACTGAAACAATTGCACAGTAAAAATGGGTTTGGCTATTGACACAGTTTGCAACGGTACGCAGACAATGAGCTTTCATTCAGTTTACTCATGGTTGCAAGCTGCCGTAACGTGTGCAGTCAGCAATTTTTGTTAAACCACCATATGCTTGGACCACATACGTATGGCAAAAATGATCCATTCCATGGTTTAGAACAGCTGGTTTTCAGCGGGCCATCCGCGATAGAATATCATCGTTAGCTGAATTACCGCTTTGGAGTAAAGGAACATGCGGAGTAATAGTTATCCGGATTGTTACGCTTACTTTTAATAATCGTGTCACAAGGGTAACGCTACTACGACATTTCCGCTGGTACCCGAACTTCAGTTCATTACACAGTAGGCAACAAAACACCACAGAGAACAATAAGATTGAAGGGCTGTGTAAATTTAATTTGTGCTGTGCTCAATGATCTCTCTTACATTAAAGTACCCACTGTTCTGAGCATCTCGATGATGCAAATCCGCCTGCCAGTGATCAACTGTAAGCACCAAGGGAGTGTACAACGTCCCGTGTTGTTTGTAGCACCGCGTGACCCTTAAAATTAATACTTTTATGTAGATCGCTGTGCCGCGTGGGACTATGTAAGGTCAAACAAGTGCACAGATTAGATGGCCGCTGGAAAGCTGAGTGCATAACACATTTACTTGCTTTCTCTTATTCCGTCAACTTTAATCGGTGTGCGTTTTCTCCGTTGATCTGCAGGGATCCAGTTAGCAGTGATCACCGACCTAATCACCTGAGCTCAACGGTGGTTAAAGGGCATCCGTAGTGAAAAACAGTAAAATTAGTTTGTGCATTTGAGAGTGCGCTAGAACTCAAACTTTGCACTTTCAGCGGCTTTGATGGTAGAACTTGTGGCTCCCTAATCACGGTTAAACTTTTTCTTCTCGTGTGTAGCTAGTATTCAATATCGATTTCACTGATAATGGCAGGCACAATGACGGAAAGTTTCCCGGCAAAAACAAATCTGTTGTTCTGCTTGGTCTAGTGAATCAGAAAAAATCTGGTAAAAATCTCAAAACCTACTCTGAATTAAGTCTGCATTCATGCATAAGCTCTCCTGCTACAAATAATAATCAGCTCGTAGACCACATAAGAAATAGACCACTGAGGGAGAGCATTACAGCCGAAATGAAGCAAAACCTTCTTCGTTAGTGTTTAGTGGAAAGATTCCTCATAACGGAAGCCATACTGAACCAATCTTGCCTGATGAACAGCGGTAGTCTACAGCCGATTAAAGGCTGTCTATTGATTTATTGATTAGGATAGGGAGGGTGATAGACAAATGCATTTCGTAATGACCCGTCAGTTTCAAATTTACGGTAACCCAAATCGTTTTTTACGTCAAACAGTCAAGGGTTGAGTGGGACAGACAGTCAATGGGTTAGGAAATGTCAGTAGGTCCAGGGCATGGCTAGGTTCAGGAATACCCATTTCTGAACAGACAATATCGACTTCTTGAGTTTGAAGCGGCTGTTTAATGGTTGGTGAAGGGAGATTTAGGGTGTGCACGAACTGTTTCTGGGCACACAGACAATGATTATAGATTCGGATAACGATAGCTTTGACCGTCGATAACCGTTGCAGCTGGCCAGCTCTGAAGTGGGCTTAGCGAACCTTGTAGATAACACGGAAGGCTTCGTCCGGCTCCATTTAATGGCCAACATCAAGTAATTTAGAGCCTATTGCACTGGAAATGGTCTTTTCCGGACCGTTGTGAAGCCATTTCTGGAGGTGTTTACGAATCTTTTCCGATAGCCGTACTGTAATTCTCCCAAAGCAACCTGCTTGACAACAACAGGTGAGATGATAAACACGAAGGGACGAAGAAAAGCTAGACAGGCAATCTTTATGGTATGGCACCAGTACCGGGCGGTTATTGAACGATAAGTTGACCCGTGCTGCGGGATAGACAATCTCAACTGCATTACAAACTCGGTGGGTGATAACTGCACTGAATTCTTTTATCTTGTATGGCAGATTGATAAAAACAGGCTTTTTATTCATTGTTTGATTAATTGCAGGCTTCAATTTTGGTTGCATTGCTCTATCCAGGATATCCGTTTTGACTGCGAATCTCGGAAGTGCTGAAGTTCATCCGATAAGGTATCTGGCATGCATATCCTTTGGGCCCCACTTGTTAAGCAATAAACCGACTTCCTTCTATATTTCAACGGAACAAAGCTGAAGAATTGTGTGTGTACTGGTCAGTGCACGTTTTCTCCTACGAACTGACATCTGAAATGATCCATCAGTTCGACGAAGCACAGTGATATCTGGAAATGATAGTTGGTTGTTCATCTCTGATTCAGTAGTAAAAGCGACGTTACGGTGCGCACGATTGAAATCAGCTGGCAGAGATGGTGACTCATTATATCATATTATATCGCCAACTTAGCGTCTATAGGGACAACAATTATCGACGTCGTGATGTAGTTCATTGGTCTTCTGTTTGGTTATGAATACGTCCACCAGCAACAGAGCTAATGGGAAGCCAATTGCTACGCCATCACATTTTCTATCTAAGTTTCCATTGAGTTGAAACTGAACGTTCGACTTGCAGAATAGTAACTCTTTTGGTTTCGTAATGTAAATACTGACGTTGAGCTATCTGTTTTCAACGTGGAGGCACAGATAAACTAGTTTCTTTTAACGTCACGTTTGTGAATAACGAGGTTGTGTCCAAATATACCATTTTGTGATTCCTGATATTCAATCAATCAACCATGCCGATGAAATCAAAACTATCTTTTAAACTGAATGGGGTCAATTGCGACTTGATTGCTTCCAGTCGCTCCATCGGCCAATGAACTAAGGCATGATATGGAGAATTGTACATGTTGAGAGTCGGTCTTAAGGGCACTCCATCTCTGTGAAGTTTAGGGAGACCATAGAAGGTTGAAATGACCGTCCCTGTTGGTCTGATACACTCAAAGGTATGTACGTCAATCACATCTGATTTTTGCATGTCAAGGAGTAATTTGGATAATTTCTTCTCCTTATCATTTTTTATATCGGTAAACTACGATCTATTGAACAGTATGGATGAAATTTTTTCAACGTAATCGGTTTCATCTAATGCAACAATACCGGATCCTTTATCTGGTTTTGTCAATAGATCATTCGCATTAATTCCTAACTCTTTTACGGCGCCCAAATGTTCCTGTTTTAATAGACTTCTGTCGAGTATTTGTGATCGCCTCGGCGAACTTCAGGAATATTGGATTGACATGACATGTTAGAACGCTGAATGCGTAAGCTGGGTCGATACTGTGGCCGATGGTCGGGATGGGCATAGAGAGTGTGCACACTGGTTACCTGCCTATTTGAACGAAAAAGCCAACCTCCGGTAACACTGGCTTATGCGCCCATTCAAGTAACTGCTCCCCAAATTTCGAGAGCAACACTTCTCTATACTGACTAAGTAACTTTCACTGCAGTTACACATAAGCTGATGGACACAAGCTGAGGTGTCAACAGCAGGCTGATCCCCTTTGATTGAAAGCAATGGTAGATTCTGGGCCCTAAATAATGATGCGATTTCAGCCGCGTTAAATGTCCCGTTGTTTGACTATCCACCCCACTTCCTTAATTGTTTGATATAAAAGACGATTCGTGTTACTGTGAGACCGTTACTGATAAATCGATAGAAAATGCCTGTACCTACCCTTTTGTGTCCTAATTGTTTTGCCCTAAATCACCGGAGGAACAAACTCTTTTATAGTTTAACTGTTCTAGATGAAGAGCATATGGCAAAAATCGAACGGATTATGAAGTGCACTGAACAATGCTAATCCTCAACGACTGTAAATTATCTGCGGCCAATACATATCCTGTAGCGGTTCACAGCACTTTTCGGTAAGAAATGTACACAGTTGAAGTGTACCACAGCTCTTCTGAGGGTACACATTGCATCCTAATTTTGACTGGCATCCAACTTTTGTCTTTAAACTTCTAAAGAAGGATTGGCTTGTAAAATTGTGAATACTGCCTAAAGAAAAACGCTGTGGCGTAAAAAAACGAGTGACGTTCTTTCTGCAGCAAAATAGACATGAAAACCTAACGTAATCCTGCGAACCCGTCAAATGACGGAACATTCCTCTTAGATTGACACTGAATTAAAACCAAATATCCTGTAATTTTAATTTCAAGTGGACAAATGTGATTTTTCAAGGATGCTGCAGTCTACATAACCATTTCTCGAAGCGAAGGATCTTCGCAAATGAATGAATTTGAACAAAAACTGGCTTTATATTTTTACTTAAAACATACCGTACATCTTTCCTTCTTCAGATAAAATTATTTTACGCCGTCCGCAGGGAGGATATATATTTAGTGCTTCTTGGAAACATTGCTCGATGTCCATAGACCACACACCCTCTACATCGGCGGTGCTGGAATTATCATGACAATCAGCATCAGATCCAGAATTGCTCGCGTCGTCGCCAAAAGGACAATCAGACATATGTGTTGGACTGGATGGAGCTGGTCGTTTCCCAGATCGCAGAGGCCCACTTGTGTTTGTGGATACGCAAAGTGGTTGGGACAGATCTGATTTCATTGTGCCGTTCTGAGATTTCGGCGGTTGTTGCTGTTGTTGTTGGTGGTGATGATGGGCTTGCTGGATTGTACAACCAGGATTTTCGGACAAACCAATGGAAGCCACTTTCAATGTTTGAAGGCTGTGTTGCTCAAAATGAACTGGGGAGGGCTGAGATGGGTTGATTGTGTTCATCAACTCCGTGTTGGCTAAATGCACTACAGTTTTTCGAAGAGTCAGTTCATCTTGGTGTTTAGAAACCGACTTGAAAGTAGGCAGTGATGACTGAAACGGGATTAGATGAACGGGGTCATTCTTTAACCGATGATGTTGTGGTAGGTTAGAATGTGGAGCACCAACTGCTGGACGATGCTGATGATGCTGATGCGTGTCCACTGACGTTAGACTGGATGGAGGAGAGTAGATGGGTTCCGGTTTGAAAACTTCCATTTAATCCACGGCTCAACTTCCGGGATAATTGAAGTGGCGGTGCGACTTGTCAGCCAGCTGCGTAATCGGAAACTGGAACGTCAAAGAAATATTCAACGGATAATAAGACAGTTCGTACGGATTATGTCGGAATGCGACCGCTTACAAACAACAGTTTCACGGAAGCTGGTGTTGGGACTCCATTGGTTACGTGGGCTCACCAGCCAGGATGTGTCAAGTGAGTGCGTTAGTTAATTTGACCCGCACACGCACACTTTTGATAAGTTGACCCATACCGCAGGCAGACTGTGGTGGGCTAGGTTAAACTGAACTTATCAAAAGGCAAAGTCTGGTCTTCGTTGATAGGGTGGACGTCGTGAATCACTGCCCTAGGTAACATATGTACCTCTTACAAAACAAACTCTAAAACACGCAGCTTCACAAACAAAGACGACACGCACAGGCCTCCTAGTTGGTGCATTCAGCTGCCCATGCCTTTGTTCAAACTATGCTGTGATGATCAGTTATCACTCGTAGGGGTGGCGAAGGTGGGGAAATTACTTCCCGCATGCGTGTGTCACATATGGGATGTCAGGACTACGCAGCACAGAAACACATCAGCGGTCGTTTGAAAACGACAGGTTTTTGCCGCAACAGTAAAAATCCGCCAATTGCAGCTGTCGACTAAAAAAATATTAGTGGAGTAACTGGTATAAGAATGAGTATTCGAATTCGGTTATTGGCTTATTTTCGGTGGAAACTAGGATAAAATCTTTCGAGAACAAGTCAGGTTAAGAGTGTACCTTATGTACTCCAACATAAGAATATCCAACTTGAACATCACTCACATTTGATCGCAGCCTTCGCATTCAGATGGAATTTCCAAACAGCCTCTTTCGAAAAAAAGCACCAGACTCAAGTTTCCTTCTCAGTAGAGCTCGTCAGTAGTGCATATCCTTGGCATGACTGGGATTTGAACTCCGGCCACGTCTTCATGGGGTAATCGTGTTGACCACCGCGTCACTGACCAGGTTGGTCAGTCGTCTCGAGAGGAGACACCGTAACTATCCTGTCAACTTTAATCGGTAATCCCGCAATTAGGACTTCCGAGACAGGTCGAAATATCCGTTCTCATTAAACCTGCCAGGCGATATTTCAGATTACTGATGAAGAGTCGGGGATTTGTTCAAGTTGAAGTTGAACTAAAGAGGCTGGCTGGAAAGTCTATTTGAATGCGAACGTTGTGATCGAATGTGAGTGATGGTGAACTTGAAAATAAACCAAATCCCCGACTACTCATCACTGGGGATATTCCACTATTACATACACACTTATTGGGATAATGAAGGGCAAGTGGTATAAAAGTGGTGAGGCATGTGGATAAATAATGTTGTTTTAGAGAAGCAAGTTGCAGGAGAAAGTGATTATTGGGGCTGATTCACGTCGTATTTAACAACTGTATCAAAAGTAATTCGATAGCACAGGGGTGAGTGAAACCTGGGTAAGAAAATATCCATTAACAAGGCGATTGCACGGCCTGGCTTACTCGTTTATGATGTGCACAAACTTTCGTCCTCCACGACAGTCCACGTGTATCGGACACAGACTAGAAATTTGTTACCAATATAGCATTCGCGATGATAATTTGCCACATTAATGTACGTTTCCTACGTCTTGCTGAGGCAGCTGAGAACAGCCATTCTAACCTAACAGAGTGTACAGGAACAGCCACGATTAACCCCCAGACTTTCAGAAGTTTTCTACCAAGTTTTATATATCGGCTTTCCTTCATGCCAACCCAATTGTCCCAAAAGGTGTTTTTATTGAACTTCGGAGAATTCGATTATTACAAATTGTCCACTATCCACATTCGACCACCGTTCTTCATTGCAGACCAAGTATTGTTCAGTTGGTTCAATAAAGTCTGTGACTTCAACCTAACTGATAAGTTCCTAAACACGGGGGTACCGATTTGAGTTAAGAGGATAGTTTTTGTGTCTCCTAACGAGACGATTGGACAGTCTGAACACCATTCACACAAACTTGTGGCTGAGCGTTTGGATTTGAACATTCTTTTATGCCTAGTGTGAGGTTGCCGGCATTGTAGTTAACATGTTAGTCTCAGGAACACAGGGTTTGGAATGTAAACCCCTGCTCGGGTAAAGATGTACACTACTGATGAGGTCTATTAAGAAGGAACTTGAGACTAGAACATATAACGTAGGTCGATTGAAAGCGTTGCTGAATGCAAGAACCGTGGTCAAATGAGCGTGGTGTTCAGTCGAGAAAAATCATTTCTTGATTATAGCTCATTGATGCTTAAGAATCACGACAGGATCCTAACTTCCGTTCACTTACCGACAAATTCGGATTTAGTTCTTGAAATGTGAATTACGATTCGTTAAAAGCTATTTTACTATGGGATAGATGATTACTCCCGGTGAAAGTATGCTGTAGGTTAAACGTTTTGAGTTATTTATAAATTAAACGACTAGGCTTACACGAAAGCCAAACTAGATATGGAATTACAGAAGAAGTGCAGTACCGCAGGCTAAAAAATGAAATCCTCAGTCCTACCTACACTTGGAAATACAGTTGGATGATTAAAATTGTGAATGAAGTTGAAGTACTCGCCAAAATATTTTGGAGACAATACATTTGACAATCAATTTGTAAGAGATCCAAATACAGTGGAATAAGTGCTTTCGGGAACTGGCAAACGAGTTCACACGTGTAGAAAGTGCATTGCGTCAAACAAATGGTAATAGGGGATTTTTGGACGTCGTAAGTAAAAGTCCCGCTGCATGAAACGGCTGACTACATTTGTGAACTTGTGGAAATGAGTCACACTTCGTTACCACTTCCCACCGACATATTGAAGGAAACTTTGCTGCTCTGTACTGAGAATGTCAGTTTTCTTGAACAGTCCTACCGTCAAATAGACGGAGTAGCCATGGAAAGTTCATTAGGTCACAACTTAACAGACTTTTTCATGCTAAAAATCGATCTAACTCTACTAACTCCTTATATAATTGTACCGGCCTGAAGATGAATTATCGAAAACACATGTTCGCCTATATGTCTTTATTATCATTATCGTAATGGGCATATTTGAAACGTCGAGTAACAACTGGCTACGGAGATAGAAAACTTGTCATATTACAGGCGTTACGTAGATGACACATTAATTTTCAGCCGATCTAAACAGATGATAGATAACCTGGTGCAACATCTAAATAGTTGTCATCCTAATCTGAAGGTCACTTGTGAATTTGAGGTCGGTAACCGCCTGCCATTTCTAGATATCCTAATAAGTCGGCGGGAAGGTGACTCGGTTAGAAGAACTGTTTATAATAAACCCACGTGCTCAGGTCAATACTTTAACTTCAGCCACTTCGCACCGGTCGAACATAGACGAGTACTAGTGAATACTCTGTTCACAAGAACAAGGCAAAGCTATACGCACGGCAGCCTTGCGGAAGAACTAGACATGATTACTCCCGTCCTACAATCAAATGAATACCCCAAAAGGTTCACAGATAGGCACGGTAAACTACACGTAGCACCCAAAGAGGTGGTCACTGTAGAGAAAAAGAGAGTCTACATGGAGCTGCCTTTTAGGGGTGATTTTGTCATGCACCAAACAACACAGCGATTAAGAAACTCAATTAAACGAACGTTCAGTGCAGCTCAACTCCGTGTAATCACTCGGACTCAGAAGCTACCAGTGCCTTCAGTCAAAGGAGATCAGCCTATCGGTGCCACTTCACATTGTGTGTACCAATTTGTATATAACTGCTGAGAAAGTTACATAGATAGAACCGAGAGATGCTTGAGCTCCAGAATGAAGGAACATCAACCAAAATGGGTAAAGAAGTCCGTGTTACCGGAAAATGGCAGTGTTGTTGAAACGCGTTAACAGACAGTTTCCTTAGTCGCCAAACACCTCCTGACCACCGGTCACGCTAACGATCCATCATTCAGAATCCTGTTGCATCATTCTAACCCGAGATTCTTACGGTTTGCTGAAGCAGTTGCAATTAATCGACTCAAACCAGCTCTCTGTGTTCAGAAACAACTGTTCGTGAACTTGACCCTTCCCTGGACTTAATGATTTATCAAAAACCGCTCACTGGTTATCCACCCCTCAATTCGTTTGTTATGAAAAAGCCCATCCATGTTATTGTAAATTTGGTACAGATGAGTCAATACGAAATGCTTGCATCTACCAGCTTTTGTGTTCTGCTTTGTTCAAAACGTCTGACTGTTTGGATTTATTGGAAGCTCTGATATCACTGCGATGCCACGTTCCTTAAGGCACAAGTTAAAATCTATCCACTTATAAGAAGGAAACCGCGGCAAGTGCTCATTACTAATAGCAAGCAACTAGTACCCACTGTAAAGCTGTTTAAACTGAGCACTCGCCGAAAAAGATCATAATGTTCTTGGAACTGCTTGGACTGCTTAGATAGATTGCATCGATCAGTTCGAGGGCAGCGTTTTGTCATCTAAGGCTATATTGTCCGCTTAGCTGAGCAAATATGCACTAACATGAATAGTATAAATCAATCTTATAGTGAGAAAAAGGGTAGATACTGTAAGAAAGCTGAATCTGGCAAATAATCAGAACAACTGAATTCCGTTCAAACAGGCAAACTAATTGATGAAGTTGAAAGCAATCCTACTCTGGCCAAATTGTTACCGTTAATAAACTAAAGCATACAGCAGTCTCGCGAACCCACTATTTCGTTTAATGGCAATAAGCTTGTGTCTCAGGGGCTGTTCAGTACGGTACTCAAGTGCTTGATGTGATTCAGCTGGCGGTATCTTGTCGTTTACTCGAACTGATCAAGGAGGTGGTCGCTGAAGTGTGACTGAGGTGAACGCACAAGCTAGCAAGTATAGACTCACGCGTACATAATGATCATGTGTTTCCAGCTATCAAGGTAACCAGTAAGCGAATACATTCTCACACATACATGTAGAGCACACAAATGCCGTTAAGTAATTCAGGAGTGTGTCATGCTTCCCGACATATCAACCATCGACCGAGGGTAGCTTGCCAAATGGAACATAGTTGATGCACCTGTGGGATCACTGAAATAAAAATCCACGCGAGCTGACCGCAGACTTCAAATTTGGTATGAAGGGTCAATGGACGGCAGTGCATTTCAAATACCACGCAATGAAACACCAACAGTCCTGTCACACAAATTTCTATGACATTGTAGTGCAACGTGTTACTGATGATGTCATGGGATAGACATCTGCGTAGTACTGACAATGGTCTGGAAACGAGAAAACGGGGTGACGTTTCATGGTTTGAAAACGACACGTATGACCACAAACAGTGACTGATCATAAAAAAACGTGTTGAGCTAGTAAAATCCTAGATAACCGAACATCGCTTTTTATATATGTATATGTTGCAATTGCGCGCCAACGTTCTGAATACACCCTCCATGTTTCTTCAAGAGTTTTAAACTACTTCGAATGAGTGGTTGTGTCAATCGTTATGTATTGTACATAGATGGATTTCCCAACTGGCGTGGCTAGTAAAATGAACTTGGTGTAATCCAGGCTTCTTCCTACCGGAGGTTTTCATTTGATTTCTTTCAAACACAAAAGATACTCTCATCTTCGAAGTTTGCAAAATTGTCACGGAGTTTTTTATGCCAACATGCTCTATTCTCTCCAGCTCTACAAAAAGTTTGAATTGTGGCAGGTTCATTTGTCTAAGAAGTAACCACAATTGTTTACCGATAAAACAACGAGTTCGAAACGCAAAAAACTTAAATCGTCTGAAACTTCTACTGTGGTCAGTGTCATAAAAGTTGCAACCGATTCTAATTTTGTACGTGGTAGGTTTGGTAAGTTGTGCTCTTTCGGAAGTCACAATTGGGTTTAAGGGCTTGTGATCGTGATTGGTGTCATTGATTTCTTAGTACCCCACTAGTATCGGCTGAATTATACCTCCTGGAATCCTGGTGATGTTTGTGAAAACTGTTTTTGCTGCTTGATCGACTCGGGAGGGTGAACAGCAATTTTTCACAAACTCCCATCAATCACTCGTGAGTAATGCCTCTTAATTCAATGGAAGTTTAGTTCATCTACAAAAAAGTCTGTTCGCACTTGAAAATGGTGAGTAAATTCGGAAGTGCATCATAAAATTCCACCAATCTTTAGAAAATGCAACGGTGCACACAAGTTTAAGTAAAATGCCCAATTTGGAAATGACAAGCGAATTATGATCTACAGATGCTCGGTAGGAGACAAGTGGACGGTGACGAATGTGGATTCCGGTCAGCTTCGGTTGACCGCATTCTTGATTATTATTAATTAAAAAGTGTGCGGTTTGTGTCCCCTAGTGGAATAAATATCTGACACTTGATTGTTGCAGGTACTATTAGTTAGTGTCCCAAATCAGACAATTAGGTACGATCCAAACGCCTATCTCCTTCTCACCACGGATGCATCAAACGCTGCTGTTGGTGCATTCTTAGATCAATCCGTGAACTGTGAACATTAGGCCTTTTTCTTCCAAAAGCGCTGGCGTTGTCTTTCTCTCGTGCGGTGACTTATTCAATTCCACAGATTTTGACTTGTCAGTGAGTTATTCCCAATTTTTGGAAACGCCTCCTTTTTATTTATTGATTAGGCCACTGCACACCTAATTAGTAAATTATCCTTATAGTCCGAGCAAGTTTGTCCACGGTCACAAGTCGTTTAGGTTCAACAGCCAAAAATGAGTGGGATAGAAATCCAAGGAAAAATTACAGTCTGGATCCTAAACTGAAGCATTTGATGTAGATGGAATAGTTCGCTTCTTATAATAAGAAGGATATTTCTTTTTGGTTGTAACTGTCTACATTCATCAAGTGTATGCTTGTAGCGAGACACGTTAGCTAGACAATGACAGCGTCCATCCCACTGAACGGGATCAGCCTCCGTTTCTTCTAAAGTATTCCGTGAATGCCTGTGTAAGTAATTGATACTTCAGTTTGGGAGATGGACGCGACCGGCAAAGGCTTACTCACTGCCAGTTAGCCAACTCGCCATCGTCCGTCGTCTTTCACGCGCTAGTCGGCTGCCACCAAAGATTAATAAATAGTTGGAATTCTCTTTGCATGGCCTCACCACTCCAGGTTAGACAATATTTGCCTGCCAGTGATTTAACTTGCTTCCCAGAAGCAGACACCGTACACGCATGGAAACACTAAAGCTTTACAGACCAGTGACTACATGTCCAAGTCATGTTTTGAAGCCACAGACTTTAATTTCACTAAGCATCTGTAAAAGAGGGTGGCAGTTTCAAGATTTCGACAAATATCTTAGAAAATTTAGTTTGCCACAGTTTATAAATATATGCACCTTCCATTGATACACACATTTTCCCAAAACGATCAGTATTGTGTTAGCAGGAAAAAATTATCGAATCCCACAGATGTCCCTGTCAGCACCTTTGAAAAAGAAGCACTAGACTCGAGTTTTGCTATTGATAGAGCCCGTCAGTAGTACATATTCTTGTCACGGCCGGAAGTAGAACCCCGATCAAGCTTTCACCAAACACCTGTGTTAATCACTGCTCCACTGAAATCCTGATGAACAGGAAGGAATCATCTCGGCCAGCTCAGCCAAAGTCGCTTATGACTGATGCTCAGGTTGCCGGTTCTCCTCGAGAGGAGACCAAGCTATCAAGCCGTGGCAAGCGCGTGTATTACTGACGAGTCTTAGCAAGAGCAAAGTTTCAACTTGGTGCTTTCTTTCCGAAAACTCTGAATGAAAGTCTATGGGACTGCGACAGTTGTGATCACTTGTGAGTGATGTTCAGTTAACATAAAAGTCAACCTCCTCTACTACTGGTCAGAATACATAGTGTTGATCGAACCCCTTCAGTAGAACACTGTACAATATAGACTGGAATACCTTGAAAGGGAAATTTTTCAACGTTGCAACGCAATCAGCTAATTATCTGTAATTTTCGGTAAACTGTATTCCTTTTATGTTATTTAAGGTATTGACTATAGATGGATAAGAGTAGGTTGATTGATTAAAGTTGCGATAAGATTACAGCCTAACAATGTTCTACATTAGGCGTTCAACAGATATGGTCGATGACAGACTGACCAAGTGTGTAAAACAAAATCTATGAGATGACGAAATAGTGTATTTACTGTGATTTGTGGCGCTATTTTCTGATTGGCCGCGATAATTATCACCTCTACGAAGACATTCAAGTTATCACCGTGGTTCACTAAAATTAAAAAATCCATTGGAAACTGCGCATTTGTGCTGAAGTAGATAATCATACAAATACATCAACAAATGGCTTAAAATTCCGCCGTTTGAGTGCAACCTCTGTCGTAAGTAACAGAGGAACACGAATGATTCGCGTTTCGTCGGTTTGTTGCTGAAACGATCAGGACTTACGGGGCGAGAACGCGATGGGATAATACTGGAAATTTTATTAGCAAACTTTATTAATAGGTATACCTAGCGGAAGATCAAAAGTGGTGCGACCAAACAGCGCATTATCAAAAATGCAATAAATAGATTGTCGAGGTTCCATTTCTTGATGAGCTATGGGGTTAGTGAAGACCGCTACAACTAAAATTAACAATGAAAATGTTTGGTGAGTGAAGTTTACTTTGTCCAAGAGTATGAGATGCAATCACGATAGATACATGAATCGCTTCCTTTTAAGAGATACAGAATTGGACTAGTGATCTGCGTTCAATTCAAATCACGTGAAGTCCACCAGTCCTTTATTACTGTAAAGCGAGTTGCGTATATCAATATAAATACCCATGTCTGTGTACCTGCGCATACACAACAGAGCACACACAATAGTGACATGCATACGCATTCCCTCATCATAAGCGATTCTTGTTGACTGATGGGATTTTCTAGGCTGAAATTCCATGAATAGTTCTTTTGTCCCATAAAGCATAAACATTCCTATTTGCTAGCAGCTTCAGTCAAGTTTAGTTTGTTGGCAGTTACAAAACAGAAAGCGCATGTGAACAACAATAAGTAAAGCAAAAAACGGAAACAAAAAGTTCAAGGACCTTCGCTTACCACGAATAGTTTGAATAGTAATGGTGGTCTCGTGGCGGCGTTCCACTTCATACGCACACTCCAGTAAACCACATTCCCCGGTGGGATAATGGATTGATTTCGCACGCGCCAGAATGTGTCTCAAAGACGCACAGACACGCGCACAAAGCACACAAAACAATCATGCATATCGAAGCTATGTTGTGTAAGAACGCCCACCAGGAACGCCACACGCCTGCTCCAGACGGCGTGCTTTAGGAGGGTTGACTGTAAGTGGATCTACGTATTGTTTTGTCACTGCTCGTGTTAGAAACAATCCATAGGTACTACTGTTATCGTCAGCCAGTGACTTGCAGGCAGTTGGATTGTGAACGTGTGATCACGGAGGTTTGAATACAAGAGAGTGATGTAGTCAAAAGAATGTTAAGCATGAAGCAAGCAAGCGGCCGGCGAAAACAGCAGACAGCCAGTCAGCTAGCGCACTTTGTGGTTTATGTGCTCATACCACCCACGCATGCTACACACATACACACAAGCCTGAAAGCACACGTTTGCTTTGCAACTTTCTCTACATCATTAGTAATGGCGATGATCATGATGAGGTTGTTGTAGTTCTTGATGATGTTGATCACCAAATGAAACCCGCACACGAGCGCACAGAAATACACATGCACCGCTGGTGAGGGATTGTCTTTTCTGGCCTGATCGATTGCTGCTGTCTATCAAGTTGTCTATGAATCAGCAAGCAATAACACTCACAGAATTTCACTGATGATGATGATGATGACACGCGCACATAGTGATGAGAGCACAACTACGATTAGACCCACCTAAACATACACACACACACAAACATATACACACGCAGAAACATCCGTAAATATACTTCTACACATATAAGTAAGCAAAGTTAACAGTAAGAACGTGTGTGCTTAAAACCATTGAGTGAGCATACCGCTTACACTGATGGCCATGTGCATGTGCGTGTGTGTATACACGATTTACGTAGGGGTAAGTGCCAATACAGGCTGATTTTCTGTGTACGCCCTTGTACGAGAAGACCAGCACACATCTAGTTAATCATAGTACGGGTACGGAACTTTTTTGAAAACTTGGAGTTGTATCTTTTAACCTTGGTTTTGTTGGTCGGTGCATTATATACTTTCATAAAACCACACTTCGTATCTTAGACGGATATGATTAAGGACAGTAAACTTAGTCATGCCATACCACATTAGTTAACTAACTTAATGGGGACGAGAACGGGTGACAAGAAGGACCAGCCCCACGGAAAAAATCAATACAGAATGCTGATAAGACTATGCTTGATGTACAATGTCTAAAATCCACAGAATCGATAACGATCCTTGAGGATTTTTAACATGCAAGTAGCGAACCTAGTGCGATTAGTGATAGAAACAAAAGAACATAAGCCGGGTTAGTTAACGAAACCAAAGTGAGAATAAAAGAAGAGTTCACACCTATCGTTTTTCAACAAAATAACTAAAACCAGTTGAGCTGGAATAAGAAACATGCTAAACACCCCATGGTTTTTGCTTACACACTATACCGACCGTCGGAGTTAACCCCAAGGCTAGTTTATTTGTCCTTCGAGGTTCACGTGAAAAATAAACTGCCAATACTTCGTAAACCAATCATTCTGTCAACGAGTCTGATGGGGATGAACCATATTTACAACGTTCACATCGTGTCTGGTAATCAGGTGACCGGTTTTCACTCAGGTTGGAAGATCGGTTTCAAGAAGTTGTCACCAGCAGCGACCTGTGTACGTTATGTACGTTATGTACGTTATTCGTAGATGTTACAGACATTCTGTGTTATCCGTCTGACTAATAAGAGGTTCACAAGAGTCTGCAGCACAGAAAAAGGAATGTTTATATTGCCTGTGTGGAGAATATCTCTGCAAGTAAATGATACGGGAGCGCATCTAGGTTAACCCCATTCTTAAGCACATCTAGCCTAGCCGAGTACCCAACACTTGTCCACACACACGTGGTGTACAACCCACAAAGACCTAATAACCTACTATACGGTTCTGGAAAAAAGTCCCCATTTTAAAATCGACTGGCAGACGGCAGTATCTTTGCGTAAGTCACGTTTGCGGGTAGCCACTTCAATCAAAACATTTCGTCAGAAAAAGCGCACCCTTCACTTACATCCTTTAGTGTTCAGTCAAGTATCCTGTGCTTTTACATGGTATTCCGTGTTGAGGTCGGACATGCCAATAAGGGTTGACAAAAAGGAAGACATTAAAACTTCAGGCATTTACAGGTAATATTGTGGTGTTTGGCAGTTCGTTAGTATAACACGTCTGAGAAAGGACAAACTGACTGCGGTTGAATGAAGCTGACAATTAGAAAGGAGGAGTATACCCCACCGTAAAATATTTCCACATTACTCTTCGGTGTCAAACCGAAATGTCATACTGTTACTCCAAATAAAAAAACTAAACGAACAAGTTTGCACGCCGACAACACGTCTCCACTGACATCACATTGATTAAACTGTCTATCCGCACCGGAAAAATCAAGTATCCGCAATACTGATTATCAGCTATGATCTAGTGAATAATGTATTTTCGACTCAACCTTATGCTAATTGAACATGTGAAGAACTTCAATCTATCACATTTCCATTACACGAGTAACGGAAGATTGAAGGGGTAAACGTTGTAGTTCGATTCTGCTATCTGAGTTTTCCGCGTTGCAACGGCAGCTGAAATCAATGGTTTTAAAAATATCACAGATGAGACGATAGAAAAGCAAAAAAAGGAATGACTAATCTATGACATTCGAGGTGGATAAGGTGGCTGATTACCGCTGCTTGATTGTTCTCTCAGTAAATCTAATCCTTTACACTGCAGGTATTCTGCTCACCATGTTAGAGCTGTTTTTCCACATTCTGAAAAAGGCTTCCACCCACATCTACGGTATGGTAGTATTGAATGGATCAGTAGGCCTACAAGTTACTTGGGCTCATTCACGTATGGTACATTGCTATTTACGTGTTATATGCGGGTACTTTCAGTGGGGTTAATACCTTTTAAGTTTGTTTAAGTTTTTGCCAATATAACCTTAGTGGTTTATTAGCTGCCAAGCTCTTCAGTGATCACAATACTGTTGCTGGTGTTTCACTGTTCTTCCGTAATCGTTTCTGTATGCCATTGTAGAAAAATAACATACTTCCAGAAAAGTCACTCGAAAGCAAAAATTTGTTTAATTTGTCCAAAAAGATGATTTTACTATGCAGGCCCTTTAGTGTAGGTCGGGAAGATTGTCCGTAGTTACATAGTGAAACTGCGATGGCCACACAACCAACAGAATTAATAAACGAGTATGCATATTGCCATGAAGTGTTTTTTTCTGAGGTTTGCCCAAAGCCAAATTGTACCGTGTGTACAACTCTCTAGAACGTTGAGAACAGGCACATAAAGCTGGCATGAGAGAACTCATTAGTGTACGGCAATGAAACATGAATACAAATTGTGAGGGTCCTCAATTGTCACCAAATGTTTTGTCAACAGGTTTGTGCCCAATCAGCTGGTAGTTAGCAGTAACGTTGAAGGCTGCTTGACCATGAAGATTGTAATGCTATAAACACTTTGATACCTAGATTATCTGCAACTACTATCACCCAGTCGTTCTGACGGACCAGATTTCACAGCTTGTAGGCGTAAGGTAATAGCTAGACGAGCTAGGAGTTGACTTGGTGAGCTGGTATGCTGTCATTGTAAACATTTCTGAGGGGCTATTGGGAGTCACTTCAGAATCACGAACTGAAAGTCAATAGCTTAAAAAAAGAAAAACGTAGGAACAAATATAACAACAAAGTTTATACAGATAGTGAAAGATGAAAACCTCTTCCAGTTTCAGACTAAACAATATTTCACCATGTTTGCACTGTGTATCTACAAGTCTGTGCAATAAGTGAATATGGCTCTGAAAAAAGCACCACTGCACTAGTGACTCTGACGTCAGCCTGAGAGTTTATTCCTCAAGGTCGTTAGACTGATTCGGCAACCTTTTAACCCTAGCCAAACAATCGTGTAGAATCAGCCAATGTGAAGGTTCATACTCATTTGCTGACTGTCTTACTCAAAGCTGTAGAGAGCACACCGCGTTAAATTTCCAACCACACCCACAGAACGCAAACGAGAGGAGATAGAACGAGCTTCTGGTAGAAACAGGGAGGACAGATGTGTGTTTTCCTAACCAAATAGCTGAAATTTCCCCACTTCAACACAGGTGGCTACATTCAGACTCACCGTTCCACAAACGATCTTTTTCAAATTGGATAGCCCACAAAAACCGTTTACTTGGGGTGGCCAGGTTCTTAAACAATAAAGCAGCACCGCATAAAAAACGTTACACCACACGGTTTGACAGTACGCGGGTAGAAGGTTAACATCCAAGATTCGAAAAAATAAAAACCTAGATATGCTTGGGGAGTTAACTCCTTCAACACCATCGTTGTCTACTATGCGACCGACAAGATGGACGAAACGGTCGACTAAATCTGGAATTTTGGCACACGCGGTAACAAAGGCTACAGTACCTCTTCAGACTTAAAGAAGCACTATAAAAATATACGGCCTGCAGAAAGTGACAGACTGAGTTACGTTAGACTACGAATGATTTACTATACCTTCGACTGGCGGCATGTCGTCACCAACCAAGACGATTTCACTGGTCTGGCTCAATTTAACCGTCACGCCACCCACAATAAATTCCACGTTATCCTTGGAAAAGTACATCAATTATTTGTGTAGGCTATCGCGGATTGTAGAATTGAGGATCGAAATTTAGGTAGGTCAGTTTCGGAATATTTTGCTGATGACAGAGGAACCTAGTCTATCTTACGCCTGGCTGCGAAAGGCACTTAGAATGGACACATGATTACCATACACTCAATTCTTGAAGGGGCAATGACACAGACCGGCCACGCTAATGTAACGGAAGGCTTCCCACATATCCTGCAACACCTCTGCTGTCAGCCAACGGTGGCTGTCATACGCCCATCTGTTGAAAAGTTGATGGCAAAATACAAACGGGTAACTACATTAGTTTCGTGACACCTCTTTTTCTGTACTCCGCAGGAGCTAACAGCCGCGAGTTTAGTCACGTGTCCCTTCCGCATAAACAGAAGCATATGATGGATTGTAATCAACCCGCACTCTTAACAGTAATAGAACTATATCACAAACATCTAGCACTTGAGTCAATACGAAATACGATGGTTTCAAATCCGTGCATAATACACATTTCTTGCAGTCAGTCAGTGGGAAGTAAAAAAAACAACAGAGATTCGACTGAAAATGGGTAGACATAGAACGTCATTTTTTGATCAGCAATGTACTTAAGAAATCCTACAGGAAAACAATTGAAATTTCAAGTTTATTCCACTGACATACAAAGCCGTAAGCTTTTGGTCTATTGATAGCCATTTAAACCAACAGTAACCCAATGGGTTCACAGCCAACGAATGCGTGTTGAATTCCGGACAGCGTTCTCTAGATCGTTATATAAACAATTTATCTTCATGATATTTGCGAGCGCTACTGCTTGCCAATTGCAATGCGGTCACACTTCGTTTACTACACCACTGATTGTTTTTGCTGAATCCGCAGTTAGTTTCCGTGACATTTTGAACCCTGTACAATACTACCAAGTGATAAACTGCATGGCAAAAACAATTCAGTTTTTGCTGATCTGTAGGCTTCCGGCATTTTTAATCGAACCCAAGGAAAGCCGGTAATGAAGTATTTAATCCACAACGGTTTTCATCACAGTCACGCGAAAGTATATTACGTAACTCATGAAAACGAACGCAGTGCAGTATGACGACTTCAGTTTCTGACCAAGAGAGGTCAGTGGATAACAGAATGTTGTGTGGGTAGTTGGATGAATTAATGCTAGTCAGTTCGAAAATAAGAAAAACATTAAGGATTTAAAAAAACCAAAACATTTCCTTTCGCTTGTATTTAAATGTGCCCATTTCACTTTAGGTGAGATTTGAAAACCATCTTTCGGATTTTGGAAGAGAGTTACTCCAGTTACTTTTTGTGCGACACGACAGGCATAAACAGGTGTTCATTCGCAGGTCTGCCCGCACTCGGCGTATGTAACGTATGCCTTACGGAGAATCTGGCGCCAAATATGCCACCGGGAACGAATCCCAGTTTACCTTTACTTCAGCGATCGAATAACACGTGACCTGAGCAACGCCGAGGAAATTTTGCACCATATTAATTTGTTTACTAATTTGTTTTAAAGGCAAAGATCACGTGGACGGAGGAGAGAAGCTGTTTCTGGTAAAGTGGTTATCGGTTCAATAAAATTCGAAACGAACAGCCTGTCTTTCAGCATTCTCGATCTTAAATTGTGCACAAATATTATTCTACTGGTAGGCAGTAGGGGGTTTTCTGTAAGATAGCATGAAAGACACGCTTGGCTGATTTCAGAATTCACAGTCCCAAAGACATTCAAAACCCCTTTACTCGGAAACGTGCCCTATAATAGAGTTTCGCTCCTATTAGAGCTTGTCAGCCATACACAGCCTTGCAATGGCTAAGGGTAGAACTTCATCCAGCCTCCGTGAAGTAAGAGTACGCGTTACTGGTAGTCCCTGACATGAAAGAACATGGATATGTGCTGAAGCGACATCATTCAATGATATTTAATTTGTATCAACTAAAACTCCCTACTACTTACTAGTGATCAATATAATGCCCAACAAGTTTGATGATTTTTATGACTACAATTTAGAGAAGTTCTAATTGTGGGATCGTCTGCACAAATTAACAGGACAGCTACGGTATATCTCTTCGGGGCCGTCGGACAATCTGAGATGGTCTGGCTGGGATTTTGCATATGATAGGTCATTCGTGCCTAATATGAGGTTATTCGACTAACTGTTTTACCATTTTAACGATTTTCAAGGCGCATTTTAGATAATATTTAAAATAATTTCCATCTATAAAACAGTAAAACATGCAAACTTCACTCAGCTACATTCTTATGGATGTCACCGTTATCGGATGAGTTCTAACAACGACGAGATCGGGCAGTCAGTGTAAGTCGGAAGGTCATTCAGTTTAACGTGTGCTAGGATACGTCGTTTTCTGGATAATAAAACACATCACGTCTGATGAGGTTACGAGGAGGAATGAGTTCTTTTACCGTAGGAAATTTTTCTAATTGTAAGGTGAAGAAGACAGAAAAAATTCATTAATCTACCGAAGAAACTCAGAATAAGTTGTCGGCCATCAGGAAGAATGTTCTTGTGATAGTGATTGGGACGAGAAATAACCTAAACGTTATTGACATATAGTAAGACAGTAAGTAAAAAATGTATCGGAAATCTATCCAAATCCTTGTCAGTTTTAGAACTACGTGACTCCAGAAACTCGCATCAACCCTACTTCACTCCCCACAGAAAAGATCCATAGAAGCGTGATACAAGTTTGGTGTAACCCAGGCAGTTTAATCGTTAATACTACCCGTACCTACCTACTCATCCACTGCGACTGTTGTTGCAAGTAGATGCGGTTTTTAAATATCTTAGGTTATCCGGAAATGACACTTAGTGTGATGCGTATGTGCATTTTCCCCGAAATTTCCGCTTGACAGTAAACGGAAATCATAGGGAGACACATTGTGATTAGGAAAGAAGTGGTCTTTTAGAGTACATCTAGTTCAGGTTAAACGAATAAGTTTAAGACAAGCGTGTTGTGAACAGTACAGGCCTTCACCAGAAGTAATCCTTAATGAAAATGTTGCACACAGTGCACAAATGCCCAATCCGAAAAAATAACTTTTCTCCATTTCAGTCGGAAGTTTCACATTGTTTTGAAGTAGTCCGTAAGTTCTTAGTCAAATGCCTTGAAAATAGCATTTCCAGAAAAGGAAGTTACAATTAAGTGAAATTCACTGTTTAGAACTTAGTTGTGAATGTCAAAATACTGCAATGGCTTGTCTGTGATTTCACTAGGATAAGGTAGATTGTCAACGTCGATGTGGTGTTGGAATGCTCAGATTGCATGTATGACCAGATTGCTCATCAGCACACTATTATGCAACGTATAA
This sequence comes from Paragonimus westermani, assembly GCA_008508345.1. NCBI lineage: Eukaryota > Metazoa > Platyhelminthes > Trematoda > Plagiorchiida > Troglotrematidae > Paragonimus > Paragonimus westermani. The sequence goes on along the minus strand of QNGE01000082.1, from coordinate 96,272 downwards.
GCACACTGCATCGTTTTATTTACAGCCGGATTCAATAGATACTGCCTTGCTGAGTATTCACGTAACAGCAGAGGAGCGGACTCCAGAAAAGGCCTTATTATAATGCCATTTTTGAAACTATACAATCAGTGCATGCAACTATACTCTCCCTCAACACGGTTAGTCTTATTTTCCCAATTGTTCAAATCACCGTTCTCTGCAGTCCATCTGTATCAGTGGCTATTGTCAGAAACGTCATGGTAGCATAGTACATGAGGAAGAAATTGGGATGATTAGTTTCTGTCTCCTTATCTCGTCCCTATTAGTACACAATGTTTTAGTTAGTCACTCATTGTAGAGATGTACTTACTTGACGAATTGCGTAGAATATACAAAGCAAAGCCTCCAACCTTTCAGTTTTACTCACTCTTTGTTCCCTTCAAAACTAATCTACCTATTCTGGATGTGGAAACGTTGTTACTTTAGATACATCATAATATCTCAACTAGAAGAAAAACCTCTCTGTTTCCGGATATATAAAAAGGAATATAGTTTCGATGGAATGCGATTATGCCCAATCTACCTCAAGAGCCCATGACACACGTAGTCCGAGTGGCGTGAAAACTCGAGAAGTAGCCATTTAGTACGAGCACCTCGGTAGATCGGCAAGCACATCCGACGACGTCTCTGGTCTGTTATAACAGAATGATACCGCTGGGTGAATGGACCGTCATTAGGTCTCACGGAAGACGAGATTTTAACCACAAGCTTTTGTTATCATTACGATAAAGATTGCAAAGTTAAGCGTGTATGGAAAACACTACATTTTGCCCATCGGTTGGAAGATTCTTAATCTATGGAAGATCACCAGATGGAGTGCACGTGCGGCATTTTTCTGAACATGAGTTAATAGCAATTGTCCGTAACAACTGTTAGTGTTAGAAGTACGAGAAACACGAAAAGTCTAATGACTGTTAGCCGGCGAACAAGTGTTGTTCAGCAAACTACACGACTGTGTTGGGTGTTCTAACACAAACTGTCCAGGGAACCTCCCATTATTGTTTTTCGTTGAATAAGTAAGGAAAGCGAAAGTTAGGTTTTTCCAGTTAGGAACAAATTCATGGGTTTTCAAAGGTGGAAAACCCGTTGATATCCCGACCGGAATTTGTTATGTTAACGAAGGAATAGAGGTCTTTCTGAACGACCTCGACAACCAGCAGTAATAACGGTGTGCTTCCCATAAATATGGTGTTTCTGGGTAAGAAGACTAAGCAAAACGACCGTCGATATTTTGAATGCATCCGCACGCGAGATCGTGAACGAAATTTTTATATTGGACGACAAAAAAGTAGCACGATTGTTATGCTAGTCCAAGGGAATGTTTTGTGTCCCCACGCATTACGTGATGTACGCTAGGCGAAGATACGCCTCGTTAGAACGTAGCTCCACAGATGTGGTCCGGGACAGAAAACTGTGCCTACAGTTCCATGAATTACGAATGTTCACATTTGAACAAAATCGGAAACATTTAGAGCATACTTGTCCAACAAGTCTTCGAAGGAGCCAGAATGTATAATTTCACGTTTCGGCTGCAGGCCTTCTTGAAACGGAAGTAACGTGATCTGGTAACAACTATACCCAGCCCCTCTGTCATAAGGAAACGGAAATGTTGCGCAGAGATTCACAGTATGAGTCAAAGGAGCACCTCTCCTGCGGTGATATTTGAGAACTTTCCATGATGGGTTTGCAATTTTGCCACAGCTCTCATCAAGTAATGGTTAATTTTATTGTAAGACATTCTAGTATATTAGAAGACAATGGTGATTTTGGCGAGCAGTCTGTTTTCGGTTATCCATCATTGGGCCACGATGGTATAAAATGTTGTAATTGGCCCGTTGATGAATAACCGAAAACAGACTGTTCGCCAAAATCACCTTTGTCTTCTAATGAACTCATGGGTTTATTCGAATCGTTGAAGCAATCCAAGGATTCTAGTATATGTTAGGTTCCAACATTTTGACTCAGAAAACGGGTGATTCAGATTAAATGTCATATAACTTTACCGTTAAACACATGACCAGGACCTTAACAAATAACCATATATATCGTCCAGTTCTACTACCAAAGATATGAGTTATTTCTGTGGAATTCTTTTACTCATGCCACAGGTTTGAAGACCCAACTGATTACATTTTATGTTTGTGAACATATTGTGGTGGGTAATTGCGTACGATTACGCATTTTGTTTGTTTAGGAATGAAGATACCAACTAACAGACTGCAAACAAAAACTAAATTTATGTTAAACGAACACTTTTGCGCATTTGCTTTTCGGCACAGCAACACGGTGTGTATACCAACTCATTAAGCTGGTGCCTAGATGTCCTAATTGAGCACCTGCCTGAGGGCAGATGAGATCATTTGACGGCGCTTGTACCGATTGATTTGAGATCAAACAATGTGCTTTTTTGATCTACCTTTCTTAAATCGCCTTGAATACACACTATCCGTGTTATCAACTAACTATTTCAAGTTCCAGCTGTGGCTTCCAATAGAACGGGATGGGCACCCCTTAATCAGAAAACCGGAAGTTGTTAATTAGTCGACGATTTGAGTACTTCCATATGAGAAGATGCTCACATGTTAGCAAATTAACTTGCAAGATCGCTCGGCAGGAACCCTCAGGTTTCCAGTGTTATTCTCAAATCTGCACTCCTCATTCTCAACAACACCATAGAAAAAACGTGCACCAAGAGCTGGGTTCAGGAACAGGCACTATGAAGCAATAAAAACGCCTTTAAGTTGCTCATTATCCACCGTAGCTAAACAAAGCGTGCATCAATTATAGGCACTGGGCTACGAAGTCGGGTTCATACAAGGTCTGCTAAACTATGAAATTCGGAAACTTCACATTTATACCTGTTTTAAAAAACCATTTGCATTATGTTTATGGATCAACCTGACAGGTGAACCTACTAGACAAATGTGTTGCATTCCATCCCCCTCCCGACTTCCGATATATTCCCATTACAAAATCTTAACTTCACGACCAAGTATTGGCTATCATGTGGTGCTTGCGGACCAAGACACATACGGTCCAGCTGATACCATGTGGTTTTGCGAACGTAGACGGGATCAGTCGATACAACCTTTTGAAGGTGTGGCTAGTCATAGACTGCATTTTCTTGCTTAATCTCGGTCAACGAACACTGTGTACTTCTCACTGAAAAAGGCTATGTTGAGCCGAACCGAAGAATTCACCCAGGGCACCTAGACTGGGAACTCATTTACTTTCGACAAATATTTTCCGCTCCACAGTCGACGTCATGATAACAGATGAGTATACAAGGCTATCGGTAACGATTTTCTAGCGTACCCTACCGACCAAAACGTCCATGCGTTTAATTTGTTTTGCATTTCAACCCACTGCTTGATTGTCATCTTCTGCAACCTATTCATCTTCAGACAGAAAGTGGCATTTAATGCTTTGTGTCTCCGACTTCGTTTAACCCTCAATATGTCTTTGGAAGCAAGCATACAAATGTAAACACGAAAGACTTTCCGATTTCTCTGATTAATTCTACCTTCTTTCGCCTATTTTCTGGTTTAACATTGCAAAGTTAAGCAGCCGGATTGGTCTGAATACACCAGATGTTCACCAATACTTAACCGTAACTCACTAATTAGCTAATGTGTGAAATCACTGTCTATTCTAATGGTGTGTTCGTTGCAAAATCTATAAAGGCACTTAAAGCGGTAGTGCGAAAGTTTCAGCTACTAGAAGTTGACTCCTAGTTCCGTGGATGCTCAACTGAAAGGATGGAAATTCTAGCTTCATCTGTATTATACATAAATGTGTGCATACACTATATGTATACTTAGTAGCTTGTGTTGCCCACTTAAATTTTGCATTGGTTCTAATTGCTGATGAAAAAGAATGTTAATTTGCTTACCGAAACGTTTACAGGGCAGGGATGAGAAGGTAGTTTGGCCAAAAGTTAGCCAGCCATAGGCTAGGGATAACGTCGAATTAAAAGCGTCATCAGTAAGTGCGTTACGAAGGTACATATATTTGAAGAATGTCAACGATGATCACCTAAACTACCATTGGACAATTGTGTAGAACCACCAAACGTTTTCGGAATGTTGGAAATACTGATTGCAAACACCTGAATACATTTCTTATACATTTTTCTCTTCGGATTTTGCAAATAAAACGGAATGCACTCTCTCATCTCTCCACCATAGCATACGTAGTCGAATGAGCAAGTTCGGCGATTTGTGATTACCGTTTAATGGGGTTCTGATGGAGGTTGGTAGCGAAGGATTGATAGCCGAATTCATGGATGAGTAGTCATATTTACTGAACCATAGCAATTTTATCAATCAAATAGAGATCACCACGGAAACATTTCCAACACATCTGTGAACAGTTACGGCGGGAAACGTGAGAATGAGCCGAATCGTGTGTCCCTTTATTGATCCATTTAAGGCATTACCAATATATCTGTCGTTGTAGCTAATATAATTTTTTAGCATACCATTGACCTGTTTTTTCGCTGTCGATCTTTGCGGTAGTGGTGGTAGTGGCAGCAGTGGTGTTAAGGTCACTTGGTTATTTTCTACAGTCTTTCACGTGCACCGTACGAAATGTTTGGAATGTTGGCTTTTCAAATTCTTGGCTTGAGCATGCGTGAGTACCATTGTGCACACGTTCGCTTTAAAAAGAAGTGTATTATGTGCTTACGTCTGTGTACGTGTTTGTCTGCGTGTGTGAACTGGCGGCAGTTGAGTATCGCTCAAGAGACAGTATAGTAAATACGAAAACAACAGCAGTGACTTGACTGGAGAAAGTTAGAACGACTGTCGGTCATGCGACCAGCCTTGCCATACTCAGAGAATGTCGTGTGTGTAAGTGCACAGACAAGTCGGAAGCTTACACACAACTCCTATACACAACAGTACGGACACAAACACATCTGAGGTTAATCCGCCTTGCTGTCGTGTGAGCGTGCATTTTGTGAGTATACGTTCACCAGTATGGTCGCCTAAGCGCCCGTAGTGAGTGCCTGTGATTATGAGTATTCTCACACATCCACACGAACATACACAGAACACATATTCGTATTAACACTGAATTGCTTTTTGAACGGTTTCGGTGCACAGCACCCAAGTTTTTCTACAGACGAGTTGTAATGTTTGTGAAAGTTCGAGGTCATAAACCTCAGTGAACATTGAGTGGACAAGTGTAACGTCTGATCAAAGTCCGAAAAGTATCAGCAGTGATGTGCCAAGCATCGTGAGTTCTCAGATCAAAATTCTGCCGAAAGGATGACCGGTAGGTTAAAAGACATTAACCGTCTCCAGCAAAAACGTCCGATTTCACTAATAATGCGGTTCGCCCTTCAGAAAAGAACACCTTTCGAGGACGAAGTAACTATACCTTTGGTCGAATTGTTTCTGTCTTGGGAGGCAGATATAACGTAAAAAGAAACCAGTAGCTCATTGTAACAAAGTTAACACGGTCCTGAGCTCAATATGAACACATGGATCTTAAACCAATAAAGATTCAAAGAAATCTCTCATGATTTATCTGTGCTTCACTGGTGCCAGTAAAGCACTGTTATTTTCAACAGTACTGGCATGGAAAATGCACAAAATTAGTCTGTTTGAAGGTCACAGTTAGCTTAATAATTTTACAGACTAAGTTAAGGGAATGTTGTGTTCACAATGATCATGCAGACGCTGTTGAAATTTACACAGGTTTTCATTCCCCACTATGGCTAGGATAAGCGACTAAACGTATTCACAGATGAATTATGAACACCGAACTTCAACAGCTAGCGTTCATATGCCAAGGTTAAGTTATATCGTGCACACACACTGGATAAGAGGTAACTATTAGGATAGGGTTATTGTATTGCCCGTACATCTTATTCTTTAAAAAGCTACGACATAGGTTACCCAACATTGTAAAACACACTTTCTTAAGATCATAGTCCCATTCATTTTTATCAAGAAACTTGTGCCTGTGTACGAACAGTGCGAATAAGAAGGGTTGATCAAAAGAGTTATATCAGTTAAAACTGTGTTTCAAACACCTCTCTTAGTGCAACCATCAGGTTGGTTATGGACAGCTTATTCTGCCCTGTTAGTTCGTATCAGGAAAACGCATATCGGGGGAATCAGATTCATGATATGTGAACCGATGGCGACACATCCACTTACTAATCCAACTTTAGCTAATCAGCTTGCACTCTCAATTGGCCAAATGAATTTAAGCGAAATGATTAGTGAGATTAAAGAATACATTGTCCAGCAGTCTGGGTAACCGCGATAAAGTGGTCTGCTTGACAGAAGTTTGTACTGTCACTAAGCTATTGGTTCAGTGACAGTGGATTTCATTCGTCAGAGTACCTACTGTTAAGAAGGTCAACCTAAGTTGAACAAGGTTTGTATGATTTTCTTGATGGCCGATAAGACCAATGCATATTTTAATTTAGGGATTCAAACAGTCATCCGAGAACAAAGATATAGGTTCTCGTTGCTTACACTCAGCCGGTCAAAATGAAATAGTTCACACCAACGCCAGCTTGTGGAGTTTATTGCCGAGTATGTTAAACTTTGAAAGTGTCAATTACATTCCGATGGCTACGCTTGGCTCATCAAACACTAACACGTTCCCAGGTGGAAGATGCAACATGATGAAACGTCAATCATGCAAAGATAACTATCAGCCATCTTATGTTCTCTGTTATCTCAGGAGATGGTTGGAGGCCGATAGCCCGGTGAGGTGCAAATCCAGTACTTAACAGAAATCTATTCGAATTAAGCTTGCTAATCTTTTTCTGGAGAGTTAGATGAAGATTTGGAGTAGTTGCGTGAAAGCATAGAAATGATAATAATGTCCAGGAGGTGATGCAACGTTTGGTTTAAGCCGTTCGTTTTGGCCTAAAGAGTATATGAGGGATTATCAGTGTGTTACAGACTATTTCGAATCTATTAGCTTTACCCAAAAAAATGTCTTACACATTTTCATACTCTAGTGGAATTGCTGATCTTACGGGCAGTGTTGATTATCACGCGTACACATCAGTTTTATTTGTGATAGCTAGCGAATTCCATTCAAATCACCTTATGCAACAATGCCCTACACAGCACCGGTATGGAAAAGTTACCAGCAGCGGCCGAACGCCAGCGACCTGAGAACACATATACCAGTCGACTTAGGCTCAGGATTCAAACGTTTATCGTCTGCGATGTGTGTACAAAATGTGTGCAAAATGGGCTGTGCGTAATAAGCAACGGTCAGCGAGGTCAGTATTCCGGTCCCATCGGGTCAACTCGTGGAAGACGACTAGATGGCGCTCGCTCCGGTTGTTTTTATCACTGTGATCAATCGCTCAGGTAAGCTTGAGAAAGAACAACTAGTGGTCGGCACTTTAGTTATACCATTACCAGGAAAACTTCCCTTGCAAAGTGTCACTAAAAACCTCGGACAGCAGGATTGAAACCGATCAAGACTTCAAGGGTCACAAAGTAGTTTAAATAGCTATCTAATGCTGTTGGTTGTTTGTTGCAACAAAATGACCGTTATAACGTGTTGTTTTTTACCCGCTAAAATTCCCTTCAGTTGTGCTCCACTGTTTGGCTCATAAGCGATGTTAAGATTGATAGTGAACGTTAAACCATACCACATCTACTACTCTGAAACGAGAAAACCTTTTGGCATTTGCTAGTTCTTTGACAGGTTTGCCAGTGTTCTAAGAATGGAATAAATGTCACATACTAATCGTTGTTATCGTTAATGTATATTTTTCCTCATTTTTAATGAGTTAGTGGATTGTAAAACACGGTTTTACCCTCTGTTCCTCAAAAATGGCTAATTTCTTCGGCAATCTAGTACGAAGGCAGAGGAAGCCTCAGTTCATTAGGAGTATGACAGGAAGAACGGCAAAGAAGTACAGCTGTACAACATATTCGTTCATTTGAAGTAAACTGAAAACATTTCGAAATGCGAACAGGCTCCAAGAATATTGGGTTACAAAACAGGAACACTCCTTTATGCGACTTGATTAATTGTTTTGGTTTCACTAATTGCCGATTAATTTGGGCTTATTTTTCTAGGTACACCTATTTTGTAAGAGTTCTGTGAAGTTTCCCATATCGGAAATCGTTACTGTCGGTTTTCTTCACAGTGCGAATATTATAAAGCATTGGACTACGCCTAGATTTTTGTAAGTCATCTGAGTTTGTCCACTAGTATGTGAAGGGCTCACTTGATCTACGGCGATGCAAACATTACGGATCACTAAGATTCCGTAGGTTCCCAGTGATAAACATTGGTAATAAATGACTGAAACAGGTTATTGTGATTAAACAATTATTGATGAACAGTTTGCTATGGCTCTTGATATACATAATCGCACGTAAAACAATTTCCGCAATTATCGTTGACGCCAGCTTAAACCATACTGATATACTGATTGCTGGGAAAAGCGCCGGGTAACTGGTTAAGATATTCCTTTGTTCTATCAGCATGATATTTAGATTGCAAACGTCGAACTATCAGATGATACGCTTGAGGGAACATCTTCCCAATTAAGGTAAGAATGACTTACGTTTGTTAGTGCGTGCACGTCGACTGCCGGCTTCGTTTATTTTCAAATATGTGAATCGCATGGCGCCCTTGTAGCATTCATTTTCACGTTGTCTTCCACAAATTCACTTAATATGAAACCGTTTTTGGCTGTCACAAACAAATCGACCACAAGTTAAGTTCTCAAACAGTCGTTCGCACCTGTTGGACTGTCGCGAACATGTTAAACCCAGTACACCTCGTCCTGCCCTCTGGTTATGCTATCAAAGAATTCTTGCTTTTGTTGGTCAGACACTACAGTCAATGCAAAACGTCAGTAGTCACTCATTATGGTCTCCCTTGTAGCACTACTAAAAACACTGCTCCCAGTTGAGCCTCTACAATCATGGTACACATCCACGATGCCAAGTGATGAAGTGGTTTTTTGCATCTGTTCCGGATCCTTTCCAGGCAGTACTGTAAATTGAACGTGCTCCTCAGATTTACTGTCCGAAACGAAGTCATTGCAAACAACTTCAGTTGGGTTCGAAGCTGAGATTCGTTCCTTTAAATGTACGTTCTTTGTATATGATCGGTTTAAATGAGTCACGATGCCAACGCGTCAGGGGTAATCCGCAACGTGACGAATCGATTAAACAGTCTGCGATCATACTCTATTCACTATTAATCACAAATCATAATTGGGACGGTCCGACGACCAATAACACTGTTTGTACAATTTCGAATCTAAGAAAATCAGGATTTCTGATGTTCCTGTACCTTTTGGAACCAAGAAAATGCTGTGAAAATATTGTCAAAAACAGTTTCGGAAAGACAGCGCAGCTGTCGAATTTGTTTCAAAAACTGAACGTTTGACAACTTTGGCAGAACCATAACTACTCTCGTATCCAACACACATTTTGACATTAGCTTAAGAAGTACTTGACTGCAAAACTTGTGTCTTTTTATTATACAGGAGGAAAGTGATACGAAAAGCACTGCTGAGTCGTGATCAAGAAACAAGAAACATCAAACCACAGGCTGGCTAAACTGACAAATGCTGTAAACCGAAAACACTTAATGATCAACCGGAGTTGGATGATATATACCACAATGGACCAGTTAAACCGGACTGACATAAATAAAAGCCTTGCTCAGTATTATAATTATTTATTTTTTGAATACCTCTATTCTGGCTGTATTACTTACAGAGGTGCCCGTAGGTTTCAAATGAACACAACCGCTGGGAGGCGTGCTGGTGTTAACCGAGTCCTTAACTGAGAGTGTTCAAAACGAAACTGTCTATAGACGGAGAAGACGGAGAACCAGCAACCTACGTTTTAAACTCCGTGATCTGTTATGTATAAGAACACCAACGCATGTACTCTAGGCCTACCCGAACAAGGGACATTAGTGCGGGATATAGTTAAATTGACTGAAGGACACGTTGCATTCAGACTGCTTCTACCAGATGGAGATGAGACTAACAGCATTAAATTCACATATTACCTTCGAGTCACCCATTAGTATTGTACGAACTGGTTTTAACGACCATTGTGGTAGGTTTGAAGACACATAAAACAATACTGAGCTGAAATAGAGCTAACGGTGGAGAAAATTGTGCATATAGGCTACCAAATATTCCGATTTGCCGAAATTTTACGTTGAGCCGGAAGGATCGCATGATGTCTGACCTGGCTGAAGTTGTCTGGATATATTGTGTGTCCTAGTCTTCTGGTGTTGAAAGCAAGTTTTATCCTGTCCAACCTAGATTTGTTGTTATGTCACTGTTAAAGGGTTTTGGGACAAACATTGTGGTCATTATCAGTCATCATACCCATCACCAACGTAATCAACAGCGTCAACAGCAAAATCAACGAGGTCGGCAACAACTCGGTCAACAATTCAGCATCCATCAAAATTAATGCTCCTCGGCTGCATAAACATTCCAGGAAAATGTGACGTTCCAATTCAGTGGTAGTTACCAAACTTAAAGTTTGAACGTGTTGAAACTTTAATTTATCCCCACGATTTGAATGTCGTTCTCTGAACATTTGTTTATCAGCTACATCTTCTCGGATATAATCTCATTTCAGCACCGCGATCGAGATCAGCTAACGAGCCATGCTTATTTATGAGTAGTGTGTAAACTTTAGACATGTTTCACTCTTGCACAACCAATAAGTAAATACTAGGTCAACTGGTTTTCCGTGTAGCAGATAGAAATAACGAAAGAAGAGGTTATTGGGAAAATGAAGTGATTTTTTTAGTGTGCATTATCAAATCACATAGATGTGTAACATAATGTAAACTATCACGTTCGATGAATCCGTTCAAAAACCTGAACCAAAGTCGAAATCGAATGCAATGCACTTTTTGACACAGATTGGCCGAATTAGAAAAGTAAACGGGAAAACTGCGACTGACTGCTAATGGTATACGTTGTGTATGAGTAGGACTTGAGGTACCCACTGTTTGATGATTCGATTCTAAAAATCAGAATGCTCATCGTTCGAAGTAGAGGTAACTACGTTGTCTTCATTATGCACATACGACTTTCACAAGTTAACCCATAATTAATAAAGCGAATAATGCAAGGGAAGGAAGTATGGATTTTCTTATTTGTATGCCATTGAAAAACAGTCCGTCCAAATCAGGTGCCGAATAGATAGTTACATTTCACTAGGAGTGATCAGCTGGCCGAACAAGCACACACTTCCTGACACAATGACAAGAGTGTGAGCTGCACGTACAGTGAACGTGAATACGGTGGAGCCAGTCTATGGCTTCATCAATTGTATTTTAGTCTGGTTTTGTGTAGGTTTTAATGTTGGAAGAAATATAGACGACTGACAGTTAGATCACTCTGAAGAGAGACAGCGGTAATCGATGTCCGCAGTCGGCCATGCTTAAATATTGGCTAAAGTTGTTCAGCTCGAAGATAACCCTACCACGCGTCTGCTGTGATTTCTGTTGTCATAGTCATCATCATAACAGCAATTGCTACTGTAGAACAGACAGCGGGTGGATAGAAATATAAGTCGCCTTTTATTGTTAACCAACGGTTGACTGCATCTTCAACAAGAAATCAGTCGGGAACCGTGTGTTTAGCTGGGCAACAATTGCAGGTAATGAAGAAGGTCATGCATATTCTGTCATACTGCCATCCAATTTACGTATGGCGGATCTCAAAGTATGAAAAATTAATCAGGATCCATTCATAGTAGTACGTTCAGGATCATGAGATAAGAGGGAATCTCATGTATTCGCATCATTCCTCTTAATTGAGCAGCGATAACGATTAGAAATCGTTCCATTCATTAGCTCATCCAGTTCAATCTCAGCTACCTGTTAACACCTTCAGTTATGTTTTTCAAACTTCTTTCCACTTTGATTTGAGCTTGACACTAAACCAGTGAGCACTACTAATTTAAGAATCGTTCGCCTGTATACTGAGAAAGCGGCGAGTAGTGAGGCTAAATACTTGGATTGAAAGATTTCTGCTAAGCAGGTCTTTTGAGCACCCAGTAAGTTTGAGAAAAAGGTCCGAGGAATGAACAATATATATTGGAAATACCCTTATCAGTTTAGTATATATGATCACATAAATAGATGATATCGATTTGAATGGATGGCACAACATTTATTTACTTATGACCAAAAAACCAGTTGGACATCGGGATGCTTACTTATCTTTAATTAATAACTGCAGACAACGTACGGCAATTGATAAAACCCACTAAGCGTGCCACATATAACCAATGAAGTGCCACTATGCAGTTTGAAGTAAGTTGATAACTTCAGTTCGGTAAATAAGTAAACCCGATTTTATCCGTTTTAAAACTGAGTTCCTTGAAAGAATATTCTGTCGTTTACCCAGTCAACATTTGTGACCTCAAACAACCGTATCACCCTGAAATCAACGCTGGGATTCCGGCAAAGATCAGTCATAAGTCTGAAACCACACCCGAATTTGTCGTGGACGAGTGGCAGCACATTATCGATTTCAGCCCAAATTTGATAGTGATCCCACAACGAGATATAAGCCCCGATTCGGCCATAGCGATCTTCTGTTCCAAGCAGTCCATCCTTGTGCGGCCAATTCCGTCGCACGTACACAAGAAAATACCGTGAAGTGTGGTCCTTCCATAAGAATCATTGTCGCTATTGCAGTGCAATCGAAGACAAAAGCAGAATCTGTCACTTACAGTTGAAAAATAGCAAAGCAGATCTGTCGTGGCTTCGAGGTTCCAGCACCCGGTACCAATCAACTTTACCATTAGAGCTGACCATCTTTTTCGACGTTCGTGATGGTATAAATATGATGTGTACACACCAATATTCGTCTGATCCACTATCGTGGGTATTCCACAATCTTGGTTAAACGCAGGACAGTTTGGTCGCTAATCCTTTGTCCCAAGTGACAGCAAGCGCAAGCAGTGGCTTAGTGTGATCCACTGAATTCCTTCCTTACTTAGATTCATTTCTTCGAACTACCGATGGTGATAATTGCTGCGTTCCTGAAGCTGGTATCAGTCTTCTTGAACTTGACCGAACTAACAACTTGGACTTCCGAACTCCTATTCCGGATCATGCACAATCAAGTAAAATTCTTTCATGCACTAGTGGATGTATCCGACCTAACGGTTCAACGGTTTTCTCTCATGTTTCATCAGGATCTTAATCACTGGTTCGAATTCTAGTACACATTTTAGTTCTACCCGGGTAACAAGCCAGAGTGTGATCCGAACTTCCGGTCTCCTACTTTACCCTGCCTCACATAAATACGACTTTTAAAGGTTTGAAAAGGACTGGTACTTCAACATCCGTCTATTCTGCCACACGTTATGCTCTACTTTCATGATAAAAGTCAAGTAGGTCCACTCCTACCTGCATTGAAGTTTTGCTAAGCAGCCGTGCATCTTTGGGATCCCGTTACTAGTCCCTCCCGCTTCCTGAGGACAAATGTTCGGTCAGGTTGAAATAACCTATCTATTACCTTGGAGGAGATTTCCAACAGCCAGCAGTGGTGACTGTGCAACCACGAACTCCCGTATCTGTGCGCTGAACGTTCAGTTTTACCAGCCCCTCTCTGATCAGCTGTCTCACAACAGTTTCACTACATTCAGGTTTTCCCTTTTGCTTTCAAACGACTGTTCGTTCTGAGACATCAGACAGGTGCCTTAAGTCACAAACTATGAGATGACGCAAACTTTGTACAGTCAATTCATGTTGAAGAAGCAAAGCTGCAACCTGACAATCAACAGGGAGGTGATATTCTTTAAAATGTGTTTCATAAAGAATTAACAGCAAATATCTTCTTGATAAGCATCTGCGAATTCAAGTTCAAAACACAAATTATTCTATGTCACATTCTGTAATATTTTCCGGTTTTACCAAAAACCATAAATTGACGCGTTTAGTCTACATTAAGAACGTTCCTACTAGAGTGTAAGGACTGTGTGGTATGTGCCACATCTGAGTTATTTTCTGGCCCCTGTACTCACTCATGTGTTTTGGGACCGCACGCATGCTCTAGGAACGAATGCACCTCCTGCTGTTAAGGTGGTCAAAGATTGTAAACGTCGGACCTGATCGGCTAGGCAGTCATTCAACGGCAGTAATATTTTCCTGCTATCGTGATTGGGACAGGAGTGCAACCTTCCACAATAAAAAATTAGGCGACCTCAAAACTCACAGTTAAATTTGGCATGGTTTCTTTTCTGTTGCGGTTGAAGTTTATGGTAGCTCAAAGCTTACAGTGTGTGTTCATGATGAGTTATCCTTCGGGGACAAAAGTTCACTCACTTTTTATTAGTGTGGTTGAGAATAAAGCAACTGAACTATATATTCTACAATAGCAAGGGCCGCAAGAAGCAGTGGTCGACAATCTTGAGAAGAATCAACATAACCATGACCAATGTGGACGCAAAACTTGTAGCAAACCCAAGAAAGTAGTGGTGCTTTAACAGACTTTGAATGGAAATTCATATCTGTCCCATTTTGGAGTCTGTTCACCGGGACTATTTTTATGCACGTTTTTGAAGTGCCTAATTAAGCACGGCATCCGATTAGTCAACTGTTTAGTTTCACAGAAAAGCAACTAACATCAAGTCATGTGGGTATTTCGGGAAAGACGATAGAGAACCGAAGGAGAATCATCTGAGGGATATACTTCACGAAATCCACCAGTTACTTTGTTATCTCGCATGTCCCACATGTTCAGTGTTCTTTTGCCCGTGCGCTGGGTTATTTCAGGTAAGATGTTCACATAGGATTCTCTCCGTGCTATCAAATATGGGTTGTATGTTTCCTGCGGCTTGTCGTCACTTCTGTTTACACTGACCAGTTTAGTAGCTGAACACACTACCAAAGCTATGAGAAATTCCATTCTGATACAGCTTATTCGAACAACAAATGCAGAACCTCCAGCAAAGAAGCCGGTTGAGCGTATAGTCTCACATTTTAATGAAGTGGATTCTCACCGGTACACTAACTGTATGTAAAAATTATGCGCCGCCACATAAAAACTGGCATTTTTTTAATTTGGTGGATGTTAACTGCACTTTGAACTGGAAGAAGCCTTTAATCTTAGTACCGGAAGCAGATTTCTATTTCCGATCACAGTCTCCTGCTGGCGGAAAGTTTTAAACTCCCCGAAAACTGGAAGTTTCTTTGCCCCGTAGCGAATTGCCTATTGGCTTTATCATGTGAAAATGAGGTTCATAAAAACAAGTGATGTCAAAGTGTACGGAAAGACGTAGAGAAATCACTAATAGTGATAGTTTCACGATGAGTTGTACCATGTATATTATTGTAGACCACAGACTGTCAGATTTAAATACCGCAGTCGTCGCAAATCGAAAGTTTCAACCACCGGAATGATTGATCTACTTAGAAATTCGAAGGACGATTCCGCTCACATTCGACCATGTTGAAGACTGGAACAGTTGCGTTGATGATCCAGTTAGATTCGCTTCCTAACGCCTCACAATAAGACACCGAAGTCAGCCTTGTTATTCGTTTATTAGTAGGTTAAATCGAGGTTTATTCCAAGGAATACGATTAACAGCTTACGGCCAATGAATAGTTTTCCTATAGGGTTAGGAAAATTACCACTGGTTCACTGTTTTGACGATGTCAGCTGAACCAAAAATTCTGTGTTCTGTGTCTGAATTTTGGTTCACCAAAAGTCCTTCCAGGAAGCCTCGAGATTACGTTGGGAAAGCCATGACAGAATTCGGATGTAAGCAGTTGGGCGAAAAGATGCACTACACAAGCCCCTATAAGTTAACGCTGTTGCGGTAAACGATCTAGCAACAGTAGACAGAACCACGTCGAACGCGTTTTCGTTACCCAAGTACGTGATTTGTTTGTCTACTTGCACGAACTACTTCGGAAAGTGAACATACAGGGACACTTGAGCATTTGACTGTAAGCTGGAAGGGCACGCAGGGTTCCGAGAGCATTTTGTGGTTCGACATGAGGTGTACATGTGCAACATCATCACTGCGATTATCATGGCAGAAAACAATACATGAGTGGTATTTACGAGTACTTATCTGCTATATAACCCCGAGTATATGGAGCAAGTCCTGAACAGGAAGAGAGAAGAAAAATGGGCGAGGGGAAAAGACCTTACCATTAAAAACAACCTCGTCTATATCCAAATATTGAGCATCAGAATGCCTACACCCTGCAAACAAACAATCGAGCTATAAGTGAAAGTAAGGCGTTATCAATAAGACAGCTTCCCTACGGTTTTCACTGCCTCGCACCATCAAGTGCACTAACGTCAAAGACAACCCAGCTAAACAGGAGCAACATTCACGCTATTGCATCCGATTGGCCGCTATCTTATCTACAGTTTCCAGCCATTTACTGTGTTTCACGACGACCCTATCTATGGGGACGAACCAGACCTGCGGTGGACAGCCCCTCGACGAATGGCTTTACTTCTCTACGCTGGTAATCTGTTCACCTCGCACCTTACGCCAGTCGGCCGCAGAGTGAACAGAGTGCTCGCGCTGATAGTTGACTAGTTGGCATTTTTAGTACTTGACCTAGACATCTGAATCTGTGTCAACATGGGGATTAAACAAAAGAACTCACACAGCAGTCACTACCAAATACCAAAATTTTCGTTGCCCACCCAGTGGTGCCATTCACTGCGAACGATCGAACGCAGATATCTACTGGCAAATGCTCCAGAAAGGTTCGTACGTCTTGCCCTGGAAAGCAGGGTCTAGCAACTCATGCATTTAACCTTTGCAATGATGCTCTGGACTATGAACAAAACAATTCCAGCAGGTTGTAGGGCTGAGTACCAATCCAGTCTAGCATCCATAGTGTCCCTTAATCAGCAATCCTCCACAGATTAACGGAAACAATATTCCGCATGAAATGACTAGCTACATATTCTGGGGCAACGATCCAGGTTAATGCTGTTGGTTATAAGTTTGCCGCCCAAAGTTTGTCAAGAGAACGTAAAGTACTCAATTCTGCGTTTCCTCGGTCTTCGAGAGGAATCCGTGCCGTCGATTTGGTTCTTATACTGAAGTCGTTCACTAATGCAGTTTGGCTAATTGATCCACACAGTGTTCAGTTGGCCCATCAGTCTGTTGCACCTGCTACGTCACAGACTGTCGGATTTCGGGGGTCCAAAGGCCGCAATTCGATTATGTCAAATACGACAGAAAACAACTGTCGTCCCAACGTCTGTAACTAAGGAAGAAACCAAGCGAGCAACTGTTGATGTTTATTCTTATTCTGGTTCTCATATGCGTAATAAGTCTGTTATCAGCACGGCTCGCTCACAGATAAGAGTAATTGGGTTGAAGGAGAAATACCTTAGTGAAGAACTACATGTAGAGCTATTGAAACTTAAATTAGGACACTGACGGCAGTTGTTAGAAATTAGTAGAAAAGCCGAATTAGCTAGGACAGAAGAGAAAGTCGGTGAGTATCAGCAAGCCAATGACATGTCGATTGATAATGTCTCACGAATAAGGAGTTATATCACTGATTGTCATGTACCTGTCGGGTACTGCACCGCAACTGGGTTGACAGTGTGTACTCCATCAGATGTGAGAGCGACAGTTTTTAACAACGCAGTGGTGTCAGCCTTGTAGCCTCTGGTTGAAGGTCTAGAACTCCCTCGTGCACAGCTGGCTTATTTTGATAGCACTCTAATGGAATGTTGAAAATTTATGAGGCAGTTCGAATTCTACATGGAGAGCAAAGTGGTGGACGATGGTCAACGCCCATTTTATTTTCCGCACTATTTTAAGAGATGCGCCATGAAAGCATTTAGCGAGTGCACTATGCTTTCACCACAAATGGTCACCAACCAGTTCCTCAGATACTGAGTGAGCTTTCTGGTTAGACCCACCACGTCGTTTGGTCATCATCTGAGAGACTATTAAGGAAATCCAACGTAGTTGCTAACAGTTCAGAAGCACTATCTGCTTTAACCGTTAAGATGGAGAGTTGTCACAGTGCGTCCACCAAAATGAACTGTGTCTCTGATTTGAACTCGTTGAGCACTTTGAAAGAAATATCACGCGACTTGCCCAGACCTATACAATGTCAATGGGCTGAGTTCGTCGGTAAGGTAACACTTGGTGGCGGGGAAACAGGTTTTCTCAGCATGCTGGAGTTCGTATCATTTCGAGCTGGAATAGCTCGTAGCTGTTTTGGCCAACTGGCTACCAGAGATGAGAGAAGGTCCCGTGATGAAATTTGATCCCTCCCACCGCAATGCCCGTGAAAATAAACATGAAGTACGCAGTTCCATATACACTAGTCAATCTAATGATGAGAATTTGACGACGCTCACTTGTGAACTCTCTAAGGGTAGTCATGGTTTGGTAACTTCGGTGAACTCACTGCTCTCAATGCAGATGGACCGTGTCTTGGGTCGGGTCACCGCATCTAAAACTGCCGTATGTAAAGGAAGTGCAGTGTAAAGAACGGCGAGGCTGTACTCCACGAAATCTCCTATAGCATTAGACACTTGCCTTCTGAGATGAAGAAAGGAGCGCCGCGTGCTAATTGCGGGTCCGCAAATACCTCACCTTGTGGAGTGGTCGTGTAGATGATACTTGTGAGGGATGTTGGCCCGACAAGGGGTGTTCTAACTTAAGCACATTTAGACAGTGGTTCGGACACCACATTAGTGAGTCATGAGCTAACTAACCGGCTCAATCCCACCGGAAGCCCGTCCGAAGTAGGAGCAACTACTACCACCGGCTCACAAGTGATTCCAGAAGAGACGGTCGCTTTAGAGATTCGTTCGCTTGATGGAGAGGACGAAGTAGCAGTCGTGCGTGCGAAATCTGTACCCGGTTTGCGGATGAGGCCGCAGGTAGATGCAGTCCGAAAAGAGATCTTCAAATGGCTACACGTGAAAGGCGTCCCTTTCTGTGAGATTCCGGATAAAGGGGTCGATATTCTTATCGGCAACGACGTATCCGAGGCACTGTGTATGCTAAATCAAGGACTGGGAGGCGAAAGCAGCCTTATACAGTCAAGACACTCTAGGCTAGATGTTACCGGGACAGCTTGGGTTTTACAAGCGTGGACTCTCTGTTGTTAACTACCTCCAAAAATTGGACGCACCCCTGGCCGAACTGATTCCGGGGATATGTGATGGAGAGCTTGTCGATACAGAGAGGTTTACGTGTTCTCAAGCGGTGGAAGATGATACTGCAGTGGCGTCAGGCTTGGAGCTAATTGTTAAAGAACAAAAGCTCCCTCAGTTACAGCTGACTCACTTTGGTGGCCACTTCCCGGAATACTGGAAATGTAACAGTTTGGATTCTACATGGAAAGCAAGGCAGAAGGCGTCAACAATCGTGTACTTTACCTTCTACATCATTATAAAGGACGTGCCAAGGGAACAATTACCGAGTGCACTACCCTTCCACACACACGCGGTCACAAGATACCCGGGAAACGACTGAGTGAGCTCTTTGGTCAGGCCCATCAGGGTTCTCGGCTGTTGTTGGACGGATCACTGAACGACTGCAAGTTAGCTGTCTACAGTTCAGACGCTTTAGCCGATTCATCCCTTCATTCTCCGCTGGTCCTACTTGCGGATTTATTTTTGCGGACTCAGTGGAAGAAAGACCGGATACGGGGTGATCTTATCCATCGAAGTGAAGTCAGGGTGTATAATAAATGTAAGAACCATGAGTCCGGAAGTGGCTTCATGCTATACCATACTAGACGCGGCAGATTGTGCGTGCAGTGCGTAACTGTACGTGTTTAGTAACGCCTCCGAAACAGGGTGTGGGGCAGCGGTTCATGCACGACTTTTTCAAAAGTTGTGCCACTACTGCGCAGTCCTGTAAGTTGATACGGTAACCCTACCACGTGTTGAATTAAGTGCGGTAGTTCTATTGGTTAGAACTGAAATGGTTCCAGGAGAACTTCAAGTACCTTCCGGAGGCCTAATCTACGGGACCAACCCAGTGGTTGTGTCGCATTATATAACAGTCGTTGTACTAGATTGAATGTCTTAGCTACTAACCAAATTGTTACAGTGAATAAAGGACGTATGTCTGGACAATCGAGTAACCCAGTAGGCTTTAGTTCTCCAGGAATTCGGGGCTCGAGGAAATGGAGAATGTGACCGAAAGGTCACGGATTCTTGCATGCATATGGCGGATACCGGTCCAGAAACAACCCTAACTTGAACACAGCCTGTGCAGTCTATCCGCTGATCAGTCGGTTCTCAAAATGGATTAAACGTTTGAGGTCGACTGTTTGGATAACGCCTCTTAAGAGTTGTTTGCTAGAACACCACGTTCGTCCGATTCTCACCCGGTTACAGCCATCAAAATTAAAATGATCGAGAGGGATGTAGGTAGCCAGATGCGATTCCAAGTTTCCTCCAGGGAACTGAAGCACTTAGATGAAATCGGTACAAAAAGAACATTGGAGATAATAGTGCAGCTCCAGACTTTTTGTCCTGCTTTGATCGATCGCATGCCTTAGGTGGCGGACGTCTCGGTATTGTTAAGAGAGATAAGAGGAATTTACCGTTTGGAGGGAGTCGAGTAGGAGAGCTTTGGTCCTGTCGACAGCGTGGGATGGTGGTCATAGGAGACGGCTTTCATCCAGCAACACATTGACATATGGGACGAATCAGAATTTGGACTGCAACATCTCTCGTCGATTGGCACTTGCGCGGAATTTTTGCGGCCGGTGTGGAACATTTTTAGAGGTCAAAATTCCCTTCCATTGACCCTGTCGCACTCTTCTTCGTGACCCCGTCTAACTACACGCTTGCTATTGTTATGCCCACAACCCGTGTATGGAAGTACTAATCCCTCCGGCCCATCTCCTGTAACCATTGAATCTCACTCACCTGCCCACACACCTATTGTTATCTGTCGTTCTCACCCTTCCTACCAATGTAAATACGGTCTTTCTGCGGTCCACGGTGAAACCGTGAACAGCTAATCAGTTTGCCCGAAGGCCAGGTGTTTAGACACACATCAGACAGATCCGATCGCATATCCTGGCTGTCAGTCGTC
The DNA here is from genome assembly GCA_008508345.1 of Paragonimus westermani. NCBI lineage: Eukaryota > Metazoa > Platyhelminthes > Trematoda > Plagiorchiida > Troglotrematidae > Paragonimus > Paragonimus westermani. Next base: position 75,174 of record QNGE01000082.1, on the reverse strand, counting down.
TATGTTTGCACTTGTGCCTTTCAGACCGTTGCTGTCCTATTGAGGCCAAACAATTTCCCTTACTCCGCCAACGTAAACGAACTGGGGTTTGGTTCTTGTAATTGACCATATTACTTACGTCAGTAGTACCACATTTCCAGCGACTTGATTTCGTTCCGATAGTTGAAGTCATTAATTATACCTGCCCCGCTCAACGTTCGGCAGAACAAAGTACGCTGAAGGTGAGAATTACGAAAGCGACTAAAATCTACCTAGTCGAAGAGACATTGATAAAACATTACCATTTTTAACTACTGCGCCCAGGCTAAGGTTATTCCCGTCTTAAAAGGGGTCACATATATTCCGTGTTGCATATCGTGGGATAAATTCAAATCCTATGCGATCGAAAATGTTTAACGTTATTGTCCAATTAAGTGCATTAGCAATATAGCCACGTGTATTCCGGTAGGTCTCTTCCTGTTAAAGACTACAAATGTATTTATCACGTAAACGTTTTTTGTCAGATACTGTTGTGCTTTCGCAGGAATCGGGATGATACATTTTGGGGCCAACTGTGAACGAGCAGTGTAAGCAAGACAAATTATTTTGTGAGTAAAATTGGGACTGGATACAGGTCAAAATTCACCTATTGTCAACGACAAAATTGTCTGTTTCATGTTTGGTCCAGTATCATATGGAGTTTGAAAGCGCACTTTAGTCCACTGTGCACATAAGGTAGAGAAATACTCTCGGATAATGAAGTTCAAGACCAGTATACAAATGCATACTAAGTTACCAAAATGCTTAGTGGCTAACGGATTGTTCACAGAATGCAACTTTTTGTTTGTTGGTTTGGTAGGACTCTAGTCTGTGCTGTGACAGAACTCAAACCACAGCTGAATTAGGTATCCCGCATTTCATCGAATGCCACCTATGGCATCAGCAAGAACCCGGTCGTTATTAACTACAATGAGCGTCTGTTTCAAATAGGAAGGTAGTCATATTACTATGTCCAAATCTTCATGAATACAAATGGGTGTTATTTAAAGACTGTGTGAATTCGAACAGTTTTGTTTTCGAGTGGATGAATGAGTGACTATTGTGTTCTACATTTTACATTTGCATGAATGCGTTTTACAAAATTCAACCCATTTCTTGTAAAAATGTGTTTAAGCCGGGTTAAGCCGTAAGTATCATTATGATACATACAAATGTGGGGCGAGTTCAAGAGTATACAGATGTTTACATCATATACCGCTTCAGTTGGTCAGTTTTCGCTTTCCTCTACGGAATCCTGGGAAGAATGAGCGAGTATGACAGGAAAGAATGAAGATCAATGAGTCTCTTATTGCAAGTTTTCTTGTTCTGTAAAAAGCGCATTCAATTTCTGTCTACTTTTACAGAGTTTTTGACACACATTCTTGGTGTGTTGTTTTGACCAATTTGTACCTTTCCAACTTGAGCTTATTTTGACAGCACTGACTGAAACCTCCCGCGGCTAATTGGGTGTTAGATTCAAATTAGTATGCGTTCATGTTGCTCTTCACGTTGTCGTTTGTCATCTCCTCCGGCAACGTTATTAAGGGAAGATTGTGGTTTTTTAAATATTGCCTATCAATACACGCATCTCATGAGACAATCCAAGCGAAAACATATTCCATGAAACTGCATCCCCCGGAAGGCTGATGCAGATCAATTGACCGTGCAGGTTGTATCTAGTCTTCAAACTGCGATAAATGGTGTATGTTAAGTTGAAAATGAGCTTACTTCTTTAATGAATTGAAAGTGAAGCAAGACATCTGCAATCCGCATTTTGGCAATGATGTGAAGAAGTACCAAACAACATCCTTCGTACATAATCCCTAAGAGAGAACCTAGTGAGTAGATTTTTGAATGAAAAATTTTATTCGTGCACACTTTGCGGCCGTACGTAAATTAACGAATCCTTGTATGTTATACAGAACAACGAAATTTTTTAAACACCTTTCAGTCGAACTTGTCGCTTTATCACTGAGGCATCTACATCTGTAAGATAGTCAGCCGAGTTACATTTGAGAGTTTGATGACGTCCGCAATATTGCAGCTTGCTTACAGCCTTCACTGTTCCACCGAACTAACAGTGTTCACTTCACAGACCACTCAGGCAAACAACGAAAACATTGACGTCCCTATATCCTATTGGTGACATTTGCCCCCGAATAGTTCATCCACGGACCCTACAAGTCTTACAATTCCGGTCAACAGATTCTTATTCACCGATACAGATATTTTTCAACCTATGAAAAGAGCAACACTTGCTCATCTAACACATTAAGCCAATCTAGGAGGGGGGCACCATTAAGCGACGACTGCGGTAGTGACTTTGATATGTCACAACATTGAAGATTTTTAGAGTAATTAACGGCTTTCCTGACAAATTTCATTCGGTTTAACAAAAACGGGCCTGAGTTCGAGTTTCAGGATATAAAATAAGTTGGCTTACATGAAAAAAGTAATATACTCACACTGAAATTCACTTATGACCAAGCAACACGAGCCATTCATCAGAAGGGAACTGTTGGTCATAAGTGACAGAGTCCGCATTTCATCCAAGTTTATTCCAACTTGAAGTCTTACTATTCAGCCTAGAACAGCCGGCGCTGTGCATCTAAACGTAACTGATCCGTACAAATTGGCTGAAAGAGTCACAAAGCAGTTGGATGGAGCTGTACTTTCGACCTACCTAGCATTCGATTGATGAGAATAAACGAAACGTTAGCATCTTGCAATATATGCCTTCCTGCCGTCTTTGACATCTAATGTCTGTTTCTGATTTATTGCAACACTGGCTAATGAGAATGTATTAAAAGAACCATGCGATAGTGCACTTTTTTCTTCAAGTTTGACAAACGTTTCAAGCGTAATGTGCCACAGTCTGCGGAACTAAGGGCTTCCCAGTATGGAGCTTGCATTGGACAATCGCTGTTTAGCAAACGGACGCTGCGTTAGCCAAGTTCATCTCGGATCTCATCAACGTTAATGACCACGGTATATCCAGTAGGCTCACATGAAATGAGATAAGGTTTACGTAAACTTCCAGCGACAAACCGCCTAATTAACGATGGCACTCCCAACAGTCCGTCTTGGCACTTCCACGACTGCATTCATACGCAATTTTCAATTCTGTTTCGTCTCAAGCATTGGCAGTATCAGTGGACCAAAAGTTTTGCCTAATCAACTGATCCCGTCAGGATGTAGGTTAACTTCAACGCCGGCGAAGAAATGCTGGCCTATTTGGTGACCAGCAGCAGAGGAATACAGTTCGTTACACTAGGATAGTCACAGGTTAACAGAAAGTAATTATCTACTGAAACAAAAGCCAGATTGGTCGAGCCGCAACGGAGTGACCAGCGGTTTAGGTATATCATACCCCTTTCTACACTTTCGAAATAATCGTGGCACATAGTTTGTGATCAATAGTGTGTGCTATAAGGTCATATTTCCCTTTTGGTCAATCGAAATGCCAATGTAAATAGCCGACCTGTTGTTTGGAATTCACTCGTGAAAAGTCAACCTCTTAACCACCTGTGAATAAATTAAATACCATCAATTGGTCATATTGGCATAATTCATGTTGTTGAAGAATTTTGAAGTGTACTCTACTTCTAAAGATTCAGAGAGATGAATAATTCGCAGAGCGGTTGATTAAAAATAAAGATTTCCTATTTCTTCCAGCTTTTCAATGATCAAACTAAACAATGATTGCATACTAATGATTTTTTTTGAGCAAAAATGTCAGCCAGGTAGAAAAACATTTTGATCGTTAAAATTTACTTTACGATACGGAAATTGAAGATTTCCATAGGCAATTTTAAAAAACCTCCTGTGTGCTAAGTAGTGGTTTACACCAAATAATTTTCTGGAGGACTGAGTGGAAATAAACACCAATCCCGGGATTGTTATTACCGATATTTCTGTTCGCAAACGATTGATTCGCTAAGCCTCCCGGTGCTGAATCTGGGTGTGCAGAATTGGACACAGCATTTTAAGTGTATGATACTTTGTACTGTGGAGAAAAATTGTGTAAAGTTTAATCAACATCAAGTGGGTGCGATCACAGAACGAATCGTTAAGTTAACGGAGTGTACGAGAATATCCATAAACCCAGAAGTAAGCCACCAGAAGACCAGCTCTTGTAAACAAAGCGTTCAGTATTCAATGAAATCTCCACCCTTTAGTCTGTTTTAAAAAAGTCATATGCGAATCGTTTGGATCAAAAAACTTCGCGTTCAATTTTTGTTAAATATATGCGTACGGTAAGGTTTGCGCATTTTCCCGACTGTCATATGTTATCTTATCAAACAAACCAAGTTGCATACTCATGATGGTTTACGTTAACGAATATAGACAGCGATTGTTTCGTTAAGGCTTGGTTTAAACTGAAGGGAATTCTGTGTGCTAGCCGCAGGAAGCGCTTTCAATCTGTATCGTCTTCTCTTACCTCTGAGTCGTTCATTTGGTTTTCTCTTATATAAAGTTTCAAACACGTAATTTTAGACGAACAATGAAAAAAAATGGCATTCGATCATCCGACAGCTTTCAAGATAATTCAGAATTTCTCGATTGTGCTCGATAGTGGTTTACACCTGATCATGCGAACGTGCACTGCCAAAGTGAGTTAAAAACCTACCGATGTGGATATCCGAGTGGCATGAATGAGGGATTGACACGAAAACAAGGTTTTCAATCAATCGCGTCGAGCCATTCCGTTCTGATTTGAAATGGCAATGAGGAAGCACCTGGTGATAAATACCATCAGGATTCTGGATAAGCAGAAAGCAACCAGGTTATTGCTCTGTGGTCACAAATTAGACTAGCCACATACTGGAAGTGGTTGTTATAAAATGCGATGGTAGATAGTCGTCTCCGTCAAGTGATAACAGACTAAAGGGCGTGGAATTCGCGTTTTTTAAGAACTCAACATATGCACCTTTTACAGACATTCTGTGACAACTGGTTGAAAATATTATCTCCTTTAAACTACTTGATGTGACTGAATGGGAGGGTGAACAATAAGTTTTACCGTTCTCTGTCCAGAGGGACTGATGCTACTGATACATAACAGAAAAGCTTTACTGATATCAATTGGGTGGTAGAAAGTCCGATACAATCTAAGACGAAGACATTCTTAGAAAATGGTTTAGGTCTGCTCAACAACCACTTAGTCTGATCGCAAAATATTTCAACGGCATTGAACTTTTAAATAATTTGCGATCAACCTTGCCTTGAAATCTTTTTCATTACTTATAGCCAAAAGGACACAATATTCAGATACCCATGGAAGTAAACAAGATCCCTTACCCAAACTGCTGAAAAATCTGGTTTACTTTTCACTGGCACTTGCAATTAAGAAGCGAATTGAACTCGATCTAGAAAATACTCCATACATTTGGTTAATCACAGCCAACCTGGCTACATTTTCTGAGAAGGGTTGAACGTCAAAAATTTTACTCGAGGAACGCATGGGCACTCATTACCCGACGTTAGAGTGCATTCAGCAGACACCTATCACACTCACATGTTAGCTGATCTGCATACCTTCCTATATTCTCTTGTTTTCAGGCATATGTGAATCGCGTCAGTTTATACTTTCAATGTGCTTGCAAGTTGCACGTCGGTAGTTCCATCCAGATACAAATTTTCCCCATAACACCTGAGAAAACGGAACATAAGTTTAAGAGCTATTTAACGGGTTGTGTTATCTTATCAACACGGAGTAAACAATAGGACAGTTTGTTCTTCTTTTTTTGTGTACAAAATTATGAGACTGCAGTTCAGTTGTGAGAATCCCAAAAGAGTACACCGTGCACAAAATAACCAGGAAGCGCCGGCTGCTGACAAGTCACGTGGAGTACGCAACGTTTTTGACAGACTTTTCCGGAATAGGTTTGTCAGTATCCATCTGTCCACAAACCAGAACCCACGAACTTTTTAAAAACGGGTCTGTTACAGCTTAAGATTACGCACTTTACATTAAGATCTTGAGACGGCCTGTTGGCATAAGCTCTCCACTCTACCTGCCCGATATGAATTTGAGGCAAGAAACAACAAACTTAGCATTGACTTAGCTGAATAATCTACAAAAAGAAAACCATTCTATCTGGAAACCACAGCGGACCCATGTATACTGGATTATGCGTTAACGTTGTTGGTTATTCACAGCAAACTTCATCATACGAGAAGTTCGCTGCGCAATTTCCCGATGCTCAGGTGCTCAACAAGGCCGGATGCTTAGTGTGTCAGTCTTTCACCGTATCCAATCTTCTATATCACATTTTCGGCTCTTTTATGATATCACAATGCCTGATAGAAAATGTATATCATTGGCGTATTCTGGGAGGCCAGACCCACATATACCAGAGCTTATTATACAAACTTCAACGATGTCCTAATTTATAAACCCATACGATTTGTTCATTGCTCCCTGTGCTTATCAATATGGTGCAGACGGATTGCTCGCACATGTGAAATTCCACGTTTACAGTACGGAATTATTTTTTGACCAGGTTTCAAGTAAAGAACATGTTCCCTAATAGATCTGTTTGCCATAGAACTGAATTCAGTTTAGTCACACAAGTGGTATGAGAGTTAAACTTTAATGTTTTGTTCTTACCGTTCTCCGTGAAATTTATTTGCTGATTAAGCAAAGTAGTTAGGGTTTCTCTACACTTACTCTGACTGCCAGCCGATGTTAACGGAAGTAGGTTGTTAACCATAACACCGTCCTAGAGCATTCAGTTATTCTGAACTTCATTAGCTCCGAGATTTTAGTAGACCAAGCGAAGAAATTTCCGAGGTGTGTTATTGTAAAACATGTTTAGTGTAATAGTTTGTAACATAGTCAACATGGTACTAAAACTTCTCGAGCTTCAATCAGAATCATGATTCATAAGTATCAGAGGGGAAACAAGGATGCAGGCATTTTCAAGATTGAAGTTGCAAATGGCTGTACCACTGAGCGACAGGTAATCCAGAATACCATAGTAAGTCTACCTTCGGTTAGACATGAATGGAAATTCCAGCACGAAAATCCGCGAGACACGCTTACTTGCTTATTGCTGTTAAACACTTTCCGCTTTGTTCAATCTTGGTACTAGGTATGAACACTCAGGTACGGGTCTATTTTGAAAGAATTCAAGCTGTTCATTCACAAACTGGTGAGAATCAACCAAATATTTGAAACCTTCGACGACACATTTTATTAGCTTCAAAGTTACTGATGAGTATACAAAACTTATGCACACTAACAAAGTTCAAGACATTATTATGTTCTGCAATTTACACCGATATGCATCACCATAGCTAACCTTTCACGTTGAACGCTACCTGTTTTTCTTAGTGTATTTCTAAGACCGTCGCCCCGTTAATACCACGAAACACAACTTGGATGATGAAAACTGCGAAAAAACGATTGCTGAAATTAACGTCACTAACATTACAAATTTTTAACAATTCTCAGTACAACAACCAGATGCGTGCGGCGATCATAAAATTAAGCTGACTAGAAGTGCGGAAGTTAAGCAACTCATTCACGAAAGGCAGTTCGTGATGCGTATGGATGACGGATGTATGAGAAAACCGTTTCAACTTTATAACTCGCATGCAATTGGTGGAGTACTTGGGTCGATGGAAGTAGTAAAACCCATGTGCTTTTTACTTTATTTCTTAATAAACGATTCATTGCTTGCCATTTTTATCGAGCGATGAGGGTCACAATCATTCGTTGTCATCATATTTTGAAAAACCAATTCGCTTGAAGCTTGCAGCACTCGTTGTTAGCCCCAATATAAAATACGAAGTTAACAATCGGCTATAAGTCTGAAAATAAGTGTCATTCAGAGATCACATGCACAAATTTGAAAGGAGTTTTCCCGGACAAGTCATTCATTCGAGTAACAAGTTCGTAAAGTAAGAAGATACAAACGGCCTTCTGGCAACTTTCTACATGAACTGCGAACAACATATCTATGTTGATTTTGCATAACCACATAATATGGCGAAATCACAAGTCAATTTGCGGTTGCACCCAGATTATGCAGCATTTTATTGGCTCACCAGTGAAAATGTAATTAACTTATAAATCAGTTGAAATCACTGATATTTACTCTACTCAACTCGTTTATGAAGTGTACCGATGTCAGACGTGAAAACGACTCACAGGAGAACTATCTCCCCTTTCATCTGTGGTCATCCGCGTAGTGGATATTGATTTGCTATTACGCAACTAGGTTGGTTATATCGTAGAAAAGCTGTTCGTTTTAGCGCTCATAACAAGCATTCTTCAATGTTTTCCAGTCTATGTTTATTTCTCAAACGACCTCTTTGATGGTCCACACACGCTCGAATTAGGTCAACTGAACAGAAGCGGGTAAATATTCTGCAAGAAAAATCAATAACTAGGGGCTGTGCACTGTACAGAAATGTTTCAAAAAGCAAGAATTTGTCTGCCCTTTATTACTTGACAACAGTAAGTACACACACGTTACCTGCATATGTGTATACATTGTCAAAGTATGTCAAACTGACCTTAGTTATTGTGGAAAACAAAGAATGTAAAAACTAAGTTGTCATGTTTGTCCCCATGAAACAATTTTCCGCTTCTGCTGATGAGCGACCGTAGGTGTAAAATGCATTACGTGAGGTAGACGAACAATCAGAGTTAATTGCACATCAGGGGAAACCGGGAGTACCTTCTCCAGTTCGCTAGAGCACGGGTCATTTGATTACTATCGACGTCCAAAGTTCCGTCAAAATGTCCTTACTCTACAGCTGCCGTTTTGGTGACCAGCCACGTGTTTTGTGATATAGTCATTTCGAATTGCCTGTCTAATCCCGTATGCTATGAATTTTGCTATGCTCACGTGGTTTATCATGAATCAAATCTACGCGTTAAGAAACATACTCCAGCAAACACATATGTCCTACTCAGGTTCATTAGGGGAACAAAACAATTTATGGGTTTTCCTCTTCTGTAGGGTACTATCATGCAAGTAGAGTGATAAGGAGGGCAATCCCCTGTTTCTATCAAATAAATGATGTTATCTGAGCAGTAAAATGCGTCATCTACGATGTCGTGAGATGTATGGACGCCGGAGTGATTGTAATTGCTTTACTGGTGAGTGACTGGGGATATTTAGTTGATATATATCCCTGAATATGTTCAAAGTGTCTGAAGGGGACACATGCTGGGCGGTAAACGATATGTTGTAACGTTTCCAATCCATACCAGTGTCCTCTATCAAACAGATAAGCGTGGTCGAAAGAAACTGTTCTGCCGTTCTCCGTGTTCATCTATCGGCCTTTCTTCGCTCGTTTTTCGTTTCAGCGCCGACGATGCTGTGGCTGTTTATATATATGCGTCGACTGAATGAAGCCCACATAAAGACAGTTTCTAGTGCAATCGGTTCCTCTTTACTTCTTACCCAGGCGATCATTTTGGAATGATCCCTGTTGACCTCGTGACCTGTGCCTGTGTAGTTGTATCACAGTTGTGATCTAGGTTCGGCTCGTCGAATCCTCGCATTTGTGTTCATGGACTTGTGTGCACAGCTGTTTGCTTGTCTCTCACACACTGTTGGTCACGCCGGAGACGCAGAATAGCGTAAACCACGTCATATTGTCCTTATGGTTCTACAGGACCCTCGACGTTCACCAGAAGTGAACGAAGTGTTGAATTTCGCCTGCCTGATATTTCGATGCCCATTGGTAGAACCATTTTTTGTGCCGCCTCATATGCGATATAAATAAATGCTGCTGTCAGTGGCGTTGTTTCTTTTTGTGCATTCAATGTCTTTATTGAAAGCGAACAGTTAGATGTGGTATTTTAGTTCTTGTCTTCTGAGTTCTAATGAAGTACAATGTGTGGCTGTATTGTAGAATAACGTTTACATGCAGTTTTTAAGGCGACAGGTTGAATGTTTACTAATTAACTTGAGAATGACAGTTGTTATCGACTTACAGTAGACAGTGGCTACAATTTTGTTATAAGGTATTTCTAAAATCTATAAATCGAGGAACGCAAGGCGTGAATTCTCTTCTTCGCGTGCAAAGAATATTCCATCTTTTAGGTGCTCCAACAGCTGTGAAGCTGTTCAAACTGAGTCCCATATAAGAACAAATATGTTATGAATAGACGGAAGCCACATTTTAGTTCTGAAAGTCTGAAAGGCAACATATTCAAAGCGCTTCGTTGCAGCGTATGCAACCTATTCTGATATAGGTAGGCCCACTGATGTGACTCTCTTATGTAGGTAGACTCGGTCGAAAAGTTCTAGATACTCCTCTATGCAGTGTCCTAACAACCGAATCAATTCTTGTGTAGGAAGATCCCTTCTACTTCGAAGACTGTCATCCTCAAATGTTAGCAGCTCCAATTATTTTACCAGTGTTTTTCGCCATTTAAGTGAAAGGCGATTTTGCATCAAAGAAAACCAGTACGCCTTCCTCATGTGACTCAATGTTTTTAATTTACCTCAAAAAATTATCTTAAATTTTTGTGGCAGGATTATCTTGAAGTAGATATGGTTGGCGGGCATGCAAGGGAAACCTCGTTAGTTGGTAATTTCGGCCGTCATCGGTCTCAACGGTATTCAATACCTGTGGAACTTTGGTAGGCCGTTTAATCGTAAATTTAGTTTATAGATATAACCAAGGTAGTTGACTTGTCCCTCTGCAATAGACATCTTCCTCTTCATAGCTGTCACGGTTTTGACTATTCGAGTCCTTAGACGTTTCCTGAGTTCTCTTTTGACATGTTCATATGTTTCAGAGTCTTCATGGTATTGTTCACCTTGTTTTTATAATCCTGTCTTTTTAATAAGGTTACGATATTAACTCTGTCTGACAGTACGATGACGCTCTGATCGTTCATTCTCAGCATTTTGTTTTCATTAACTCTCAAGATGTTTCGGCTGTTGATACAGCTTTTCCCCGAGAGACTGCTGTACTTGTTGATCTAAACCATTGTGTTGCAGTCCTGGCTCAAAAGATGCGATGAATTCCGTTGTGGATTCACACACCCCCACAATTGAATTTCAGACCTCTCAATAAAGCAGCCCTTTCCTCGGAAATTAACCGATGTTTTGAGGGGTTGTGCACAAGTTCGGCAAAGTATTCCCTGGGCAGACTGAGACGCTGAAGTTCTTGTTTTTACCGACCCACTGCTCTGTGAGGGTCTGTTGGAAGTTATATATATATTATGTATGTAAACAAGACCACATTTGCAGTTGATCACGGTCTTCATATTCACGTAGATTTTTCCCTCAAAAATACCAGACTAAAGGGTTGAAATTTTTGGGGCTCATTATTAAACGATCTTTACTAAGACTGGGATGTTAACACTGGCCACATTTCCACGAGGCAACGATGTTAACCTCTGACCTCATAATAGACACGAGTACTCTTCTACATGTAAACAGCGAGGCGCATTACCTTGTGAAGACTACCTCGACTGCACGAACATCCCAAAGACGATAATATTAGCTGTTCTTGGAATGAGGAAGATGTGATAAGTTTTGAGAGGTGATTAAATAACGTTAACCAAAAATCCCACACTGCCTACGTGAAATACCGCCCAACAAGTTTAGTAAATTCTGCGATTCCAACCTGAATAAAAGTTTCCATTGTAGAGTTTGCGATCGACACTAACAAGATATCAAGTCTTTTCTTAGTGCTACCATGCAAACTGCACAGTACTTGTAAGCGAATACGGCTGATCGTTTGTGCATGATGATTCCGTCGGGCTTGATCCAAATTCGATGGCTTAGTGGTCAACGCTGTTGATATATGAGATGATAATCGAATCCTAATAGTCAGCACCACTGACGCGCTTTAACAACACTGCTTGCTTTGAAAATTTGTTGAAATGGCGAAAGACGTACAGTTTATGTTCACAAATATTAGCGAGATGTTTTTTGAGAATCTATTGAATGTTCTCAAATGTCGCATTCTTTTTTCATGAGATGCAGTCCATCAAACATAATGTAAATTATCTGCGAGCAAGTTTTGATCACGCCTCTAGATAAGAATATACGTTTTTTATGAGAAGATTCTGATTGTCTTTATTAACTAGAAGGCAATCAAAAGAGATGAGGCAACTCGCTGCTGCAGTGATCGCTAACAGCCCAACCACGTGATACAGAAAATGCTGGTCCGGTTCACCTTCTTGACAGGTGTTCACTAATCATTTGTTAATCTGAGTGTCCGGTGCACATGAGGATCAGCTTGTTTGGAATCCTAATCTGTGTTAGTCACTGCGTATAATGGTGAGCAATCAGTTGAATGTTTCAGCTCAAAAGATTGCACAGTGAGAAGTAAAGCATACCTAATCAGTTGGATGTCGCCTATCACAGTTTGAGCTATTACGTAAATTTGACTTGAGGAAAGAACCTACGGGGAAAATTTGGAATCGATTTACACACAGGTAACACTTGAAGTTTGAGGCAGCTAACAGTTAAGCAACCGCCAGTCCTAGCAGCCATTCTTAACCGTAGGTCAGGCGAATTTTGATATTTGGACAAACTAATTCTTGTAAGATATTCGCACCAAATTTAATATGAGTGAAGTCAAACAGATTAGGCAACGTGTTTAACATGTTCTTGATAAACAGCTTGCCCATAACGTTGTTATTCTCAATCTGTTTATCAAAATCTTATTCTTAATTAGTAAGTCACGGTTTCATACGAATACTCAAACGAGATCCTACCGTCTTTGATAAGAGTATAAGTCTTGTGCAATTGAAGTGCTTGACATTCTTCTTGGTGTCCAAAAGAATAGAATGAGTAATGCGGAAAATAACTGCTCTTGTGAAGGCCAGGGTTGTGTGAGTGCACGACCATATAAATTAATTTTTACAAACATATCACAGGAAAATTCCCTACGGCGCGGCCAATATAGGATTTTACTGTTGACAGGGTGATCAGACTGTCAGCGTAACTCCCATAAACCTGTTACCAGAAATGTCATCTTTCAGGTGTGCCACGGCACCACGTGCACAATCAATCGTAACGGATGACTGGCAGTCGATCTATGTCAGGATGGGCAATCGTGGAATGAGTACCGCTCTAACCTGGTAACGGTCGTTTGGACAGTGAATCATTCTGAAATCAACGCCATTCGACATCACTGGCTGCATCAGCATTAAAGTACTCGTTAGCAAAAAGCATACTGCGATTTCTCTATTGACCGCTTTTCCAGTCTACCGCTGTAAACCTCTTGGTTCGGTATAATTAATTTAATGATCATGCGTAGCAAAAGCCATCATTAATAAATTACCTTTCAGCACTTAATGGTTACTCTCGAACACGAACCGAGATAATGAAAAATGTTAGATATGGTATATCTGTCGCACTACAGGCATTTAGTTATCGGCAATAGATTTATGGAGCTCTTCAAGCTTCTGCTTACAAAATCAACATACATTAGTACCATAACTGTGTTTATTACTCTGTTCCAGTTTAGTGACCAACTCCAAACGAAACAAAAAGCTAGAAGTTAAGACGCTGATCATAAAACTTATGATTTCATTATAACAGGAAGAAAACACGGTGAGGAAAAAACACTGCGTTCATTCTCACCAGTCATTTGTATAAAACATACAGTCATATTGACTTAACGGACTACCAGAAATAACTAAGTAAGAGAAGTGTTGTTTGGATGTAAGTTACTGAAGTGAAACAGTTTCCTTGCAGCTTAAATGTGACTGATTATATCAGCAAACCCTAACAACAAATAACTCGCACCTGGCGCTTGACACCTGTTACTGAGGCAACCACCTGGAACTGTCTTTTTTGTGTTATAATACACCGAACATGCTACTATAGTCGGAATCACAGCGTAATCTGTAGAGTAATGTTTCCGATCAGCGCTAAGCAAAACATCAGAATAACCACGACCAGGAAAACTCAGTATCCGCAGGATTCACTGTGACATACTACAGAGGAACCTATCTGCTACAGTCATGTTAAGAAGCATGTCAACAACTCATCCACTAAGCAGTTCAACGATACACAAGGCCTGAGTCACCCTTTTGAGAATAAAGTGTAAAGAACTGCTGAATAACGTCAGTCATGCTCAGTTAGCTTAGGTAAAGACCAGCTGAAGGATTGTTGGGAATTCATCACACACCGTAATATGGATTCCTGCGCAAAAAGTCGAGGGGTCGAGCCAGTTTCTATCATCGTCCAGACATAAACGTTTGTCCTTGGCTGACATAAATTCCAGGTCGCCAAATAATTGCGGCACATACTTGGAATGGTTTTTCCCATCCAGAGGAAAATTCAGATATTCGTTTTATATGTAAATGTGTTTGTGTTACTAAGAGGTTTCCTTACTAGCAGATAAACGGGAGCGGAAAACTGAACGCAAGCTACCCAACAACTCATTTGTATAAAGACAAAGTTAGAGGAAAATACGGTTTTCCGGAGTGCTGGGCTACAATTACGATGTAGAGTTTAGATGAGTAAACCTAACTAAAGAGTGCACACACAAGATGCCTACTATTAAACCGTCACACAAACCGGCCGTTACCTGACGCCTATTCTTGCGTTGAGCGATTCTATATGCCAACGTTTCATTCGGTTTTTTCCTTAAAATCCCCGAGTGCATAACTAAAAATGTCAATTCTTTTTTTCAAGTCAGGTTATTTGAGTTAACCAATATTCTGGAGATTAGCTGAATAACCTCAAAAAAAATTATAATCTAAATGTAAATTTATCTTAAACCGTTGATTTTTATTTTGGGTCACATCTGTTCCCTGGACAAAGACGGTGTTAGTTACGAGCTTAGTGGACATAATTATGAGCATATCGGTGGTCTGGTAATGGTCAGTGTTTTAGCATACAAGTAAGCCTTAATACTGCTAGAAATGGTAAAAGCTTCACGGTCTACTCCCATTGGCAGTAAGGTACTTTATAAACGGTATGATGACGATAGTTTTTTATATCCACGGATTATATTTGGTTTGTGGCTTTTCCAGTAAACTCACTTAGAACACCGTTACATGTGAAGGAAAGGTGGATTACTCTCTTGTATTGGTGTTTCAACATCTGAAGGCTAACTAAACAAGATCAGTCAATCTGTCACTTGTTAAGCTAAACGGAACAAACACTAGTTCCCAACATCTACATTTGCACCCAAGACTAAAAAATAACTTAATGCAATCAGCCTTCCATGAGAGGATGAGATTAAACAACGCAGATTGTCCGAACACTGACGAAGAGTTCCGGAGGAACGTCACGCTTTTGAAAAGGGCGTCCGGCCATATCTTTGAAGTCTAGCACAAGCACTGAATGATGAAAATGTAACGACCAACAACCACTGATGAAGTCATCAGTAAACTTTCCAATGAAGGAAACCAAAAGGGTAGCGACAGAAGCTGCAAGCTGACGTCTGCAATTAAGTCGCACATAGTCTACTTCAGAATTACAGTTGAAATCTTCTACCTGCAGGGCAAATGGTAAGTATGCGGACCGTAATTATTCAGAAGACTGTTTCTGTCATGCAATGTACTAGTTTATATGCAGGTACACCGAGATGGGTATGAACAGAGTGGAACAAACTTTGCTTCAGACGAAGACAGAACAAGCCCCTAGGTGGACAGCGCACGCAATAACTCAACCTGGCCAGGTATTTTAACAACATATCAGAACTTCTTCATGTTTGCCAGCGAAGTATCCGGTCGCAACGGGTCACGTAGATGGCACTGTCACTCTCGCCACGATGCTATTAGGAATTTCCTACATCTAAGCGACTGACAGTTCACGAAGTGATAGTAATCAGATGGCACGTGCTGGCTCTTATTTGCAAAATTATTTGGAAAATATCAACCGATTTTACCCAGGAACAATTTGCTCCGCGCTGTCTGTTAATAATCGAGAGTTCTCCCTTTTTTCTGTCGCAATGCGCCACCTCTGCATAACTAGGTGTACCGTATGACCGACTAGCTAGGGTAAATGCGTTTCGTGAGACACGAATTTCGTCGTATTAATGATTTAGGACGTGGTCCACGTATGATAATGACTGAGCAACGCGTTTCAGGGAGAATAACAATGATCACGCATTGAATAGTACGCCACCATAAAATGGGCACCCTCGGTATGATGAAAGTAATGACGGACCCAGAAGAGAATTTTTAACTCGATGTTATAAAGTATTTTTCTTACAGGTCGGCTACACATAGTTGATCTTGAGTCTATTATTGACAAACACATCACATATACACGGGATAAGAGCGATAGTAGAGACCACAGGGACCATACTGACAATTGAGGTTTGCATTTAAGGGAAAACACACGACCGGGACATATAACTCAAGTAGGCTGGAAATTCTGTGTTTCCTTTAAATTAAAAAGGAGGTGTGCTTAAGAATTGAACGACGAAAGATGGAAATGTATTCGTCTTTCGAAAAACTGGTGAATGTTAATAGTATCCTATAGATGTTCTACTGCCAGCTATGTTGATCGCACAGTCGTGAACTTCATTCTGTTTGAACAAAGTATATTAAGGCGGCACTCACGTATGAATGAAACTATCAGTGAGTGAACAGGTGATGATGCCCTGCGCAGAGCACCAAAAAATTATCAATGGTCTTTTGTTAGAGTGGGTTCTTCTTACTGAAGGACACCGAGGTTTAAGAAAGCAGTCTAAACTGAACATTTCACTCGGCTGGTGCAAACGGATAGGCTCATGACCGTTAGACCAGCTATCGGTAAGTTTGAGCACTTAGGTTTGAATGATGCTCAAAGCTATACGCAGTAAATTGTCCATAGTCCATTATTTTGGTGGAGCACAACGGTCAGTCATAGCTTCTCACTATCATCGCAGTCGTCACCAGAGGCAACCCAAAATGATGTTTAACTGATATGGACTCAAAAGATAAATGAGCTGTAGTCCCAAATTAAAAGAAAGAGAAGGAAGAGATTTAACATCGGGTAGCCTACATCTCGTAAACGAACAGCCGAGAGGTTGACGCGAGTAAGGCAACATTTGACAGTCTGTTTCCAGGAAATTTTCACTGCTCAGCTTCATCACCCCTTGCTTCACGATCACCGCGACTAGATGACAACTTCAAGCCAGTGAACGAAATCATCCACCACATCTATCCTGAGTAAGGGTGGATAACCAGGACATATGACGTTGATAGTGACAGGACTTGCTGTTCTCAGTGTACTAATGGCTACTTCCATGTCCCTTTGTCAGCTCGTCAGCTGACCACCTTGTAATTCAATCTAGTGGGAGGAGGGCTAGGCTAGAAGTGGATGGCACAGAAGGAGTTGGGCCAAAATCTTCAAGAAATAACTAAACTATATAACTATAAACATTTTCGGGACTGGTCTTTCAATTTTCTAATTTGTTACTTAGTGGTTACGTAATGCAGCTAAAAATTAGGATTGTTCTTACGTTGAATCGGTTGATACAACTTCCAAACTGAGGCAAAATCCATTTCATCCACAAAATTTCTTCAACATGTGCAACACCTTCCGAGTTTGGATTAGGGATCAATGCTTGCAAGTAGTGCATTCGTGGAACGTCTCTGCTGATGGCTAACCACGTAGAGTGAGTGAATTAAGGTGTCTAAACGGTTAATCAAAATCATTTGCCAGTAGAGTTTTGTTTAGTGAAGCTTCTCGTTAACAGAAACCCTCTCTGAGTTATTAAATTTAGCCATGCTAGACCGCCAAACTAGTTATATGCCTCGCTTTTCATTCTACGTCCATCGTAGGAATTCCAAAGGATTAGTATGTTTCAAATACAGGTCAAAATGTTGACATATTCCCCTAGAGAAATTTGGTCGCAACTACAATGAAACCAAGTGCCCCCGATGCACGTTGAAAGGCATACCTGAGCAGTAAAATTAGCTACCAAACACTGGCGGTTCTTGGGTTGCAAAACACTGTTTTAATATGGGTCGGATGAAAATGCTTTTGAATTGAAGTGCAATTTTGTATGTAAGCTACAGATAGTTTCGAATATTTAATGGAGTCGCTATGCTTTAATAATCTCAAGACTACTTGAACTTGCCAGATTTCTTTTGCAACACCAAAGTTGAATCCGGTCAATCGAAATAGACAGCTTCACCCGATCACGACCAGTAGCAAGAAACAAACACTTATGTAAAGCAGTGTAAGTTTTTAACAAAAACTTCATGCCACCTCAACCACATCGACAAGCCCTTGCCACTCAGTAATATAAGTGATGCATGTATAAAAGAAAGTACCAATTTTGACGGTCGTCAATGTGAATGTTTTGTCGAAACCTTAATCGATTTGGCTGGTACTATATGCTAGTGGGCTCACATCTTTCTAGGCTCGTTTTGAGTGGCACTGACATATAAACACTAGGTGTGAGGTAACTGATGGTAGGCAATAAAACTTATCAGAACATAAACCGTGCAAGCTAGGCATTTTCTTTCCGTCATCAGATTGTTCTCGGGCCAAGGTTGCCTCTTTCCATTTTGAATTCGGATCAGGAATTGCAACATCATACACGATCAATGCGTATAGAACGCATAGGCAAAAGGTGCACAGTTAAGCATATTTATTTTGCTAAATGACTAGCTCAGGCTAATCAACCTTTGTAAACTGTTTTTCGCATTACCATTCTGTACTCTAACATGGTAATCTAGCACCTATCGGGCTAAGTTGAAAATGTATTAGGTCTAATAGGTAGTAGCCTGGTAGCATTTTCACTCCAAGAGTGAAAAAATGTAGTTTCACTCTGAAGAGTTAGCAAGGTGTTCCGTAAACACCAAATACCATAAAGTCAGTCGAATTAGTGCAAGCTACAAGGCGTAAGAGCTAGTTACTTCTCCCTGATCCACTTAAAGGTGGTAAGGTCCTCATCATCACAAGATTATCTTTCTCATTGTGTTGCCTTTTGGTCACATTTTTTATCAAGCAAGGTAGCACTTGAACAAAGATAACTCAAGAATATAGAACCCTGTTAAAATCAGCAAATTGACTAAACTAAATTAATACCAAACAGACTGAGATTAACACAACGTTAGGGGCAAGTTGTAAAACTGAACAATATCATTAGTCAAGTTCTGATGTTCAGGAATGGATTCGATGGATTTCAAAATGAACCATCCGAGAAGTTGTGTTTGAGCCGTTCGCTCTTTGGATCGCTTGGTAGATTATGGTGGGATGGGCGGATAACTAAATCAGAAGTTGAAAATTTTTGCTCCCAACATGACTTTGTAAATTAGCTAATGACTGACTTTCGCAGCTATAAATGCTAGTTCGGTTTGCAGCGGAAACTCAGATGTTTTAAATTGTTCAGTCTCCGTTCACAAAGGTTATTGGGACATGAAAATAGTTAGCTTCTTTTCCATTAAGCATTACAATATCGTGGATTGAAAAAAGTGGATTGTGTTTCAAACACCGAAGAGTATATTTACACAACTGCAGAAATTTTATTCCCACACGGTGAATATCCAGTAGACTAATTTCCAGACGGTTTTCCAACATAGGTTCGTTAAAACGAATGCACTGTTTAAATCACAGTTAGTTGTATTGTTCAAAATAAGTAATGCTGAAGAAGTGATTTAGATTGCTTAAGGGAATATGTACCCGAGAGTTCTCGTTTCACAAATCTCCGGTCAGATTCATCATAACAGGTAGAGTTAAACAGAATGAGTATCGTGAACGCCGTTGAGAGTGTACGATTAAGATTTTTGTGGTTCGCTTCACCTAATCATCAAATGTCTGGTTCATAACTCATTCGCTCATTCATTCAGAAACAAAGACTTCGGGCCTGACCGAAGGTACAGAGGCTTCATATTTCAGACAATTCAAGAAGGAGTCAAAAATGATCATACATTTTTTGCATCGGTATGGCTACATTTCTACACACTCATCAAAAGGCTCGGGTATATACCGTCATTTCAATTTCACCATCAGGAGAACACAGAATTAAACAACCGATAACTTCCTTCAGCTGTCCAGGTTACAACTACATTGCTGTACTGATTTTAATTCGGTTTCAGCTCACTCGTTCTTATTCCTCTTCGCAATTGCAACACTGCTGATGTGCTAACGTTTCGTAACGGAATACCCCGAATTGAATAGTACAAGTTCAAAAGGAACGACTGATTGCCTTGAATGGCATAACGTTCCTATAAAGACTAGGACAACCCCGATATGTATGTGTGCGCCCGCCCTACCTTCTAACCTTGAAGATGCTAGGTAGTACTCTCCAGGTTTCTTCAACCGAAGGCTTTCTTCTCATGCATGATCCACACAACCAATTCTCTGGACGGTTCGCAGAAAACTGAGAAATATGTCTCAGCGCTATGCAACGCGACCACAAGTGGTTGTCTATGGAGGGATCAACTGTGACATCCAAGAGCTTAGCTGATGAACATAAGTCAGTAACTACTGTTGGCAATTCCTGATTTTGACTGATCACCAGACAAAACCGAGGTTTCTATGAAAAGACTTGCAAATTTTTGACAAAAATACAGTCCACCTGATTTATCGTCAGTCTTACCTTGGACGGATAAGGGCAAGAATAGCCTCAAACAACTCGCAAAATGAAACCATCGTATTTAGGGGCTGAAACTTTTCATTGGAGAGCTCGGGTAGTTATTAAGTGGTTCTGTTTCAAAGCAGTTCCAGATCACAGTACTGCATTGACAGGTAATTAACGTATCTCAGACTTAAGTAGTTATGTTTTCCAGCTGCGTGTCTAAAAGAGGCTGGGTTTTGGCGTCTTTAAAAGCATAATAAATCGACTCTGAAAACAACTGCCTGTAGCTCACCATTTCATTTACAAATGACAGTATACTGGATGTATAGTTGGGTTTCCAGTGACCATAACTAGCACATCGATACTAATGAAAACGTACCAAGACTGCGGTGTCAGGAACTTTCTTAGGTAAAAAAAAGACTAGGAAATATGTGATTTATAACACAAACAAGCCGACATGCACGATGAACATTAAACCTGTTAGGATACGGCCCATCTGTATTGGGTAAACGGTTTCGAATGAAATACATACATTGTGAAATGGTCGTGTACTATGACATCTATCGCAGAGTCAGAAAAATCTATCTCCTCATTTGCAGTGCACATACTTCCGGGTGACATGCCCATCAAACAGTGCGTTTCAAAAAAAGAAAACTGAGTACGTTGTTTTTAATGTGCATATATTGGGTTCTTTTGTGAGTCATCAGTGGCATGAAAAATGTCATCACAGAAGTGGTATCGGGAAAGTTGCACTTCACCACACAACCAAGAACCACTGACTTTATCCAGTTTAATTTCAATTTATCGGTGCTGTTTTCAACAGGATTATCTGGTGAATGTGTAGATCTGGGTTCTAACCACGGCCGCAATGATCTACTGCTAGAAAATTAGTATTTAACAAGACAGGCACCAAGGGTCGTAGAGCTAAGACGTTTATCTGAACGCAAAACATGACAACCAGCGCAATTTGTATGAAGGTAAACTGAACCGAATCGACAAATAGTCTTTAGTAAACGAAATTTCAACTGCCATGAGTAGTCAGACTAGAGGTGTAGTATTCTTTAGGTGTGATGGAAAGACCGACAAAGATAACAAGCGAGGCTAAATTTGTGCTTTTATCGTTATAACAGGAGACATCTAAATGATGAATAACATTGTGCAGTCGGCTGGATGCACGTTTCTACAAAATTTACGAGCAGAAAATTAATGACTACGTAAACTGTAGAAAAAAGTTGTTGCACACAATCAACACAGCAAACTTAAGACTTTTCTGGTTACCGTGTGAAATGAAATTTTCACACCTTCGTCTTGATAATAAACCTCTTTAAGTTCGATTTCGAAATCTCATACAAACCATTGTTCGTAATTATGCTACCGTTTCCGTTCCCTGTAATCGTCCTGATGGATACTTCTGTGCCTATCTTTCTAGTTAAGATTAGTTTTTATCTTATCTCAAACGGACTGTCAATCATCCAGAATTCATGTGTAATGCATAGAAATAAAAATTCTGTATGATGCACTCAGCTTCGTTTTTTAGGGAGTACTGACTTTACGAGCTCATCAAGTAAGTAATGGAAGTCCGCAACTGTGAACCTTCCGGAGGCAGTAAAAATAAGCCGTTGATTTAAGGTTAAGCGAATCATTTAACCAACTGAACGATAAAAGAAAACCATGACATCAAACCATAACACGATATTGGTTGTGTCATAACCGCGTTATTCTGTCTGTCCAGTCAAGTTAATCTTTTTTTGGTAGTTTCTAGATTTCATTGAATGTGACTACACCAGAAGATGGACCACGATTATTCAAAATTATCGATTGTTCCAGTTCTGGCGTTTTTTTTGTCAAGTCGAGTGACTGGAGAAAGTCAGCTGTCTGTTTGTTCAAATATATTGCTTTCCTTGGGCGAAGGACATGAGTAAGCCCTCAATATGTTCACTTTCTCGTTCCTTAAATTCTTCATAACTCGTCTCCCATCGCTTTTCTTTAACTAAAAACTGCCACCAAGTTTTTGTTAACATCAATCTATTGCTGGTTTATTTAGGTTTACTTTTGCAGTCATGTACTTTCCACATAGCTGTATAAAATTTGACCCACTGAAGTTAGTATAGGCTTAGACACACACTTATTGATCGCCTGCTGTCCCTCTACAGCCTGTTCAGAGACGTTCGTTATGATCATCCTGCACAGTCATAGGTCATCGCAATCCAGTGTTTATAGCCTGCTAACTTGCGCAGTCATACACATAAAAACACACGTAAGTTTTGATCCCCAAACAATCAGCTCACCGGTCCTAGTCGAGTCCGCACATTTTGTTACTGTATTTGGTACGCACCTACACACGCATACATGTGTGTCTAAGGTGTGAACATCAAGTTGTGCGGAGAACAACACAACTGGTCACGTGAAATGTAATTCTTAGCGTATAACCACGGATGCGCAAGTCAATGGCGTCTGTTGTCTGTTGCGCGTGAAAGGTTTTGTCTGTTTTGGGGAGCTCTCGTGTGAATGCATTTGCTACGTTCGATACAAGGAAACTGCATATAGCACAAGCAACCAAACAACAGCTGTTTAAATGAGTCAAAACTGGTGAAGTTCAAAATACCACAAATTTGTGTGGACATTGGCGAAAATCCAGCAGCTTCGTCGATGTTGCGGGGTTTAAAATGGCGTAAGAATTACCAGCAAAACCGATGCCATCGAAATACTGTGGAACTTTCGAAGAACTATATCAAACTCAATGGCGTATCACCATCGATCAAACAGGCTTCAGTTCAACATTCATCACAGGTTTACGAAAAGTTAACCGAGTATGTGCACTGGTGACTGAGTTACTCCGTCTGGTCATCATTTAATCAGTAAGAACGTCAAGCACTTCACCAGTTAGTTCGGCCATCCTTTGAGCAATTTTTGGGGTACACAGCTCATGACTGATACAGGTGAACGGCAAACTAAAAACTTAACTAGCCAAACAATTTGTTAGTTGGATGTTAGAAAATCTTCCGAAAGGAAATATTAGAGCTGAGTTTCGATCGTATTGGGGCTCTCCTATGGTGCGCATTCCTGCCATGGTCAGGATGAGAAATCTGGTTACGGCTTCAGGAGAAAAACTGGTTGACGGATGCACCAGTGACCTTACATTAAGCACGACCGAAATATCGCATCTGATCGTCCAGACTTTCTTGTTTCTTAATAATGCACATTCAGCCCACTGTTCTATCTAAGTGCGACAGCTGCGATCACATTAGGGTGATTCCCAATCGGAAGTTATTCAATGCCTTGGCTACTCAGCACTAGTAATGGTAACCGTGACTCACTGGCTCAGTCAATCAATCTATCATGTCGACCATGTGATCCAAATTGTCATGTTGTTAGAAGTTCGAGTAGCTGGCTTACTAACTCATTTGGCAGTCATTTTAACGAAGACAACAAGCGAAATTTCAATAGTTTGCAGTAGTGAAATCAGTGCTAAATCGATGTTCTGCATAGTTCGTTAACTTATTAACATCACTTTCTCTGACCAAAAGTATGTCGTTTCATTGTTTTCTACAAGTTCATATGTATGCAGTGGTGTGTACACCTCTGCTAACTGCCGTTATCCATTGTCCTTCATAGCCGGGCAGAGAAAAATGTACAGTCTGCTACCACCGACTTCATTCACTCCACATATCAATCATGTTCGACATCCAAAGTACTTCACAGAAGAAGAGTATGAACTGTTCAAGTTGCACATGACATCTGCGCAATAAAGTTGATGTGTACATCGTGTATACGGTGCCTAATAATCTTGTTTATGTCGTGGGAGCCTTCGTTGATAATGGGGTACATAGTTACGTTTGAACAGTAGTTACTCACATGAAAGAGCATCAGGATAGTTAACGGTTAACCAAGCGATACAAGCAGATACTTGCATGATAAGACGTTCAGTCTACCTGAAGAAATTCGAAAAAGGACAGCAGACGGCTTACTGGGACGACGATAAAGTATTCGTGATAGAAGTGATCAAGCACTTGAGAAAATCGACCAGGCTTGCCTTCTTGTTATACCATTCAAAAGTCCTCACATTGTTGGCTATGCCGTGATAAATTGTGTTCCTCCATATGACAGATGTTGACCACAAACGGTGAGTAGAGCTAAGTCACTCTCTTTATGTGGTAAGAAATCAGGAGGCACACAGTAGTTTCTCGCAATAAAACGGAGCCAAGTAAAGCCCAGAAATTTCCCTACGGGTTTTGGGAGATGATGGTCGTGAGTGGATTACTGAACGAAGATTGTACTTAATTTTAGGAATACTTTCTTTACAGAATTGGAAATCCTAGTAATTAACGAATGGGAGAACAACCATGAGTACTCGTTAAGGTACGGTCGATTTCAAAGACGACCTAGCTGTGGACGTGGATGTAGGTCTGTAAAAATTGGAACGTAGTGAATATTTAGAGTAAAGAAACATGACGAGTTAAATGAGATAATAGTTAGAAATACTGTGACAACTTGATGAAAGTTTCTGGAAAGAAATTCACGATCATTGAGGATAATTATGGAAAAGTTAATCAGAGATAATACGGCGGAGAGGAGTATACAGGGTTGTAAATCACTTCAGACGTGGAACATTAGTTGGGATTCTTCACATATAAAAAAATATATTGTTAACCTTAGAAGACCCCATCAACTAGTGCTTCAACGGAACACCAAAATATTTGTGAGATTTAGACCCACAACGAACCAGCTCTTAACTTGCATTTAGAGACAAACAACAATAAGCCTTCGGTAGTACCTTTCCCGAAAAAGACGGAAATGAATAAATATCAACACACTGAGGCATACGGAGCGGCAAAAACGGTGCATCTTATCAACTACTCCATTGGGTCTGACAATTTTGCACGACAAGGAGGGATGACATTTCTGAGTGTTGAGTACTTCAGACGACGCATTTGTCTACTTTGAAAAGGCGAACTGATACGGAGCTCATATATGCTCAAAGAAAAAACCGTAAGAGAAAAATATCCTTCGAACAGAATTGTGAGATAGAGCTGAAGCTCACTGTTATCCGCTGCAGAAAAGAAAAGCCATAAAATGCTGCGATTTTTTTACGAAACTATTAACTGGACAATTTAGTGAAATGTGACTGACACCTCCGCTAAAATACCAGATAAGCACAATTTTCTTTTTATCCCTGTTGATCAGCCAGGGATTTCAGAATTTTCCGTGTGGCAGCGCTACAATCCTTGTCGCTAATGAATCAACTGTTTTTGCTACCATCCACACTATACAACACTGATATGAATCTCCATGAGACTGTTGGACGACCAATAGAAAATCTTGTTCACGATAAACGTCATTAGTACCTACGTAACCCCAGGCTTTAGAAAACAATGCAACAGTTGCGCAGCTGGGGTTGACTAACAGTTGGTAATAAATAACGTTGGTGCACATTAACTTCGCTCCTTCGATGTCAATCTATATCATGAATAACAGATCGATAGTCGAGGTCACTAGGTAAATAAACCCGGGTGCATCCGGGCAACGTTTGGCGCGTGTAGCCTTATTCACTTTGGAAAACTGTAACTGATAAGTAATTGCGTATTTTTGCAAAGTGAAAATATGTTGACAGTAGACGGCTGTTTCCAAATATTCTACCGTTAATGGAGGGAACAGTAGTAAAGCCTACCACTGTACTTCTGCTTACCTTTTCGACAAGTTTGTGGACCGTGGCCTAATTTATTCAAAAAGAGATTGAACTATATAATAAATTAAACTAAAAGATAGAGGCGTAAGCTTTCTACAGCGTTTGTACCAAGCACTGCCATTTCTAACTGCGAGTTTTCATACGATTTTTACTAAGAACGCTTCGTCTACTTGTTGAACTTTTGGAAATGGTATGGATCAGCTGGTTGCCACAAAACGGTATTTTCGTCGGCCGGCAGTTTCGTTCATTCGGATTCTAACTAACGCGGAGGCTGAGGCTGCAAACAGTAAGTGGTAGACGGAGAAGTTTATATGTGCAGTACGATGACTATCAAACAAGTCACGAATGTTTAGAATGAAAAGCCTACTGATCGTAGGCAGTGTGCAGTGATGTCAGATAAACTTGCATACTACCTTGATGCTCACCATAAAGATTGTGAATCCACTTTTTAGTTTTATCGAGTATAACTGTCCTATTCCGAAAGATTGTCTGGTAGTTCAAACTGAGCCATCAACCTTTTTTAAATAGCTTACGGTTCAGTTAACGTTTCGAATTCAAAACGCTCGTCACCAGTCTATAAATTAACACTGAAAATAACGCGAAATTCAGACAAACCGGTTCACCATTCTCATAGAATTCCCAAATCACCGCAGAAGTACGAAAGTAACATAGGTGCATTCAACCGGGTGTGGAAAAAATTACACAGAATATCCAACACATTCCCATGCACACTTGTCAAGTAAACTTCAGTACGGATTGTGTCGTTTGGGTTTCATCAGACATCACAGGCAATCAGACAGAGTACCTGGAGCTTAAGGATTTCTTCCGTCAGTCAATGTCAAAATTAAAACAAATAATGAAGAAGAAACCTCTGTGGATAGCATGACAACAGTGGTCTTATTATAAGATATCTTCGTTGTGACATAATGTGCCACCAATCACAACAGTTGCTGTGACTGAAGTCACTTATTTCGGAAAACCACCATCCGGTTACTCTATTGTCGGAATCACGTGTCTGTGTCATTCACAACCGTCAACACGCACATACCTATGTTGATTTGTACGTGTCCTATAGGGTTCGATTTCTGCACCGAAATCAGCTGAGAAACAAAGCCTAGATATATAGATGAATGCATGTACTGCACATCATTGTTACACTATCATTGATCTGTCACATCAGGCCACCATTATTTACGTGTGTAATAGTGGGCCAACACGTGACACACTTTTGCACTACAGAGTCTATAAACAAATATATGGCCTAGTCCTTTCCTCACACCGCTCAGCTCAGGCTGTTGGAAACGTATGCAGGTATCCGGTAAGTAGCAGTCATGAACAGGTCACCATATGCATCCTTGAGTAAGCGATAACCTCCGAGGTTGTGTTAAAAAATGCCAGGTGAACTAACGGAAAATAAACTCATCCATGAACCGATATGATAACCGGCCACTGAAGTAAGGGCACACAGAAAAGGCATGGAAACAGCATCCTATTTTTAGACTCTTCTGTATCTGTTAAATCTATCAAATGAACTTGTGTGGTTTCGGGGTCAGTGAATAGTTATAATCGTAAAGGGAATAGTTAGAATGGAGTCCCCTCTGGATCTGGTGAACCTCAGTACGTGTATCAGGGGTCGGATAGAGAATATCAAAGTCTTTTGCAAGTTAGTGGAAGTAGAACTGTCACATCTAACAGTAAAATGTAGTTAGAGTCTCAAGTAAGCTGTTTTAAAAGTTAACGGATTGATCAATGAACAGAAACAGTAGGTCGATCAACACGAAACATCGTCATCTGCACAGTGGTGACAGAAGAGAAAGATTTTCATTTATCGAGCACAATGGGACCCGTGTATACGTGAAAACGAAAAATCCATTACAAGAATGCTCAGATCTGAGCTATGTTTGTTTTTCTGCATCCGGAGTTGATGTTTCTCTGTTTTATTTTGCATTTTTACGGCCGAAACTATTTCTGAAGCGGAAATCATATGTATTTTTTCTGTGTTCAGTCTTGAAGCGAGATCACCTTCAACCTTCCCAAAATCCTAAACTCTCTGCTACGGGAGAGTTGTCTTATTAATACCACCATACCGGTCCACATTACCTTGTGAATGTGGGATGACTGAGAACCCTGGACATCGATGTCATCGTGTTGGCGTGGGTGTCGTAGGTTCACTCGTGGCTGTATACTGAATCTGGGTCATCTTCGCTACTGTAGGCTACATTCATTAGAATAACAATATTTGAGCCACTGCCGTTCGAAAGGCCACCCAACCCGAAGGACTCTTGTTTGAATTCGGAAGGTCGACTGAAGTTTCTATTGGCGGTCGTCGCGTTTAGCGGCTGACCTGCGGTTGTGCTAAAAGTACTCTCACGTCCAACTCCCTACCGCCCTTACTGGATGCATTGAATGTGTTCTCAGGTTCGTCGTTTTCTCACTATAACTTCTGATTCGCGTTAGCATAAGGCTAGAGGAGATTTCGAGCGCACAGACCAAAGAAAAATGAACTATGCTGGCGATATTCTGTATCCTTTTTCACGAGGGTCCAGATTAACTTCAAGCTAATCAAGTGTTTTAGGCCATTTTGAATCTGTAAAATGTAAAGAAACCAAATTGTTCCGAGGGAAACACTAAGGCTGAAGATATGGATCGCAAACAAAAATGATCACACACACATAAGCTAGGCATACAACATGTATACCAAATAAAGGGGACTCTTCTAGAAATGGTCATTTTACCCTCAAATGAAACGTTGGCAACCAAAGTCTCATTAGGTGGGATGAGAATTACTTCAACTGAGGTTGGCCTAAACTGTTTTTTATGAACAATCCTTGATTGGGTTCCTTGCTGCTGCTGCTGCGTTTTCTCAGAGCTGTATCCACAGTTCTCCGCTGATTTGTTCCTGACCTATTGTTTGTTAAAATCAGTGAGTTTACTGTGGCCGACGACCTCAATCTATTTTCTCCATATCATCTTTCTGTTGTCATATATGGCTCAAGTTATTGTTTTGTATGTAAAAAGAAATCTACACAAAAACTCACATATACCAGTTTCTTATGCAACTGAACGCTACTGATAAGAACATCTAACCGGTGGTAAACCGTCAGAAAGGTGTAAAAAAAAATTTACAACGACATGTTCAAGGAAGACTTCAACACCGTAAACATAAACATAAACTATCAAATCCACCAGTAGTCTAATCAAAAGCCAGTTTTATATTTAACTGAATTTTGACATAATATTGTTAGAGTATAACGCAAAATCGAGGGTTGAAACAGCGGCAAAAACATATTTGGACAAGAGTTACGAGGTGTTGAAGTACAATGCATACCATGCGACCTGTGCACGGATTTTGTGGAAAGCATGTAACCAATCGTGTTTGCACATTTATTTCTAACTTTTCACAAAGTCGTGTTTCATCATAGAGTGAGCACATCATAAGTTTATATTCAACTCATCCGTACTATTGCAATCACGCTTTCCACTACACAATCGATTTGCCAAGGTAGCAATGCCAAAGGTACTGTTTAACAACCAAAGTATGTGTTGATTTTCTGCCTTTTCTCTTATCACCCAGATACCCATTATTTCTTTTAGTGAGCAGAACAAAGAAATAAAGATAGTTTATTAACATTTGCTTCTTCAAGATTTATATACCATTATAAGATGTATGATTTAAGCGATATTTGGTTGAAATCGTGAAATATCCAGATAGCGATAAACCGGATGGATGTCGACCTCAATAGTCTGCTAGCATTAGTTACGATTTCTCTTTTAAGCAGCTTCATTCAGGACGTCTGTAACTCACTTATCACATACAATATATTTATCTAACAAAAGGCCATGAAAACTCATTGACTTCTGACCAAGTTTCTTCCTAGCTAACAACTGAAATGATCGCACGCTTTCAGACTTGACCACTTCTTGTTCAGCGCAGTGTAGTTTGACAAAGTTACAATGGGGCACAGTTGCCTGCCGGAACAAAACTCCACCATGTCCTCAATCCGGGTCATTGTGATCGATGGGGTAAATAATCCTTGACTAACCGCACGTAAAAGTGTGCTGGAACTTTGAAAATATTACACTACGGTTAGTACGCTGGGCTGCGGTGGTATCGATTTTTCGAGGTCTCAAGCATTAGGACTGCATGCATTTTAGTTCACCATTTAGTCGACCATTGCAATAGATATTACTGTCTTACATTTCCGCTTGACAGTAACGAACACTAGGACTAGGAAAGAGACTTTTGTGGAATAGAACAGCAGTAGCAGTGAGCGCACAGGTCGGATTCAAAATGTGCTCAAAATATGAAATGCAGGTCAATCGGTCAAGTAAAGTGGCATTATAGAAAAGAATAATGTACGAGAGTCGACTGTATTATGTAACTGCTGATAATTCTTCAGCAGCAGATTAATGAAGAACCTAACGGTTATTCAGATACACACGGCAGGTTCAACTTTGATGTTGGTTGCTAATTCTCTAACAATCAACGGTTGACCATGAAGTATTACATAACTGTTTAAAGCCTTCGTCATAAACTGTAAATAGCTCGCCATTAAAATGCCAAGCAATCTAGAAATGACACGGTGGCCTGGACAGAAAGCAAATTAACAGTCTCGTGTTAGTTCCTCGGGATGCAGGCATGATGTCTGACACATAAAGGATTTACCAGTAGCCATCTTCAATCACGTTTGAAAACAGCTACAAAACTTCAAGTGTGTTTTATGTCGCGTCAGGTCAGAGTAATCGTTCAGCTTAAACCTTATTTGCAACCAAAAATGGCTGGCAGCCATACTTCGACTATACTTACTGTGAGAGTCACGTGAGCAACACCTGACAAGACTATCTCGCAAGAACTTGGGCCGGAGTCCACATCCAATCATGACAAGGATACGTTAAACTAACGGGTTTTAACACGAGCTCAACACGTGCATTTTTCTGTACATGCTGGCTGAACCGTCTGCAGAAATACAAAATCTGCCGCCAAGTGAAACGGATGTTCAATTCATGTAAACTAACACTGAAGAACTAACGCGAATTAATATCCCTGTCCCCATCAAAATGACGTAAACTCAGCGCCATTCAATGAATGCTTTCAATGAACGAAGTGAAAGTGTGTGCAAAAGTTACAAACTTTGTTCCCCTACAGGTCGAAGATAAAGCATAACCTATGCCCAGAAGAAAGAATTTCGGGATATTTCGATTTTCTGGCAATATAACGATGGAAAATACGATATGAGGTTACCTGTAATTTTTGCTCAAACAATGAAGGTACAGTCAAA
The DNA here is from genome assembly GCA_008508345.1 of Paragonimus westermani. Taxonomy (NCBI): domain Eukaryota; kingdom Metazoa; phylum Platyhelminthes; class Trematoda; order Plagiorchiida; family Troglotrematidae; genus Paragonimus; species Paragonimus westermani. The sequence continues at coordinate 43,725 of QNGE01000082.1, read as the reverse complement.
GTCTGACACAATGTAAACATTTGATTTTAACATTAGCCATTGGACAAATTGGAAGGATGCACTAGACGCGGGCTTGCTCTCATTACAGCTCGTCATTTGTACACGTCCACACCGGAATTACTGATGAGTAGTCGGGTATTTGTTTACTTTTCAAGTTGGCTATCACTCACATTTGATCGCAGCGTTCGCATTCAGATAGACTTTCCAGCCAGTCTCTTTCGAAAACAAGCACTAGACTCGAGTTTCGCTCTCATTAGAGCTCGTCAGTAGTGCATATCCTTGCCACGGCCGGGATGTGAACTCCGGCCATTCCAATCATAAGGCAACCGTGTTAACCACTGCGCCATTGACCCCACATTAGACACGACCAAATTATCAAATCTGAACGCTCAATCACTCTCGTTTATGAGCAAACCGCAATTTGAGTTCCGGCTGTCGTGTCTTTTCGACAAGTGTGTAGGCCATCGTTTTATTTACTCTGCAATCTATCAGATGATTTTGATACAAAGCGGGGCTACAAAATACAAAATGAATCACGGGAAATAACGTAATACTATCTACTAGAAGATATAAAATATATCACATCTAACATTTAACTAGATTACAGGTTAAGCAGCCTGCTGATATTCTTTCGGTAGAATTTATGATTATAAAATGCAAAAATGTCAACAACATAGAACAGTTATTTACAAAAATACTCGTCATTATGGTGGACGCCAGCAAACCTACACTCGCTGGAGCGCATTTTCCTCGTAACCGTTTGATCCAAAATTTAGTTGCCGATAGTTAACTGTGATGTCGGAAATAGTGAAGTTAAAGGTGAACCGCCACCACCGGTGTGTTAATGAAAGTTCTGAACATGCAAGTGAACACGTTAATTTAAAAGGTGGTCGTTTTGCGAACAGTCCCAAGCACTGTAAAATTGATGGGATGTGTGTTGGTTCAACACTGGTGGGTGGTGCAGGTGACTGCAAAATCTCGCAGACGAAATTCGTCAAACATTATCAATATAGGCCACTTGGAAAAATTTCCAGACATGAACTGACAACCTACTTGTGAAACCTGCATGTTATTGTCTGTATTATAGTAAGTACCAAATCTAACCCACTGCAAACTCAACACACATTGAAGGATGTAATTGTAACTTTGGATTTTCGGAGAACACATGCGCGCGCCATTCTGCGTTCAGTTCTAGAATGCCTGACTGATTGTCGAAGTCAATGTTGCCACTTACGCTCTGCACCACTTAACGTATATTTGTAACGACGTGTGAAACCAACATGCACTGCAACGGGGATCACCCAATTTGTAATTATAAACTAGTCTGTATGACCCTCATCAAATTATCACTAGAGATGATTACCCATTTAAAATGGCTTATTTAAGTACATGACGAACATAACATAGTAAATGCGGAAGCGGATGTTGGTAGTTGTTGATTGGTACATGGCACATTGTGGAAATAAAACTCATTTCGTATTGGGGTGAAAGCTGGTCTATCAGTCCACCTCCGATCATTCGAGCGAAGCCTTATACAAAAGCCACAGATAATTTGCGGGTTATCGTAGTAAGTTAACGTCCAGTGACCAAGCAAAGCGATACCAACAAGCTGACCGATTGAGGAGACAATCGTAGGCAACATCTGATCTCATAACATAGGCAGCTGAGAAGAGTGAGTCACCTAAACGAGTGCGAGTGGATCCGAAGAAACAGAAAGAATACTACATTTTGACACCAATAGAACCTTTTCGTCGCCATTTAGCTTTCATCTGCAAAATAGTCACAAGCACGATTCAGGAATACCGTCAGACCCCACAAAATCTACAGGTATACGCAAAACTAATTCACGTAACCATTTTACGTATTTTGCCAATTATTTCTGAGCCAATTAGAGTCACAACAAGCGTGAATCAACTTACACGGATGACCAGCCAAACCGTTCAGACATCCAAGTCCGGTGAAACGTTTGTGTGCAGGTAGGATTTTATTGAATATGGTGCTTTGAAGAGACCGATGCGGCAGGAAAACCGTTGAAGGAAATATACCAAAACTGTGCTACAAATATAGACTCGCCTTTAGACATTATAGCTGGAATTGGATGAACAATTCAATTCAGTGATTACGTTCGAGGTCCCCTTTAAAACTCATTTTGATTAGTTCTGACGATCTGATTGAGAGCGATCAAGGCAGCCTGTTAAAAAATTCCATGCCGAGCAGTCAACATTCTTCATAGTCTCTTGTGCGTCGCAAACAAGACAGCAACTCTGGACTGATAACGGCAATTTGCCACCAAAATCTGGAGGAGTGTTTTCGGTGTTCTGTCGGCCAAGAACTGCCCCTGTTGCGTAGCAAGGTGGTTTACCAAGAAAAATAAACTACATTTCACCTGTATCGGCTAATATCAAACAAAATGAGTCTGGACTGAATAACTAGTGTCTGTCGCCATAATGTCTCCCCTTGAATGTGCGGGCAACGGTCCAGCTGAACATATTTATCCCTTAGCGCATTAGATTGTATCTAGAACTGTTCTGCATACCACAGATTGCATATACACCCTTGAAAGCCTATTATGAGGTTAGGGAAAGACACAGAAGCAAGCATCAAATATACAAAGTGGGCTATTAAGGAATCCCTTAATTTCTACTATGAAACTCCAGCACTGGCTCTAAGCATTCAATCTGACGAAAATGAATTTATTGTAGGGGTAGTACTATCAGAAATCAGAGGACGGGGTGACTACTTCATCAAGCGTATTTCGTTTGCAAAGCATAACTGTACGCAAATAGGGGTGAATAGGCTAGAAATGATGGAACTTCAGAACTGTGTTATGCTTAGTCTTTTCCCCGGACTACAGTAGTTTTCACCGGTGGCTGTCTGTCAGCTTCACCAAACAGGTCAACAGAGGGAGCTGGTCAGATTGCAAAAACTTCATGTCAGATTAATTCACTGCGAAATCAGACGCATATTGAGCGTATGCTTTTCACGGATAAACGAAGCCGCGCATGCTTAAAAGGTTCTAGTTTGAAACGGTTGTGGTTACACTCCTAACTAAGATGAGTGCACTCTGATAGCAGTGTTGGAGGACGAGATAAAACAATGTTACTGAATTCCGGCTGGCTCAAACAATAAGAAATGGATTACCATGAGGCGAAGATCACTGTCAAAAGAATTATTGTCCATCTTCAGAGGCCGCCGTCACACAATCCAGAAAAACCGTTCAGTACTCAAAGGGGAGAATCATCATTCAGAGAGAGTGACGTCAATGTTTTTGAGCACAGTAAATGTACGAGCAAACATCTGTGTTTGGAGCTGCGCTACTGATCCCAGCTGTGCAGTCTAATGAAATAAAACATGTAAAGAACATCGTACATTTCACTGATGACCCAAAGCAATACAAGTGACGGATACTTACCCTTCAAACTCCAGAATGTCTTGATAAGTTTCATTCACTTAATTTTGTATGTCCGGTAAAATGCTGTTGGTTACAGTAGACCACCTCGGTGAGTTCTAGATTTTAGAATGGCTTTGAGGTGACAAGTAAACTCTGAATCTATTTCATTCACTGTGGCATGTCTGAGGCCTTCCCCTTAATTGGATTAAATGAACTTTCTGGCGCTAGAGTAATATGTTATCTGAGGGGTAGTACAAGCAAGGTGAATCGATTATACCAGCAAATCCGATCGTAATTGCACTGGGACTACTTCCGTTCTGTAATTTTCAGCACTGAATCAGACCCGCTGTTTGCGCACGGAATTCTTCCAGTCAGCTGTGATAAATGAAGTCAAACCGAACTAACGAAAACGTCGAAGCTTCTGAACCAATAGTTCATTGTCTATAAGAAAGCCAACGAAATCATACAATGTTACTGTTGTCAGGTACTATCTGTACTGTTTCTTTTGAGAATTAAAAGCCTTTAGAAAAAAACTCAATTTAAAAACGTCTGCTTTAACAGACAATTGTTTGCATGTAACAGTGGATTGCACCTTAAATCCTTGCGCCAACCTACAATTAAAACTTGGATTTTATTTGCTTACAATCAGTAGCACGCTATGCGACGAGTTTTGTTCCAGTCAACATGTTTTAGTTGTAGGCGATTAGCCATCTGACGTGCTGTATGTACAGTGAGAGCTGGACTGATATAAAAGAATACTGTTGGGTATCACAAATGTCCCCGGAGCTGATAGTCACACACCAGTAGTCACCGTCACGGTTTGAAAACATAACCTTCTAATAAGTTCCGTAGGCGTAGGTTGCAAAATTTAAAAAAGTCACTCGTTGTAGTGTTGTGTCCGCAAAAGACGCTTGGCTTGGGAGTTCGCGTATTGCGCACACTTCCGTACAGGTCATGTCAAACACTGAACCACAAACGCATGCACACATTTGCACAGCAGATATGCACTCACATGCATCGAGTGACAGTACGTTGCCATTTGCCTTGGTAAAAGTACTCACACAGCAAGTATACACTGTTCCGATAGTCCCTTCTTGTCCGTCGCGTTCGGGGCTTGTCCTCTTGTTTCTGAATGTCGTCTGAGGATGATATTCTACTTGTGAGTAGTATACTGCTCACAACGAAACTGCCTGTTATACCACAGTAGCAAGTACGGAATAGGAGTAGATTGTTTATGAGGCTAAATTTCAATTTACTGTTACTCAGCTAGTCAAGTTCAAAATATCTCTCACAAAAGTACCACGTGGAATCTAACGAATAGCTGAACACAAAGTGATCGGAATAGTATGATAGTATGCGCCAGACAACCTCCTTATGATATGTGCCGCCTCATTTCAATAGTCGTGCTCAGTTCACAATTGCAGACAGCCTGAAAATGTTAACGTTCATACTGTTTAGTCCCTAGATCAACTTAATTTTAGTCAATACGTGCGAAATTTAATCAACTTGAACCTCTGAAAAACTTGCAAGTCGGCTTACCACTTAAGCCTAAATTGAATGTAAACTGTCCCAAATGACCAGAACCTGGCGTAGATTCTGTTGATTGAATAGACAATTCTATTAACGCAACGTACGTTATATCTTGAAAGTTAAAGGCGTTTGTCAGCTGCTTAACTTTGGCATTACTGGAAGAACAGATAGATGAATTCAATTTGCCGCCTAACAAAATAAGTAGACTGGTGACTACATTCATTTTTACGGTTTTGTTCCACCAGCACAGATCTGCGAATAGTATGACATGACAGAGTTGAAAAACGATACCAATTAGAAGATTGGCTAGGTCAACTAAGGTAAATGTTTACTGATAAGGCTTGCCCAAATTGACCTGTTATGAAGGTGGATAAGACTTACTTGTAATTAAATACTCCACGAGCAGTTTCTACAACTGCTCTCCACAGGAGAGAAACTATCTTAATGAACAGTGACTGTTGATCCGTCATCACGCTTATAGTTAGTTGTGTTAAGCCAGAATTGTCCGAATTATCACAGCTCTCCGATTAAGCTGATTGCAACTAATGAACACAAATTTGGATGCACAGTACCTTAAATTGGCAGCACTGAGGGCCATCTAGAAACCAGGGTTGGAGACCAACTCTGAAATCGTACCCAACTCACTTATCCAGCTAGGTGGCATAACAATGTAAAACGAAAACAGCCAACACCAACGGTCACGGAGCTTCCATGGTGCAACTGTTGACCAACTGCATTCAGAATTCCTGAGTCATATTTGCATTTCGAAACAAACGCTTGCTATGATCAGCTGAAGGGACTGTTACTTTACAACCCCACTCCATCTTGTGCGTCCAAGAAATATTGTCTGCGAAGTGCATGCAACCATTTTAGCAGTTAAGTTGCTAGTTGGATTAGTGTGCGTTTAAATTGCCTGTGGCAGACGTTTGTGGAGATGCGGTTCTTTGCGTGACTGTATATAGTTTAATTTCAGTCGGCTATATGTATTCTGTTCAGGTTGACAACTGACGTTATGTTCTAAATAGCCTAATCTATTTCTCTCCTGACCTGCTGTCGTGACGTGTTGGTCGGGCTTTCGTGCTGTCTTAATACGGCGGGTTGTGATCACCAGGACCTTGGTCATTTCAGGTGAAACATTTTCAGACAGACCAGAGGCCAGCGGTCAGACGAAAAGCAGTTAAAGTCAGGGTTGTATGTCACACTACTTACCGTGTAGGAGTGCTTAAGTAGTGAGGAACGGTCCCATGGGAATACAGTAGAAGTATTTTTATACCCGGGACACTACGATTTTCCTTATCAAGAGGAAGGGGGCTAAAAAAGGCGCTCTCAGACAAAGAACACTCATTTCACCCAACGGTTGATCGTGACCGCTGGCGTATTATCTACAATGGTGGAAAAGCATCCGGTAACACCCAAAAGCCTGATGTAGCTTGTAATACACGCACTACGTGCAGGAGTGTCCAGAATCAGACATTATCGTCTTATTCATCATACCTTTGGACAGAGAAAGCCCCTGATTTCTGGGTAAGTCGGACTATGGAGTCATTGGCTCCGGGTAGGGTCCTCCAAGAAAAACGTGCATCCTGTCGTCTTGTGGGTCTGATTTTTGAGTCAGAGACTCGGAGTGGTGTACTTCAAGCCAAGCCTCTTCCTTGGCACAAAACACCTGGGAGTACTAGAAGTTGCTGTTCTCCTGACAGTGAAATTATTTCCCTCCCACAACTTTCTCTTCTCGATTCAACTCAAATTTTCTATTTTCCATGTGCCTTTGAAAGATTATCGTTTTTTAAAGTCATGAAAACTGGCAAATATTGACGCCTTCAATGTTTACACTTTTCGACAAGTGGTTAATCTAGCTGCTCTAGAAAGTATTCTCTTAAGTTTGGAGCTAGATGTGCTATTTGTCGGAAACACGAGTTGCCGATATGATCACCTGTATCTACTTGAGTTCACCTCTAAAAACTATCGGTCCAGGCACTTCTCTTCCACGGTTTCTAGTGCCATTGAAGCGGAATCTCGGGATCAAACTGGAGTGGGAATTGCACTGAGTTTCATAGCATAACAAGGTTTGCCCGATCGGATCCTGAAAAACAATCGATTGTGCGCTGTCGAACCCAAAACGTTGGTTGAAGTCTGTCAACGCAAATCAGAAAAGCGTTGTGTGTTCATTATGTTGGCTAATAATCCAACGGACAGCTGCACGGATGCCATCGGGGATGCGTTCTTTGTCGCAGTCATTGACCTTATGAGGCAAACTAAACACCCAGAGATAATAGTACTAAGAGGCGATTTAAATACCAAGCTTGGCCGTCTTTCTCCAGTGAAGAAGCCGCTGGGAGGCATGTCTGGTAACCGGGCTCAACACACTGCCAGTGGCGACAGACTGCGAAAGCTGTGCGCATTCCACGGTCCCCATATTTCAAGTGTTTTAGTCCGACAAAAGAAGAGGCAACGTGTTACACGAAAACCCCACTGTGCTTCTTAGCCATGGACACAGGTTCACCACGTAGAAGTCAGCTACAAGTGGCACCAATCTGTTGAAGACAATTATGCTTTTTGGGGCAACCACATGGACTCAAACCATGCTGTGTTGTGCCTGCTCGTTTTGTTTTGTCATTTGTACAGAGGGCATACGTCCGTAAATACGAGATGCTTAACTGGCATTCCGGCGAGGGGAGTGTAAATAAAGCCTACTAGGAAGCATTGGTGAACAAGTTGTCCAGTTCAAGTTGGGTTAGTGGACACTGGAAACAAATAGCACCGGGTATGAAAACATGCTGTAAAAAGATATGTATTGTAGGAGTTGTTTAATTGCGACAGAACTGGATTTCTGCCTCATTGGTAAACCTCATTAACAAGCGTCGCCAGACTCCACCTGGCTTTGAATATGATAATGATCGTTGAAAGCATGCTGACCGGAAGCTTGCACAAAGACCGTCAGCATCACTTGCTCGAACAGTCTGAAGAGGAGGAACGAATATTTTTACTTGAGAATAACAGAAGACTTTTCTCCCGATCCGTGATTGTACTGGCCGTTGAGTCGATGTAAATGAGACCAAATGTGAAACAGATGGTTTACTAACCATTCATAAATCGCGCCGACTGAATAGTTCAACTGGCCTCAACCAGATCACTTGGACGACGGGACCCGAATCGTCGGTTATGGTGTTTCAGACGACCTTTCATAGGAAACAGAAGTGGTCCCGGAGTTCAAGTTATCAAGACGTAACTAGGCTTCTGGACCAGGTCTCCTCTCTCCTTCGATTTTCAAGGATGGTGGAGAGAGGTCGATATCAGAACTGATGAAAATTCTGCGGACGATTTAGGAATCCGGAGAAGTACATCGTGATTGGTACGTATTAACAGTAAATCCCGTTTCCACAAGTCACAAATACTGTGCGATACCCATAAGTTGCACAATGGCCACATTTTACGTCGGCCCACCAAGCCCAGAGCAAGTCAGATACGCGAAGAACAGGCAGGATTCCGGTCTGTTCGAGGATGTGTTATTCACATTTTTACTTTGCGACGGATCTTGGAACACCGCCACTCATACAGACACCAGATGCTGGCGGTTTCTCAGATCTGAAAGTTGTTTTCGATTCGGTTGCTCGTAGCGTCCTCTGGAACTGCCCTTCTCGCAAGGGAGTACGAAGGAAGTACGTTACTTGATGAGATCACTGTGTGCTCAGTCTGCGAGCAGGGTGAGAGTTTACAGATAACCGTCAGGTGTTCAAGGCTCTCACCAGTGTTCGTCCGGGTATACGATTTTGTCGTGGACGACATTCTTTAGGGTGCGCTTGAAGAGTCCAGAGAACTTGATGTTGAGCTCCTTTTTGGTGCTAGGTCAAAAAGTCTGGAGTAGGTGGATGGCACTGTTTTACTTAGCCCTTCTGTCGAAAACATACGAACCATGCTGAACAAGGTGAGTGACCGGGCTCGTTTGCAAGGAATGTGCTTTGCACCTTCAAAGTGTAAATTGCTGCTTCCGCGCTGGTGTGTTCCCACTACTACTTTATGGCAGGTAATCCGCTTGAGACTGTGTGCACTTTCACATTCGAGGAGAGCACTTTCGCGTCAGTTTGTAATATTGTTGATGAGACATCAGCGAGGATAGCAAAGGCAGGAGTTGCTTTTGCTAACCTGCGTCAGCTGTGGCATTGCCGAAAAAAATGGCATAAAATGTCTCAGTTCTGTTTCGCTTCATGGGCTTGAAATGTGGTCTGTTGGCAACGAAGATGTAGGCTGACTTGTGTCTGACCGTCTTTTTTACCAGCGCTTAGCGGACACAGAGTCGACTACTAGCGTGAGCAACACGGTCGTTCGCCGACGTATATTCCGGAATGCTCGAGATGCGCAATCAATCGGTCAAATAATCACTTTGCACAGCCTGTAACGGTTGGATCAGGTACTCCGTACACCAGTCGAGTGTTTATCTTACCGAGCTTTATATACCAATGTCACTAACAGTCGGGTGAAGTAGCATGGTGATTAGGCAACAGCCTGATCATGAGGTATGGAGACCGTGATTACTCCGCTGAGCAAAGTGGGCAGATATCGTCTGTCGACCTGAAGTCCTCGTGATCACCCAAACTGACGGTTAGAAACGTTATACGAGATGTCCGTGTGCCTCAGCTAATGGCCTACCTGCTTTCATACTACTTCTAGTTCTTACCCTTAGTGTGATTGATTTTTAACCTTCCTACTAACCTTTCCTGCCGGGATATTCTACGTCACTGGTTAGGTGAGCGGCGGTTGGAATCACGACACTTTCTGGTCAGGCTTATGGCTGCTATGATGATCACTCTATCTACCTATCTATCGAATGAAAACAAATAGTGATTTTTCCAATTAAGCTTGGTTGCTGCTGTGGTGTTAAATAAAATCATACCGTTTATTCGTCTCTATCCCTTCTACTTAAAACTTCGTCCTCTTGAAGGCATTACATTTTATCACCTTAGACTTAACGTTGGGAGTGAGATGTTCGCGGTCAAAACTGAGTGGTGGTAATCGCGATGAAAGGATTATCTAAAAGAGTGAAATGTTACTAAGAAAACAAAGGAAGTAACCCAAAATAAACAGCTTTTTTGAAGAGAGTTCACTCAAGTAAAGTCGACTGAAGAGCTATATTGATCAGAAAATTAAATAGATTTTTAATTTCAGCCCTAGTGACAAGTCCTGAGCGTGACCTCAACAATTAAAATTAACGCGACCGTTACTGACTCTTCCCTTAAGATAACATATCGAGCTTGAAATTTCTCATAAGTCAACGTTGCTAAGCATCCAAATACGACAGTCTGTTCATGCTCACATGTAAAATAGTGGTCGAAATGTTTGTCTCACCAAGTGGTCTGAAATTGAACCTTGGTTGTGGGATGAGTATGTGCTACTAGTGAAACACGACAGAGCCAAAACTGGAATCCGGCGAATTGCAGGTCTACTGTCAGTTGTGAATGATTTTCAAGTTTATTAAAACACTTTTTAGATGAATTAGTCATCTATGAGGCACATAGAAAATTGAAAATGAAATTTTAAGGAAAGTAGAAAAAAATTAAGTAGCCGTGAACAGCTTGAGCACAGAAATACGTCACAGAGTGTGGTTAAAGATTTTTTAAAATAAAAGTAACTTTCCATAATTCTGCTTTCTAAAAAACAAAACCACAAGAGAAATTCTTAAAAATAATATTTCTATTTCGTGGACTCTCATCAGAAACGACTTTTAACATAGCAATTAAACCCCGTTGATACAGCTACGCCAGGCCCAGTTACAGAACATTTGTTTCCTTACTCTTATTCAGATGTCATGCTGATTTTCTGTTAAACTTAAAAATAAAGGCTGTTGAGTACGCTGAAGATTTTGTATTTGAATTTCATATTCACATCGTGATATGACAACGAGTGTTCACATGTCTTTGTGAACACTAATAGTAGAAGAGGAGAGTACAGTTCAATGTACCGTTTGGTCCACCAAAGTCTCTTCGGAATTCTATTTGCCATTCATTCACTTTGCCAGAAAGCTCTTCACTGCGATGCCTAATTCATGAAACATACGCGCATCCAGTAAACAGTACCGACTGTGAATATATTTAGTGGAATCAAACTCCATTGTTTACATAGCAACAACACCTGAAACATAACAGATTGAAATTAGTGAACTCCTTTATTTTTAATTCGGTCAAAGTATACGGCTCCATTTAGAGTCGGCGTAGAAAACTTTGGTCATATTAGCGAAAGCATTCATTTATTCATAAACATGTTTTCAATAGTTTTCCGTAGTACTTAAATTGTTCATATTACGTGATAGTGTTATATCTGACTGTTGATATTTGCACAGTAGAAGATTCAGTTATGTAGCCTAATTATCATGTTCTACTTATTATTAGTATTGTAAATGTTTGTAAGTCACTACATATGAAATTTTCTCTAGGAGCTAGAAGAGTTGAACAGTATTCAGAGTGACGTAAGGCATAGTACGTAAATCGTAGCGACCTTGGAGTGTATCTTAACTCTCTATTTCTTTCTAATGCTGGTATAAAACATGCGTTTCAACCTATCGTCAACTAAATATTTGAACAAAGCAGATAGAACATGAAAACTGGCAGATGCAAGCATTTCGTATTGACTCATCAGTACCAAACTTACAATAACACGGGTGGGCTTTTTTTAAAACAATCGATTTGAGGGGTGGAAAATCAATACGCGAGTGAGGATAAGACATTAAGTCCAGGGAAGGGTCAGGTTCACGAACAGTTGTTTCTGAACACAGAGAGCTGGTTTGAGTCGATTAATTGCAACTGCTTCAGCGAACCGTAAGAATCTCGGGTTGGAATGTCGCAACAGGATTTTGAATGCACAAGATGGATCGGTAGCATGACCGGTGAGCAAGACGTGTCTAGCGACTGAGGAAACTGGCTGTTTATGCGTTTCAGAAACATTACCATTCTCCGGTAACGCGGACTTCTGTACCCATTTAGGTAAATGTTCCTTCATTCTGGAGATCAAGCATCTCTCGGTTCTGCCTATGTAACTTTCTCCGCAGTTACATACAAATTGGTAAACACAATGTGAAGTGGCACCGATAGGCTGATCTCCTTTGATTGAAGGCACTGGTAGTTTCTGAGTCCGAGCGATTACACGGAGTTCAGCTGCATTAAATGTTCGTTTAATTGAATTTCTTAATCGCTGTGATGTTTGCTGCATGACATAATCACCCTTAAAAGGTAGCTCTATATAGACTCTCTTTTTCTCTACAGTGACCACCTTTTCGGATGGTAATTTTGGTCTACTGTGCCTATCTATGAAACTTCTGGGGTAACCATTTGATTGTAGGACAGACGTAATCAGATCTAGTTCCTCCGCGAGGCTGTCAGGCGTACAGATTCGCCTTGCTCGTGTGAAGAGAGTATTTACTAATGCTCGTTTGTGTTGGATCGGTGTGAAGCTGCTAAAGTTTAGGTATTGACCTGACCATGTGGGTTTCCTATACACGGTTCTTCTAACCGAGCCATCTTCCCGACGACTTATTAGGATATCTAGAAATGGCAGGCAGTTGCTGACCTCAAATTCACAAGTGACCTTCAGATTAGGATGGCAACTATTTAGACGTTGCACCAGGTTATCTATCATCTGTTTAGATCGACTGAAAATTAAGGTGTCATCGACGTAACGCTTGTAATATGACAAGTTTTCTATCTCGGTAGCTAGCTGTTGCTCAATTTTCAGCATGAAAAAGTCTGCTATGATGGGACCTAGTGGACTTCCCATGGCTACTCCGTCTATTTGACGGTAGGACTGTTCAAGGAAACGAAAACTGACATTCTCAGTACAGAGCAGCAAAGTTTCCTTCAATATGTCGGTGGGAAGTGGCAACGAAGTGTGACTCATTTCAACGAGTTCACAAATGTAGTCAATCGTTTCGTGCAGTGGGACATTTGTGAAAAGTGACTGAACATCTATAGAGCACATCAGTTCATTGGCAAGATTGATTCTGTCCAGGTCACTGATCAATTCAAAGGAATCTTTAATGGAGTATTTCTGAAATTTCTGTTTTACTGGGGTTAGAATAGTGACCAGCCAGCGTGCTAATTTGTGGTAAGGTGAGTTTGTCATTGCCAAAATTGGCCTAAGTGGCATCCCAGATTTGTGAGTCTTTGGTAGGCCGTAAAGTTGAGGTGTTGACGATCCGCGCGGCTTAAGAGACTTATACGTTACTTCATCAATAATCCGCAACTGCAAGAGCAGCTGAAGATGTCGTCCTATGCGGTCCTCTATTTCGCCAATGTTGTCTACTCTCTCTATTCGTCGAAACTTTGTTTGATCATCCAATATTGATAACATCTTCTGTACATACACATCCTTGTCTAGAATGACGGCCCCAGAACCCTTATCAGGCTTAAGTATAACCACGTTTTTCGACTTAAGCTCTCTTAATGATTGCAGGTGTTGCTTCGTGATAGCACACCGACTATTAATTGGAGTCCTGATAAAACCATAAGCTATATCGGTGAACTTAGTCTTTAACCGACCTAGATTGTCAGCACTAGTTGGTCGAAGATCAGATAACTGATCAATAAGATTCTCAAACTGGGCTTCAACACAAATACGATCAACCTTATGTGCTGGTATTTTATAATCAAGACCTAAGGCTAACGCTTCTAGTTGCAACGAATCCAACTGTATTGAAGAACAGTTCAGCACGTACTTACTAGAATCCGGCGGAATTGGTTCTTCACCGTGCTTCGTACGTGACTTCCGCAACCGATTGATATAAGTCCTCTTCGCACGATCGATAATTTTCTTACAGAATAGTGTGAAGAGGATACGAGAGCAAAGTGTCAAATTTTCGACCTAACTAAATATTTCCCGATTCACTAGCAATGTGTGTGTCAATAAATGTTGTCAGATGTCTTCTGAGAAAACGTTTCCAATCGGTCAAGTTTCAAGCGACTGACGGATCCAAATTTCTGCAATAATTAACGTGTTCATTGTAAAAATGTTGCCCATCTTTCTCTCTGAGATTGCAACCATAGCCTCTGACGTGTTTTTACTCAGGAACTGTAGTTTTTATGTAATAACAGGTATAGTATCTTGTTTTATACGCTACTATTTCCTAATGATTTTGCGCTCCTTTAATTTAAGACCTAGCAATTTTCACCACTGCCAAAGTTGTATGCAAATCCACGTCTATGTAAGAGAGCAGCTTAACAGACAATCAATTGTATTGTTCCGGATATTTCCCCTTCAAAGTTTTGTTCACGCTTCAGGAAAGTGTTCGTTTTTCAAATCAATTTCACTTCTATTAATTTGCTTGTGGACGCTGGGTATAAGCTGAAGCCAAATTGACAGGATAACTTAGTGATTGATGGTTTTTCAAGTAGTTTCAGTCATTCGCGATCACCTTATCGGTTCTTTGTGGTACTGCTCTGATTTCGAGTAGAGTTTCTTCAGTGCCATTAAACAGTCGTTCGTCACGTTATCACTGGAGTAATTTCTGTAGAAACAATGTCACCAGCGAACTTCCATCGACATGCAAATCAAATACAGTTTTACAATCAGTTTCATCGAAAGTATACGCTAATCATTGACGCCTGAGTATCTAGCATTGGTGACTTTGTACAACATCTTGATAGAATCTTGGTAGCCAAATCCCGAAGTTATCTCGGTTGTACAAAATCATGCCAGATTAATGTTTAACACTACTTATGAACAAGGGCAGTTATAAAATGCCCCTGGAAATCATTAGTTATTTTTCGCGCAACCCTGGTTCCAGTCTGAAAAATCACGCTTCCCGTTCGCGAATATATAACAGAACATTAAAGTCCTAAGTGTACATTATCTGTTGATTACTTATCAGGTTATTCTAAAACTGAGGGATTGAACCGCACTGACTAATTCCGCTTGTTCTATAAATGTTTACTCCTCATTCGACTGTTTTACAGAAGTGTCATGGAAACGCTTCGAAATGGATGATATTCAGCAGGTGATCCTACAACCAAAACTGAGAGGTTTCCCCTTAATGAAAAAACGGTTTTCCGGTTTGCAGTCTGTTAGGTTTATAGCTCTTTAGCAAGAATTTCAAAAAAACTTCTACTCGAGTTTCCCTCTCATTAGAGCTCGTCAGTAGTGCATATCCTTGCCACGGCCGGGATTTGAACTCCGGACATTCCAATCATGAGGCAATCGTGTTAACCACTGCGCCATTGACCTCACATTAGGCACGACCAAATTATCAAGTCTGAGAGCTCAACCACTCTCGCTTGTGAGCAATGATCAGGTTGCCCGATCGTCTTGAGAGGAGATACAGTAACTGTCCTGGCAACTCCAATCGATAACCCCGCGAATAGCACTTTCGATACAGATCAAAATCACTGATCTCATTAAACCTGCAAAGCGGCCGTGGCAAGGATATGCACTACTGACGAGCTCTAATGAGAGTGAAACTCGAGTCTAGTGCTTCTTTTCGAAAGAGGCTGGCTGGAAAGTCTATCTGAATGCGAACGCTGTGATTAAATTTGAGTGATTTTCAACTTGGACATAAACCGAATTCCCGACTACTCATCAGTATTCTAAGCAAGTATTTCCAGTTTTTGGTTGAAAGTTGGCTACGGTTCTGCTCACTCTGTTGGAATTAACGTCAACTTCGGCCAGCAGTTAAATTTTCAGCTGTCACAATGAAAGTTCTTGCTGGCATTTTGTGAATCCTGGTGAGAAAATCACATGCAGACTGTTTCTGGCATGGTGCTATGTTTCGCTATCATTGGACGAAAGTGTCTTTTGTTTCTAAGCTGAATGCAGGATTTATAACCCCTGCGTTGAAGAAACCAATCGGTTGGTTGGCTTGCCGCTGAATTTATTAATTACTAACAGCATGAAGTTCGTCAGTAACAATAATGAACATATAAGTGTTCATTACTTCTTGACGTCCTTATTTGAGTAGAATTGCCAAAAAGTGCATCAGAACCTTAAAAGGCTTTATCGGTAAGATCAGCCTGACAAATTTAGACGATCTTGGCGGAACTAATTCAACTTTTTTATCCTGTATCGCAATGCCACCAACAATACTACCCGGTTTACGGTGTGCTCAGTTCATATGCTTCACTTATTAACAGAGGAATTTAGTAGTACACCAACTGGGATTAATGTCAGTGGTATCGAAAAATATCTATCAGACTTTTTTGAGTAATGAACAAGACACTCGAATAAACGAAGAACACTGAAAGTGCCGTGGACAGATAGACAGTGATATATCAATACAGTGAAGAAACCGAAATGAACCGCAGCTTTTATGTAAATCTTTCAAAACAGCAATATATAAACTCCCGCATTAGTGTAGACGCATATTTAACTTTGCTGTATAGTGTTTTTGCGATGCGAATATATGAAGACAATATCGAAATCGATGACCCTGATCGACTTACTCTCACTACTAATCAAGCGATACATAACGCATGATTGTGTAATACTTCTGAATTTGATTAGTGACATTCGAGTTAACATAGTGTTGCTTCCGCTACACATTCACCACGTTGTCTTATATTCAGAATGATAATACACGGCTTCTAACGAGGGTCCAAAATAGATCAATTTGGTGTAAAAGTGCAACTTCACAGCAAGTGAAACACTAACTATTCTCTTGGTCACGATAAAAATCTCAGAAATTTTCAAGTTTATCGTATTAACCCAGCATACCGGAAACGAATTTTGCATAACTGACCACTACCCAAACATGGAACACGTCCCTAAATAGCTGGAAGACTTAGTGTATGGCGTGACACCGCAGAATTCGGTAGGACCCAGAGTGGTTTTGTTAGACGGTGTGGACAAGCCTACCTGATTAGAAACAACACAAAAGGGTTTATCGAATCCTTCTGGTAAGCGCTCTCTGTATGTTGATGCGTTACTACAAACCCCTAACAGTTAAGTAACACAAGCCGCTGTCTCATGTGTGTCAGTCCTTTTCTATATATGTGTCATGTAACTTGTCGCTTTTCATCACGGGTGTAGTCGACGGCTTACACAAGTTCCTGGTTTCAACCAAACTTGGCTTCTTTTCTGTCTTTAGTCACTGCTTTGCTAGTCCCGGTCAGTGAGTGATGTCGTCACTATGTAAACGTGAAATTCTGATTTCTCTTTCAACCAGAGAGAAGAGAATAGCGTTTTGTATTCTATTCTGAAGGGGGGAACTGCATAGGCTGCATCGTCGACAAACCCAAAGTTGATGAACGCGCAACAACAAACAGAAATTGACCGTGAGGTGAGAAACGCGATGACTGGTTAGTCAGTGTCATGAGAATCCCGAGGCACCAAAGGAAGGAAGTATTTATTTGAAAAAAAGAAGCTCAGTTCAGGTGTATTAAGGATGGTTTCGCACGACCTGGAAAATGATCTATGTGAACGAATACAAGTAACTTGAGTGAACTGACACAAAGTTTGTTTCCTTTCATATCACTTCTAACATATCACTTCTAGCAAAACCCGCCGCGCCAATAAAAAATTAGTTTGAGAATTTCTTTACGGTTGCATTTCTTTTTCCCAGATGTTGGAGCCAACCAAAAATTTTTGATTGACCAGTGAAATGGTAACCCGAGAGGGTTGAAAGAGATGTCCAAAACTTTTTGTCATGAAGTAAACTATGTCTGGATCACCGCTGTTGCCTATGCATATACTGTACTCGATTCTCAGGTGTACACACAGTTCCGTCAGTGGTCACTGGGAATCGACTATTCTCAGTCAGTTTTCTTGTAGTGTCAATTTTCGCGAACAGTTTACATCTGTTACATCCGTCAGCTTTCTATGATAGTTTTTAAGGCCTTTGTTTTCATGGAACAGCTTAAAGTAGAACCGATTTTTTATTACCGCGAAAGCAGTGCCAGTTCAGCACT
Source organism: Paragonimus westermani (assembly GCA_008508345.1). NCBI lineage: Eukaryota > Metazoa > Platyhelminthes > Trematoda > Plagiorchiida > Troglotrematidae > Paragonimus > Paragonimus westermani. Next base: position 25,923 of record QNGE01000082.1, on the reverse strand, counting down.
TCATTACACCGAAAGAGGTTTGATATAAAAAACAGCAGATGATGGACAGCGGTTCTGTTTCAAAAGAAGAAACTTGAAAGAGTGGAAACCCATGAGAACGGTCAATTGACACTGGACATTTGGTGTGGGCATTGCACAAAATTAATTGACAGCTTCCATTAATTTAGTAACATTTCATTCGGTATTAATTTCTTGTAGAACTAGAACGTGATGCTGTTTTTCAGATTGCAGCATGCGGAATCCGACAATCCGTTAGACCGTGAATATTTAGCATAAAATGTCCGTGAGGAATGGTATTCAAGAAGTCATGGCACTAACAATTGTACTAAAAAAACACTACCGACTGAAATTACTGTTAGTTAGTGTATGGCTTTGGTTCATATGGATTACCGGGCATTCAGGAATTATTATTTTTAAATTCTTACGGACATTTGGGAAACCCGCTAAAAAATAATCGATAGACTCGAGCTTTTCGCATTAAAATTCACACGTGGTGTGAGTCAACATCATCAGAGAGATTGAAAATAAAGTCACACTCTCAGGAGGCAAGTGTGCTAGTCACCGCGCCCTTGAGAAATACATTTATCACTAACTGGTGCATTGTAATATTTTTCGCCACAACTTAACCGGTAATTTCCAAAGTGGGTTATTTCGTTCGGAACAACGCGAAAGTTACTGTGTCTCTTCTCACTAAAGTTGGAAAATCTGATCGTTATTGTCAAGTTAGTGTAACTCAGCTTTTTCATTTGAACAGTTCATCGTGAAGCGTGCGATGCCCCTGGCACAGAGATTGGCCGTTTTCCTCTGTGAAGTCTAACCAGATTCCAAGGATATACACTGCTGATGAGTTCTAACAAGAGCAAAGCTGATATGGAGGTTTCTTTTTCAAATCAGTTTGACTACACAATTCCGTAAACTTGTGGACTACAGTCGAATTTGTGTGAGACACTAGTTGTGCTAACCAGTTAGTCCGAAACAACGTTCACAGACTTAGGCAGTAGTTTATTTAGGTGGCTGAAACTTCTGACATTTAAGTCTTCGACCTGAGTCTTACGATTCCGACTGGTATTAGTCGTCCATATTTGAACACTTCTTTGCGTGTCAGAAGCAAGAACACTTATAAACTTTGTGCAGGGCACGTTTGGCCTTTGGAATGAAAACTATGACCAGGTATGGATGAAGTAAACAAAAGATATCCACTGAAACATTTTTCCCGTGAACTACTTCCCCCAAACCCACAACTCGTGACTATTCCAGAACCATTTCAACGTACACATAATTCGAGTTATTGTCCTCCTGTTATATATTAATCCACCTTACAAGTAAAATATCACTGACCCTAGGTCGGTTGTCAGAGCTGTCTACACTTTTGAAAATGTTGAACAAATTCAAATCATCCGTAGAATATGTTAAAGATTACTCCGGTGGACACTAACGACGGTCAACGCTGCGATCTTTACGTCTTAACCAACGTGTGCATGTCGTGAGAATGACCGTGTCCAACTATCCAGTAAAGCAAACGAAGATTACAATGTGTGCACACTGTAAAGTGAACACTGCTCACAGGTTTTCATGTGTTTACGTCGGGATTTTTTATTGTCTGTTTCAAAATACTGCAGTTTAGCTGTTGTCTTAGTGGACAAAATACTATGTCCTAAACCCGTCGGGATTATCATTATCTAGTAAGCTTGAACAAGGGCAGAACGGACCATTAACAATTAATTTAAAAAATCGAAACATTGAATTCTAGTTTTGCGTCTATTCAGGCAACGGAAGATATAGTACACCACAGGCTGGAACACTGCCTTACTCCCGTGAGATGCCAAAGGAATTCTAACACGTGGTAACCCAGTTGACCTGATCAAATTGTCGATGACATTGTTAGACAGCCGCAACATTGAACCGCTAGGTGTTAGTGAACTGAAGCTAAGTAAACAACGTCTTCCGGTTTCGTGTGGTGGAAGACTAAGTCATTAATGTGTAAAGCATTGAACTCCTTCAGTTGGTCCGTTCCCTTTTTGCTGTTTTCTGTAATCTGCACGGAATTTACGACACGTGCGAGTAATTCGAAGTTACACCATTCATAATGGGTGTTTTCTTCTAAAAAAAAAGGTTGTTTGCAGTTATTTCCGGAAATTTTCATCTACCTCTCACAGTTACGTGGGATACGTGCGGGTTATATATGAAAATCAGAACTGGACAATGAGGTTGTTTAAATAATGGTATTAACGGCCGATGCCAACTGACTCTGGAACCTCTAACTATGTACCTAAAAACAATTCATGCAAACCCTACATCTCCTTTGGTAGTTATTCCACAGCCGCTTAAACCTGAACAACAGTCACCCATTCGACAATGACAAGCGCGATTTCTATAGTAGGCACATGCGATAATCTCACAAATTCATGAACACTCCTACCCTTCACCAGTAAACCATGATCCTCTCCACTTTCACGAATTTAGATAATCCATATGATTTATTATACTCTCCGCACATAACTCGCACGCAACCCATGTAATTTCAAAAGCCCGATGAGAATTATCGAGAACAGTTGTTTGCTCAATTGACTTCCTATGAATTATATAAGAATATGAAAGAGATGTTGTATCATGCTAGTGTATTCTGAAAAAAAAGCAGAATAAAAGGTGCCTTTAACTGTGTGACAATGTCAAAAAAATAACTGAAACAATGGTGGCACGGCACTCAAATGTAATGTTGATTGATAGATTGTGCAATTTTGTGAACTCTATCCCTAAACATCACCGGCACATATGCTTGAGGTAGCTATGCAGTTTCATGATTGGCCAATATTAATCATAAAACCGTCTGTTTGAGGAGCACGCCATTAATCAAAACGTTTTCCGTACAATTCACCTAGTTCACTGGCAACTAAGTTGTTCGAAAAAACTTCCACAAAAAGAGAGGAAGGTAGTATATTGATTTAACAATCAAAAACCACTTCACCTCTAGTGGTTGCACGAAGGAATACAGAGAATTCAACTTTATGAGAGAAACGGAACTAGACGAAATCCAGTCACGTTAAATCGTGCAACTGGGTGCTGTAAGTCATGTGATATTCTCTTACATTTTTGCTATGCGCAACATGCTTTGAACATCAGATCAACCTAAAACAGAATAGAAGTTACGATTAAGGAAGGGACCGACGGATATGTAGGCACACAAAAATGTAACAACCATCTGTCTCCTTCTCCCTTGCCCATCTCGACTAACACTTATCATCACAATGATGTCATGTTTGTGATTTACTTAAGTACGTTGCACCTGGTTTCACTTCTGATCAATGACCTTCCTATTTTTATTCAATGTCAGAAATAATTGCAGCAATCTAAAATGGGAAGTTGCCGAAGACGGTTTTGATCATCAAAAAATTTTGTTTTCAAAACAACCGCCGCCACAGTACCTTTAGTGTTAGCATATTCTGCTCCCCGCAAAACTTGGGTAGATTTTAGAGCCAAATGATCGGAGACTAGATAAACTGGAGAATTCGTGCCCAAAAGTGACAGACAATATATTAATTATGTGAACTGTCAGGATAACAAGCACCATACTGACGACACTGGATGTCACTCGACAATCTATACGCACACGCCTAACGATTTTAATTGCATTTTCAAGTAATAACTGTCGTGCCTTCTGTTGTTAGCAGCTAGTTTTCGATTTATTCTCTTATGACTGGTACTGCAGCACAGAGAATATCTCTGTACACAGCAGAAATTGAGAAGCCTTAGTAACTTTTTCTTAGTTTGGCAGCTCAGTGGAACGATTGGTAAATGCTGACGTAATCAATAGCTTAGCTTTAGAACTAATTTCATTATCAGCGCGCGAAAGTCGAAAATGTACGACACTGTGTTACAGTAACTTTTGCAAACCTACAGGTTATGAACACAATGATTTTCATGTGCATTTCTATCTTTATTGATCAGCAGTCACTTATAAACGACAATCCTACCTACAATGTCTTCTTTGAAGTAGCTGTTTGCAAAAAGGATAAAAAACTGATTTGTGATTTCAAATAAACTGTAGAGAAGATGCATCGACTTCAACGTGCATGTTAGTAGGTTCATTACCATGAACAGCCGACATGTTATGTGAAGAAACGTTAATGTTGAGCTTTCTGTACTCCCTTTCACGGGAGCTCTCGAATCATCTAAGTTTAATTCATTTATGCGTTTTTATCGTACCGCTAGACCTCAAGTGACTATTTTTTTTCAGGACCGTGGAAATATACTCAATACATCCTTTCCAAATTACAACTCCAAGGATAACAGAACTAAGCCTTTGTGAATGTTAGAAATTAGTTACGTGATCATTCAGGTTCAGGATAGTCATCTGGAACCACTGTGGAAACGTTTCCCCAAAGAATTTCAAAGGGTTTGAGTTTTTTACTGCACTATTTCAGTCCATCAATAGAAACAATTACAAAATTCTCCAGAACAGACCTGACTCACACTCAATACGCAATGATCACACAATATATTGCATTATCAAAATGTGTGCTAAATTTGTTTCGGACAACTTGCACCAAACTTAGCGGGAGGGCCCAAATTCTTCAAAAGTTCCGCCGTGAACTTTTTATGCTTAGCAGATAACATGATCACTATGCTCATGCGAAAGGGGTTGACCGTCCAGACATGATATCTTGGTCTTGTTCAATGGGAAGTCAATGATTCAGTGGCCAACAATGTTGCTAAGTGGAAGCGTGATCGAAGTTTGCATCCTGATCGTGACATAAATGTGTACTGGTGCTCATTTCTAATAAGAGTGGGACTCAGATCTAGTTTTTATTTTTTGAACAGGCTGAAAAGAAATTTTAGATGAACACAAAAGGCCGCGATCAAATTTGGGCGATGTTAAACTGGAAATGTTTGTTCAGCTTGTTTGTAAGAATTTGAATCAAAAAGTTGGAAAAGTCATACGAAACTTTTCGTTACAGCAATAAAAAGGCACATAGGTCGCAACACTGTTTAATTTCACAAAATCCAATGAAATCTATGATTCCAATTCCTCAAAATGAATTAAACACATTATTTGCTCGTTGTTTATTAAGGATTTCAGAAAATTCCTGTCTATTTCATGCTTATGTTTAAAAAGCCGTCCTCAAGACTACGTAATCATGAAGACTAAATCAGATTTTCTACAAATTCCCTGACCTCATGGCTTATGAACTTCTTGTGGTCAATGTTGTTGTAGCATACACAGTTGTTCAATCGAATGATACTCCAAGCCAAACAGTCACAGTGTGGGGAGATGGTTCCTATAGCTTGGCAATATCTTGGGGAAAAAATAAAACCTTTACCACGCGTTTTAACAGCGGAACGCACGAAGTTTTACCTCAGCGTGCTGATGTAGAAAGCCGGTATTGGTCCTTGTCAAGCTTTAGTAGTTAAATTGTCCCTTTAGAGAAGATTCCATTAGGAATCATTAGGATGCTGCTTACAGCATTCTGTGAAGCGAAACATTGCTTGTTTCCGTTAATACTGCCACTTTAACACCCCTCTTAATCAGACTCTGTGAATTGATCGGTTTCACCGCTGACGATGACATATTTAAGACGATCATCTCAGGCGATCGCCAGTTGATCTCCAGTTAGTAAATGTGATTAGGTTAGTACGGACATTCGCATTAATTTTTGATGACAGTAAGGTAGCGTATGCTTGGGAATCTGCTGTGCTGTCTCAGGAAACACGAGAGATTTGTGTATCGTTTCTGGTTGAAAAGTGCACCCTACTACAGCTGGAGTGAATCTAACAATCCCTGTTTTATTCATTGTCCCTTATGTTCTATTAACTCCACATAAAATAGAATGCCAGACAGGTCAAGGTTCTATTGATAGCAATGATTTTCCAACTCAATACGCTTACGCAGGTTTCACAAAGACACGTTATGAAACCACAAGTCTAAGATGTGTGTTACAGATCCTGGAAAATCATCTAGGTTGGATCGAGACCGGTTCTCGTAAACCAATTATTGGCGCCATTTTTGCACATCCAGCCGACACCAGCCACCGCACAGACATCAACAAAGCATTCCTGGCTGTCTGTAGATTTGCCAACACTTCAACAAAAACGGTTCATCAGCGCGTTCGGGCGACCGCCATATCGACTGCTATCATATTACTCGAACCTAACCTGTGCTCCCATGCCATGGCCACATATCAATCACTATCAATGTAAACACAAACATCTGGCTCTGGCGGTGTGACGTATTAGACAGTCACCGTCCGATCGGGCTCCAATCAGTTACAGCGTGGAGCCTCGTAGCAATCTCTGTTGACATTAATTGACAGGCCCTTTTTGGGTTTTGCAGCTTGTCCCATGACATGTTTTGATGAAACCTACGTAATTTTATTGATTTGAGAAAGAAATATCGAGAACAGTTGTTCCTCACTTGGTTACTTCTGGTGCTATGGGAATTTTCCGACATTTTGTCGACAGTTTTCTTGGACGCGTTCTACAGATCGATTTTTCTCTACCTGACTTGTCATTTTCGTCTTATAGCTCACCACCTTTTCTTTCGTTGACTGTGTGTTTCATTTAGGTTGGCAGGCCGAACTGACAATGATGGATTTATTTAACGGGCGTTGTTGATGTGATTCACTGGTGATGAGACAAAATTTTTAATCACGTGATGAATTGACGAGGTCGGAATGTGGTTTTCGCGCAGTCAGAAAGTTGAAAAATTCACCATTTATTTTCACCTATTAGTTGGCTTTTTAAGACCGCTGGATGACCCATAAATAACAAAATCATTTCTAGTAAACAGTGTGTTTCGCAGCTCTGCACACTTTCATTCGATTTAACCGTGCTGAAAACTGCTCACGTGTGATAAGATGGAAGATTATTTTAAACGCAGACCGACAACTATATGAATTAGGGAGCCGGGACTGAAGTTCACGGTGGTTTTAAAGCTTGCTCTTGATTGCACATCCTTTTGAAAGCAAGTGGGCATAGAATGTATACTGGTAAAACCCAACTTTTCGTTGGTTTAATTTTATGTGAAAACATATTGTGGTCACAAAAACCGCTGGTCATATTTGTTACTTTTTACGGCCCATTAGTATCTTCACCGACTGGTCTGATATTCATTTTATTTTTGGTAATCTGAGGCGAATCACCATAAGGATGTAGGCATTTTTTCCTATTTGTTGAATTTAAGGATACGACCCGACTCCATAGAGCCAATCTCACGTAAGCTGGATCGTATCCAAACCGAAAAAACGCGTGGACTGACTGGCCGGTTTAACAATTTGAAAATCGACGTGATAAATAAGTGAATAACTTACTCAAAAAGGACACTGCCGAACAAGACTCTAAGCTAAATTGGCCACCTGGAATTATTGTGGGTTTTAACGTCGAATGGAACGCTGAAGAATGCGGGAGTGAAAATCTTGTATGGAACGTACACAACAGTAACTCCGCCCCACCTCAAAAATGCAGGGCTGCCTGAACAACATTCGCAAACGACTGTGTTCGAGCGCCACTTAATGTGAAATCATTGGTACAATTGTGAACACACTTGTCTGTCGAAGAACTAGCCGCAGTTTACTTTCTGACAATGACAAGGGTATGCATTATTGATGGGTTTCAAAAATAATAAAACTCGAATGTAGCCTTTTATTCGAATGAGGTCCACCGGCAAGTCTAACGGAAGCAAAGACTAAGACAAATTGTTTGAACTATTCAGATCGATGCATCAATTTTTTTCGTCAACTTCCATATGGTCGAAACCCACCAGTTTCATTCTCTATGTTGGAACACTAAAAAGTTGTCAGCTATCATTTATGACGAACTGCTATATTCGGGATTCCGTATAATTTATATGGCAAAACACCTATCCCTTTGACTTGATTGGAACCTGTCTTTTTCACTAACGTAGCCACTTCTATACAGTGTTGTGGTGAGTAACATAATATAGTATTTCTTGTGAGAGTATCCAGGAATAACAATTCGTACATCTGTTCGGTTCAAGTCAGCGGCAGAAGCTGCATGTATCCAGTTGGCAATCGCTCTACCAGCTGATCTATGAAGTCGTGTTGGGAGATTGGAGGTGTTAGGTGTAAACTGATAAGCAATATAAGGTGAGCTAAGGTGTGACTTTGGAGTATAAGCTTTTTTAAAAACGAATGAACGCCAAACCCGGAGAGTCTCTTATCTAAGCAGACGGTGACTTCTATATTCGTTCAAAGATGTTCTGCAACCAATTTGAAGTGGCAGACATATTCTGAAGCTAATCGGCCTAGCTGGGATATAAACAACTACATGATTTCGGTGAAAACCTTCCCCAGGTGTGCTTTCAAATCACCGATCTCTACCACGCTGCATCACGACACTAGTTATATCGAACTGCAACCAAACTGTTGCGTCGATTTCTTCTGGTGCTAGGCTTGGGTTTTGATTTTGTTGAGATAGCTGACCTCACTGTGTCTTTGGATAACAGAGAGGGCTGTAGGGACAGGCTATTACCCAGAATTCTCAAATCAGCCAGACTCTTTCGGGGGAGCACTAGCGTTCACAAAACACGAGCAAGTCAAGATGTAAAAAGTTAATAGCAAATTTGGACAAGGTGTGACCCAGACTACTCAACTAATCAGAGCTCATTTAGTTATTGTCAACGAGTTAATAATGCCTTGTTACTTTCCGATTGGACGCATGCCTTTAGTTCCCCGAGGTCTAAAGTGGGACAGTAATGACAGACCCTAATTCATCAGCTTCAGTGGAGGTTCAGCATTGTTCCAAACTCTACAGGGACTTCGGAGCAGTAACACATTGAGCTGAATTCCGATTACGTTAATAGAGCAAACAAATTCTGAAGACCGGAGAAGAAAACAGCAAGAAATTGTGGGTTGTATGTAAAAATGTATATCTGAAGACAATTGGTTGAAGCAGATTTTGCTACGCAGAAATCACCCTGGTTTATTCATTGTGTCGTCTTCGTGTGTTTGGTCTTTTGAACGAAGGACCACAATCGGAACATCAAATGAATGTAACCCAGATGTGCACAGCTCAAAAACTGTAAGGCGACTAACCGTTCCACCTGGGCCAATTCACCAAAAGTTGCTCATCCAGTCCTCACGGCTACTTTGAGTTAGATTACACTGGATGGAAAATGATGGCGGCAAAACACTGTTGATATTTTTTGTGAAATCTAAAAGCCTTCCTGCTAGAAGCAGCAAGACTTCTTTGCGTTCACCTTGATCAATGGAATATCAAATCAACTCTCACTTCAACTCTGGGGACAGGCGGTTCGTTTGTTATATGCGCAACTTCTGTATCCACCGAGAGATTTCTTCGGTGGATTGACGGCACAGCAGCGAACTTCCCTGAGACTCAGCTCTAGCTGACTGTTTGACAGAGAAATTGAAAGTGAGTGGGTGTTACTAGCACAGAAGACTCCCATTCTCACTGAAGGTGTGCAAATGATGTACGTTTTCACTTCGAATGATATGAAGTAAAAAATTGCTTATTCAGATGTTTGAACGGGGACCGCTCCTGTTCAGTTCACTGCTGATCTTGCGTAACAGTTTCTGCGGCTTTGCATCGCTTTCTAGCGTCGCACGTCAGGGAAGCCTCTTTGCAGTAACTGCGACAGAATTAAGTTCACTTATCGAAAACCTATCGCTTTATTAATTTGGTAACGTTCTTCTCTTGTCGTACCGAAACAATATGTATCCTACCCTATTTCTAAGAAGACACAACCGCAAAACATTGTGTTTACATCACCCACTGAAACAAAAATTTTGGGCTACGTAACCGAGCAACTGGTTCATTATGAGATCATACTGAGAATCGATTCTTAATTATATCCTGTCTGTCCACAACCAGTCGGTGTTAATATTTCCTTTCCCTTTTTGCTGTCACGTGACAAAATATATCGGTGATAATAACAGAAGCTCATCAAACATATTAAGATGTGCCACACAGCGATGATCTCAATAGTTATCAAAAAATCATCTTTCAGTTCAACCATACCACGTCTCATCTGGGGTATTAATTGGGCGGAAGCATTCAGGGCATTTCAAGTAACACGCAGGTTTCATGCGGTTCATCACACGGCAAATAAATGGTGTACTTCGACAAAATTTGACCGTTATCAAGTGAGGTAATTTGGCGCTTTCCTCACAAAAATGTTCCTTTAACTCTTATAACACTTACTAACTTTCGTTATTGCTTAGCACTTTCAGACAACCTTAATTTTGATCAACCGTCTCACAGTTTTTGTTTGCTTCACTTTATCACTGCGCTGCATCGACGGTGATTTATCGAAAGCGTGCGCTTTTCAAGTGTTTTCTCTTAACTGCCAAAGTAAACCAAGTTATCCTAAATCAATTAGGTTGAAATATCCTGGCCCAACTGAAAGGGAGATTTTAAGAATACACGCGGGAAGACCACATCTTTTACAGTTTCTGCTACAAAACCGTCTGTAATGTACAGGACAGCTGTACGGCCCTGCATGCTTATATTATTCTGCTACCGAAAGTCGCAATCACGTGGTCGATACGAAAGGGCGGAAGCCACATACTAAAACCCCACAGGTTGTTCACAATTACATACAGTGGTAGAGAGATACGGAAGCAATCATTCCGGCATGGCGATTAGAATTAATGAGGTAGTGAATACAGCTAGTTGGAGATCGTGCAAAGTTGAAGATCGTGTCGGAATACAATACAGCCGTATTAGTGTAATGTTCACCCATCAAAAACAAGGCTGAAATATATCAGACCAATGAGATGCTACCGTGAGTGAATTGTAGTTGGCAGACTTTAGAGATTTAGGCCACAAATCTATAAATTGACTGCTGATCATAGAGTATAAACTATCAACTTTTTCCGATCAGTAAGAGCTACTGGACCATGAATTTAAGTGTACTTTTCAACGTTGTCTCCTGAGTCGACAGGCAAAGAGATCATGAATTACTTTGTTAGCCTCTCAATAAACTCGCGTTTCGTATTCACTTCTTCACAGGAAAGGAGTAACTGCGATTAGGTTAACTTCCACCTGAAAGACTGAATGTGTCCAACAGTGACGAAGAATTTTTTAACAGCAAAAGTCTCGGTGGTAGAGATAATATTTGAAATTACTAAATATGGTTATTTCTGAAAAACGTTCGCGACTGATTTCTTGGAAATATTTGAAACACCCATCCCGGTTGATAACATAAACATCAGTCGAGGAATAGGTAAATGAAGTAAAACTAAGTGTAATTACAACTGACCAGATAGAGAACATGGTCAAAAAATGAAGGACGCCCTAGGTTCAGAATGACAAACGATTTAACAGATTAGATTGAAAGCTAGACCGATACTTACTGCTGTCTGTCTGTCCAAGAATTATGAAACTGTTTGTGCTCTGTGTCTATGACTGCCTGCATAGAATTACAAAACTTGTCAAGACTTTCACATTATACGAGTTTATTTTTTCAGTTAATTGCCTACCATCTAACATTTATTAACCTTAAAGTGATTAATTACATCATCACATGTAGATTTTACATCGCTTGTAGACCGTAGAATCATCCATTTTGCTCACCGATTCCGTACAGTATGCTAGAGTGCAGGAGAGATTACTTTCCGTAACAATACTCCAGGCTACGACGCTCTAGCCACAAACAGCTAGTACCTGTCATTATGCATTTGTTGACTATTCTGTTTGAACATCTTTAAAGATACATCTGATTTATACACTACAAATGTGTATAAAGCGAGTTACACTATGTCTGGGAAATTTTCTTGTTCAGGCTACAAGATGTAAGCTTCCTACAGATATTTGATAATCATAGTTTGTGTTCGGTTGCTTGCATTGGATAGCAATAGCAAGTGAACAGCGATGGAACCGGGAAAAATGTACTTGGTAGTGAGTGTCACAAGAGTGCTATCCTTCATTCATTCTGTATGGAGAACTTTAAACTGTCTTCTGTCACAATGGTCAATTTTTAGCCAAAGCTGTTGCCGACTAGCTCAAAGTAAAGGGCGATGGACAGACGATAAGGTAGAGCAGAGAAATGAAATTAATCAACCTGACACGATTCACACAGTCAGTGGATGGAGAAATCAAGTGAGATTATGGTTATTCGGGTTTTGCTTTGTGAAAGTTGTGTACTTCTGCTAAATTCTGCGTAAAGCTTGTGTAACTGGTGGGATAAATAGGTCATAAAAGTTGTTCTTTCGATGACGCTTCATATTTATTCACAGTTCAGCTCTCTTGTTTGTCAGGTTTGTGTAATTAGATGTTAAGTGTGTGAATTTAGACAAACGTTTGCTTACTATTCAGATTATGAACTTCCTCCTGTTTTCCATTTTCCAATTAAGACTTGTTACCATTCTTCACGGCTATGTGACAATTAAACGTCGGTGTAGGAGAGAGATATAATTTAGCTTATGATGATAATCAATTTGTAGACTTTAAAGCTAACCTCAACTGCTGTGAAGTTAATTGCTTCTTGGCACTGCATAGTACACTTTTCCTGTAACATCACAGTGAATCTAAAGTAGACTAAATTCAGAGATGAATTGATTGTGTGGAATGCGTTTTAACACAAAAAGCACTGTGGTCATTAGTTTCATCACATAAACAAATTAATTGTATTCAGTACACATCGTAGGTTTGCATTTCTGGCCTTGTTCTATGCGCATGTATAGTACCAATAAATTACCACGGTTGACCTGATACAACCACGGTACACAGGCAACCAACAATGGCGAAATCTATTTTCACTCGAAATTCCCAAACAGAAAATTTATGATAAGCTATAGATAATCGTTAATTATGGGTATACTTCACAAGCCCATCTATGTTATCAAGACCCACCTAATTTAATCATTTTCCACAAAAGATCCGCTCAAAAGTTCCTTCTGGTTTTCATCAGCTGCCACGTTTGACCACTGTGTTGTTTACTGCACTCACGAAAAAATATTTTATGCGCTGGCATATTAAACATTCTCTAACATACAAAAATAATTCAACATGAAAAAACTGATACACTTCAAATCGGTTGCTTACGTTACTGAATTTGAATGCATTCCGACATGACAGCGTGGCGTAGTCAATGGGTTGTCCGCATTCGGGATATTTCCACCTCTTTCAAACAGTTTCAATTCATTTAAACAGTTTCGTAATCTATTTCACATAAACGTCCATTCAAATACTTCAGTATACACCTGCTGAAAATCGAAAGAATCCGGTCAGAATAACAGCCAGAGTTATTTACATGAATAATTGAGTGACGGTTCATAAGATCATGTATGTCATTTCCGTTAAACATTCTGAAGAAGATCTGCTTCAGTGTAATTTTGGTGATATGTTCTAATGCTTAGGCATAACTAAACAATACACTGATTTGTGGCTAAAACTCGTACGCATGTAGATCCGCCATTTGTAGGCTTGTTTCTCGTGGATATGATCTGAAAATAGCTCAAGATGGTGGTTCTAAAAACGAAACACCGTAAAATGACGCCTTAAAATTATCAGCATGAATCCATCATGCACTTACTTCGTCTTAACTGCGGATAGCAGCGGAAAAGCTCTCAACGGCACGTTTGCATACAATATATACATATATATGAGAGCCAGCTACCATAATGAATCAATCTAACCCATCATGTTAAACACGAAGGCAGTCAGAACAGATTATCATGAAGGCAGGTTTGAGAATAAAAGGAGCATGAAAGATCGACATTTTTTTGTTGCGGACTGAGGCAAATATGAGAAACGATTTAAATCAATAATAAAGGATGCCTCTAATGCTGTTAACTCTTTTTGGAGTGTAATTTAGCTGATGTTTTTCAAATGATTTGTGTGAGACGATAAGTGGTTTAGTTCAGAAGCTGAGACAGATGAAGACTTAGCAATCTGGGCGTTTTATCAGAACGCGGTGGACTGGACTTACAATCGCCCGTTAAGCTGATAGAAGAGCATACAGCAATTCGACCAGTCTCTAAAATGAACTCGTCAATTACCTTCATGAACCTCCTACATTTCGGTGGCAAAAACAGAGGTCGGTATGATCTGAAAACGGGAGATAGCAAGAATGCTGCTAGCAGCACGTTCCGTAACTCGTTTCGATGCAGTAATGAACAGCAGTGTATGTAACAAATAAGCATGCTGGTTTTGCCGAAATGGTAGGGACGATCTGCGAACGCCGGATCAGAGTTCATAGGTCCAAAATTGTTACAAGTCTTTGCATCCGAGTCGAAGATTTGTACGATCAGGGCACTGTATTACCACAGAGTTTTACTTAATATTGCTATTGAACTGCACAATGTGTCTGCGGAAAGATCGTGTGCGACAGCGCAATCTAACTTGTTCAGATACTGCTGGTTTCTTGCCGAGTTATTTCTATTACTGTTGTGGTGAAAACTTTGTTATTTTTGTTAGAAACAGTGTATTCTCGTTCTCTGTAGGGTAGTATTCGTCAGTTATTGAAAGTGGACACTTTGTATTGATGTGTTTAATTAGTTAGGTTGACGCGTGCAACTCCGAACTACGCTTGCTGTTTGTCGCATTGTTTAATCACAGGTTATTCGATTACATTGTGACCAACTGATAAGGAGTCTGTAAATTCGTAAGCCGCATAAGACTGCGTTTCAATGTACGTAGATGTGCGCAGCGCCCGGCTGCCGCAACCAATTTCAAAACAGAAACCGGAAAGATATTTTGTGAAGTGTACCACTTGATGACATTTCATTGTATCTTAACGAATACATTCTGCATTGAAACCTATTTGTTTTGTAACAGAAAAAACGGGCACTGGCAGACATTGTTCAAACCGATTCACGTTCAATGCGTACAGATTGCTGTGGTTAGCATGTTGCAGATCCAAGCAGAACGTTAGATAAAGTTCATTCTGCCAAATATGTTGAATTCTTTGTTTTGCTTGTAATGCCGGATGCATCAACTAACATTATTTGGGGGCGATGGATTGTGCACACACAGCAGCTGATGATACCAGTTGTATGTAATCCACTGTCAGATGGAGTTGTTCATGTCCCTTTTGTAATAAAGAACCAAAATGTGCAAAGTAGTGCAAAAATGATAACAACTGAGGAACGATTTCCTTTTGTGTACACATAAACGAGTTGAGGTCTCAATAAGCATACCCTAGTAACCAGTTGGTCACATTTATCTAAATATACTTTACTTTGATTGACGTGAACAGTTTTGTCCGTCCTTTCTTGAAATATTTCCTTTTTTACTCTCGTTATACAATAACATTACTCCAAAGTTTTCGTTCCGAATTCTTTCCCATCTATAACCTCCGAATTGGAAAGTAGGGTTTCTTGGTGCACAGCAGCACGGTGACGAGTATGAACAGAAATAGTACAAGAATTCTCAGTCAGGTAATCAGGTCAATACTTCTATCCGAATAGCAGAGAATGCAGTAGCTCTCACTCACGTGCGCCCTTGTGTGCCCTATTTTTGATGTGTCAGTTTATTAGGGGAATTCTTGTCAGCAGTGTGTGGTGGAAACTTACTCAAGTTTTTTGCCTACAGCTACCGGTCGTGAGAAGAATTGTTGAACTCTATATGCATTTCTGGGACGTGTTTGAAGATGGGCGTGTAAATGCTTGGGACCACTTCAGCAGGTTAAAATAAGTTGTTAAAATAAGTTGCTCTCTAGCAGAGAAATTGTTTTCTGAACCATTCGCAAACTATATTCTCGCAGGTAACTAAAGATCACCTTGTTCTATTTTAAACTACAACAATAGCATGCCCTGGTGGGAAATATGAAACTATATACAAATATGCATCTGTGGGTGATTTTACTGAATAAACATTTATCATGGGATTTGTGGTTTATTTGTTTTTCGTGCTAATCCTATTGCCGAACCATTATGAATACCTGCTTTGGGTTTCGTCTTAATGAGTCTGATACTTATCCTTGTGTGATTTTTAGATTATAATGCCGACAAGTCGTTGCGAGTGTTGATGGCGCTAATTAATTTCAATGTAAAATCAATTGTGCTCTACTGAGAATAATCGTCCGCTGTTCGTTTACTATTCCCTCTTAAAAGCGTGAGATTTTTGTGTAGACCATTAACTGTTTTGGATACGAAGTGTCCTAAAGTTGAAATCATAAACATGGGTGCACTCTATTGGCTGGTTCAAACTCTCAGTCTAATAAATAGATTCACAACACGAAATGGTCGTTTATCACTTACACATTATTTAATGCCTGTATTCTCATGAATATCTCAGCGTTCAACATCTGGACCTGAAAGCATTATGGATTTGGTCGGCCAAGTACGTGTAGGAAATGGCGTGCCCCATAAGTTATTACTTGGCCAGCTAATTTTTTTCAGATATTTAGATCATCGATTAATGTGTGATTCTGTAGTTAGCCGTTATGGCAGATAATGCATGATAATAAGTCCAGTTATTACATCATCATTTTCACTCATCTTCTGACTGGGCAAAGTGTGTTACCACATCTTTAAATTCACACATCATTTCAAATGTACCCTCGTAACCTTCTCCAATGTTGTTTACGGAATAAACACCTGTCCCCTTATTCTCATCTGCACTGATAGATACAGGTATGTAATTGTTTGTATTGTCTCTCCTACTTATAAGTCACTTGTGTAATTTACAAATAACCTCTTGAGGTACGCTACAGTAAGCTACAAAATTAAAACTCGAAACAATCCTTCAGTGCGCAGCGTGAAGCCGAACCGATGAGCTGATACCGAAGGCGCTCTCAGGGTGTGTGGTACTAATGTATGTTCAACGTTCATCACCTCTTTTGCTTTCTCCCAGGCAGCAGCAGTCCAAGCCTGAATCATCATAGCCGAGGCACGAAAAGTTATTGTTCACTAACGCAAGAAACTGAATTATCAGGCTAACAGCCGATAGGTCCGATGAACTAAGCTAAATTTTACCGCTATTTTTCTACTGCTGTCACCATACGTTAAGGGCTACCTTGAGCTCGGTTTGGTCCTTGGCTGAGTCTCTCTGCCAGTATCTAGACAAGCCTGATCATCTTTAAACACCTAGGTAAAAATCCGCCGTATATTTGAATACGTTAAGATGTACAGATTGTCATACCTTCCAGGTTGGCGTAGCACCAGGAAGTAAACTTTCTTGATCGTCTTATAGATTTTGTGGATCTATTTGCAGCCAGTTGCCCAAGCCGATTCACGTTGGATAATGGTCTGAGCAAAAGGCATCTGATAACGCTTCTGCACATTCAAAGCGTTTCTTTTGCTACTTGAAACGTTGTGGATGGCACATCGCCTCAGTACATTTACCAGTGAATCAAGATGGTAAGCCAGTTAGGCCTAATCTCGATAAGGGGTAATTGTTCGAGGGTCAAAACGTTTACAAACTTTCGGTGGAAACTTCTGTTCTTCTCAAAAACCCACAGGCAGAAGTCTAGATTTTCCTCTTTTTACGTGATGTAAATAACTCAAAGGTCATAACTCTTACATTACTTACAGACCTAAACATTACGAAGACTGCCGGACCTAATGAGCATAAACTATACCTAATCTGTGAAATTGCTGCGGTTCTGTGCAGCTTGCATACCTCTGTCCCCCGAATATTCATCTAAATTGGGGCCTTCCCATGGAATAGCATAGGCCGGCAGATGGTATTAAAATTAACAGTTGTAACAGAACGGCGATCGCCAATCTTCCACTTGTTAGGTTGAAAGGTATCGTGGTGAAACTAGTCATCATTTGGCCAATAAGAGAGAAGGTCGAGGCTTATGTTGCTCAAGTTTTTCTCTTTAGACCGATCCAACACGGTTGCAGACGCGGCCACAATTTTCTCATAAGCCAATACCACAAAGAAGATGACCAACGCGGTAAGACAGGGAAATGCAGTAACCATAACTTTCGTCGACCTTCTCAAGAACATTGGCAAATTACTTCCTCAAAGATAGTGTATTAACCAACACTGGGGACTGGGAGATCTTACAATGGATTTCTGCGTTTGTGAAGGACCGCTTGCAGTGTGCCGGTGTAGAAAGGGGTAGTTATCTCTGCGGGTTCTGATAGACATTTTGGTTTGACGTTCGATGTTAAGCTGTCAATACACGTATCGATCTTCTAAAAGTGCCCCCAGCAGATGCTTCCGTACGATCTCAAGATGTAGTACGACGTAAATCAGAAGGACCACAGACCTTACAAAAGAGGGGAACGGTCGCTTCCTATGAGCGAACTAATGGCTGGTGCCAGTAGACGATGAAACGTCCAAAGCGGTGCGTTTAGTTTCACCTGCTGTTATGATGTAGCAGAAACGGAGCCGTCTGTTTTGAATCAACGAATGTGCCGCAATTTTACTGTTCTCAACGAATTCGAAATCTGCAGCCAGAGACAACACGCTGTCAGCAGAAGCATTCATGTACGCCGGACAAGTCGGTGCTCTTTCGAAATCTCAATGGTTAACTGTTTTGTAAGCTGTTTACTGAGTATGAAACCACAGTTCAGGTAGCGTATCCGGTTAAGCCAGCCATTCTTAATGCACAATAGAAAGTCCTACAAAATGTAATTCATGCAGGGACCATTCTGATAAACGATTTTCAAGGTCTTTTATTGTCAAAAATACCTAAAGGACTGGAAATGTATTTGGTGTTCCACCAACGGCTATGGATTGACTTGATTCTCACTGATTGCATCTCACATCGCTGAAGTGACCCTGATCCTCTCCGATTGTTGACACGGGCCGAGCTGCAGGTTCTCATCGAACACCCTCCAAAATTAAAAAAACAATCTAATTACATTATGACTGAATACCGTCTTTTTCAGTGCTCCCCAGATAATCGAGTTGTTTTTCCCAAGAATACACTTTTCCTATATTTGGTCAGGGATTCTCAGAGCAAGTTCAGTACTCATCGGTTATAGTTTGTTCTCTCTCTCCATAGGTTTAGTACTTTCTAATTTTATGCTATATGCATAGTGCTAACCATCTGCCACTTTGCTCTCTTCATTACTGACTTTCGCTGGTAACTTCCAGTTCTCCCGGCCGTAGCCATTAACCCTATCGTAGAAATTTATCTTTTTGACGCTTGATCAATATTTCGTGAATAGTTGTGTTGGTTTCACAGACAGCTTGGCTGGTTCGTTGTCAAACTCACGAGTGCAAAGGTGATTCACTTACGTTTGACCTGATGCATCTAACCCATGCTTTGGAACCAACGATATGCAATCGCTGGAAAAATCACAGGTAACATTAAGTCTCCCCGCCTAACTCAAACTTGGATCTGATTGAAGACCTGGAGAGAGTTTTCTTCACAGGGGATAGGCGACTTTGAGAAGCTCCGGTTAGTCTTTTCTTCGCAATTTAAGATAATGTAGCTCATCCCATTTCGTAAGGTCGTATAGAATCAATAGTCGTTTATCACTCGGTCGTATTGAGTGGATCTAGTAGATTGTGCGAGATATTTGAAGTTTCAGTGGTTCAGTGATTTAATAACAAATGTGTAAGTGCCAGCTGCGAACCTGATATTCTGACTTTCATTCGGTTTGCATAAAATTTCATATGCCAGTTTTCTTGCCTAATAAACGGTGAGCAGCTTTTTAGCGCCACCGTTTAGAATTATAATGTCACCAAAGTACGATAATTTCTGAGAATTAATGAACAAAGACTGTTTATCATAATGATCACTTCGACTAATAAACATGGGAATCCGATCAGCTCTCATATGTTAACCTACAAGGCACATTAGTACACGACTGAAGCTAGTCTGTTCAGGTTGGCAATCATTATGTGAATGAAGAAACTTAGCACAACCGGAAATCAAGGCCTTAATTTGTAAATCTACTCATGATTTTGCAGATCATTCTGATTCGCAACACTAGATACCATCTTTGTACGGTCTTGAAAGTAAATAAATAATGACTGAGAATTAACCTTCTACAGCCCACTTTGTTCCAATGGGTAGGTCCAACCAACAGTTGCACACACAGTTTGGAAAGCTTAATAGTGTTCACGTATCAGGTGGATGAACAGGCTCCAGCGCATCGATACCAATTTTAAGGCTGGCGAATACCAGTGAGTTAACATAACCAGACCAAAGTAGAACAAAGACTTCGTTTAGGTGTTAAAAGGTTTTTCCGTATGTCAAAAAGAATCTTGGTTTTAACATATTCCTTAGTCAGTATGATTATAGAAAGACAGACTGAACGAAAGCCGGATTCTTAGATCTTTCTTTTGGTCCACTTTGGTAATCTCTACAGTCTTACGTGGAGTATGCGCTGCGGATGAATTTCTAAAACCTTCACGAAAATCGTCTTTGCACACTTGCTGTTCGTCGGTGAAAGATAAACAAGTTAAATGAACCATCTTGTTTGACAGCTGTCGGCTATAGCAACGTGTTAATTGTGTGTCATCACACAGGATCCGTCAGGTCACTAACCAGTCCACCTGCTTAAAAGAAATGAGTGTTGAACACAGCAGTATTGGATGTAACTTATAATTTTTCCACTCACAGTTTTATTGTTATCTTCAATTACATTCAGCCGCTGAGATGGAACGTTTCTCAAAACATCCAGGCACTTTATCAAATATACTGGTATGGAGGAGTCACTTAGGATTTGTCGCTAATGAGCTTTGTAGTAATAATTCATTTTAACCCACCTGGACAATACAAACAGTTCTTGAATGTATACATTCAACATCCACTAATCCCTACTGTGAATCACAAATGCCACGCATTGCGTTTCACTCATTTTTATACGGATTCGAGGTTGAAAGCTTGTGTCACCTGGCTCATATCATTCTGCATACTTCCATATCTATCTGGTTCATGTTAGTCTGGAAGGTAAACACTGGGGATACAATGTAACACGGCTCTGATAAAGTACAATTAATGCCAATTGAAAAGCAAATTGCCAGTTTCAAAATGTCTTACTTAGGTTGGAATCGAGTAACATTCTGAAAAAGTCACTATGACAAGTGCCAACAGCCTGGAAGGGAAATTCGTTTTAGTGATTGGCAAACGTGTGAAATAAGAACTGGTCTCCTTGAAAGGTATGTGACCAGAGCTTGTAAAACTTCTTGTCTTAACCCTCTCGACTGTTACGAGCCAACCAGTTGATGGACCGTTACACGACCACTATGTTATGCAGCGATCGAGTCTCTGCACAGTCTTTAGAATTCAAGTGGATGAGGATCAAGAATTTCAGTGTTGGACTCGTGAAAGAAATGCTCCAGGCTTTTGACCATTTCAGTGGTCTCTCGTTGAACGCGAGTAACGTCAATTACGTCTTTTATCAGGCAGGTATTCACGATCTGAGTGAAGTATACATGCTACGGTTTCATGCAAACATCGTGAAACGATTGAAAAGCTTTCTTATCCATGATTAATTCGAAAATTCTAATTCCGTTTCAGACAGCCTTCCGTCAACTATGCGAGAAAGATAAGCCAGGTGACAACTAAATCTTCGTCCACTTAAGCCAACTCCTACGGTTTTCTGAGCCATATGCATGATTGAAAACGGACAGTTTCCCGGTATCCCTTGTGAGTGGCACATATGTCGTGCACACATGCCATTTCACGGCAAGTGGCTCTAGTTACATGATTAGTAGTTACTACTGTAAAAGTCAACCTGCAGTGCACTAAGATCAATAACATTCCAGATTTTCGAGCCTCCACTCTACAGGGGGGGCGTTGCTAGGAATATGGTGGAGAAGTTCATTAATATATATTGAGAATAATACAGCACCAGACATAAGGTTTTAGGAACTCTTGCGAACAACACAATAAAAATAATATCCTGTTTTAAAAAACGTTCTGCTGCCAGGGAAAGACGTGGTCGAGTGCACAGTATCCTCTTAGATACTGAAAGATATTGAGTTATATACAACAGGGCTATCTAGGCACGTTTGAAAGCTTTGGCAAAATGAAAGAAGATTGCACCTCAGATGAGGCCGTTTTCCTTGGTCTCTGTTAGACCATCACTGAAAAACGATTTATTATTTACGCAAGAACAGCTGGAAGTAAACCTATGCGGAGTGGAAGTAGAAAACTCATTTGAGATTAAATACCTGAGAAAAACAAGTTCTAACAAAAGCTGCAATGTCTTACGTAGGATGTTAATGAGGCTAGGTGAACAGTAACTGACAGGAAAATGTCGATTGTTCGTCCTACATGTATGGGTAACAGTGGCTTATTTAAACAAATCAGGGAGAGTACCAGTCCGGAATGTCTGTTTGAACAGACTCCGTCAAACCGAGGGCTGCCCACTTAGAGGTCACTGAATGGACTGCTTCTTGTCTCATTGTAATGTATGAATGACCTCAAGTTAAAGACCCCAAGCAACAAGCACAAGGAAGTTAGAGTCAGGATTGAGCGTTCGGTTATTCGCCACTAGAGATTATGGTGCAGACCAGGTGATACCGCGTTTTCGATCGCAGGATAGCGCTCTAGCTTGCACACAGAATATTGTGTTTTAAAACTTTTGTAATATTTCGTATTTTCCGTTTATTCCATCTACACGGGCGTGTTTGGTGCTTCTCTGTAAGATCGTGAGTCGTTCGTTCTCCCACTTTTCAAGCTTGTTCTTCGCTCAGATACCTTTAAAGTGATGGAGGTTAACAGAGGCTGTTACCAAGTCGAGAGTGTATCCAGAGCCGTATGATTATGACAGCCATCACCGCCGCGTATGTGAAGTTTCTTGGGAGCTAAAAGAAGTACTAGACTCGCCAGAGGCTGTTTCAATTAATTTGGTAAAACATTAAAACAATGTGCCCCCTCAAACTACCATGGTTTATTCCTAACTAATTTTATGTCAGTTTTGTTCGTACAAAAATGTAAGTAATGAAGCTTCTTATATGCAGCATCTGAATCTACCACAGTACTCCCTGAACACCTCGGCATCCACTTGGAGGCTACAGGATGCTTTCTGTCAAATGGCAGCAGAGAAACGCAAAGAGCTCGTGCCTTCTTTCGTGATATACCTATTCCAATATGAAGTTCTGGTGAGTCAACGGTAGAACTTTTGATGAGCCATCAGTGGGATTGTCTGTATCCGTTGGTTTAATAATGGCTTCCAAGTTTGCGCCTATTGCGTTCTGTGTAAAGACCCTGCTAACACACATTAGAGATTCACTAGGGATGAACTACGGCGGATTCTGGTTGAAATACGTTTAGTATTTGATAAATGTGAGTCAGAGATGAATAACATCAATCTTAGGGTGGGACGCTTTCGCATGTTTATAACCAATGACAAAACAGAATGAAGGGATTCACTGAAGATGAATTTCAGCGCAGATCGACATGCGCTGCATATGTAGTGTAATTTATGGTTTTGTTTCGAAAACGTAATTCATCTCAACCGGGCACTAGAAATGGTAAATGTATAGCACACTGTGTTTTTGTGTGATCTTCTTCTATTTGTTCTAGTAGGGGATTTTCTGGGTGCACTGGCTCATCCACCCGACTCAGCTGATAACCTAAACAAGAATGTGCGTCAGAAATACGATGTAGGTTACATAAAAGCGGTAAACATGAAGGAAAAGAGGAACGACAACCTGTTCAGGTTCGTAACTAGGAATGTTAGAAGCATGATCGCTTAAGTCCACTGAGAAGGACTGCAGAATTGTAGTAAAATAAAAGAATACAGATGTGTTGGAACATGCTTATTGGACATTCGGGAATGAATCCTTGTCACAGCTATTCGGAGCCATCGAGAGACAAAAGTTGAAACCACTTGGAAGTGGTCATGAGAGAGTTTGCGATATCGCAACGTAGCAGAAAACTTTGGTAACAATTCGTCGCTTACGCGCCAGTTACTGGAAGTTTGGTTTAAATATTCTTGCGCCATCGTCCACTCGTATGTTTCCTCTATTGATGCCTCTGCATCGAAAAATGCGCATGATTACTTCTATTCCATGGCGAATAGCACACTAGCTCACTCAATAACAAATTATCCGCGTTGTACGGCATCGGATTTTCCTGCCATCTTGTGTCGATTTACCGAACTACTGGTAATCAACTGCTTTATATTGTATATTGCTATTCTCCAACGACAATGACTCACGGTAAATCTAGCGGTGCTGGGACCTGGCAGACACTGACTGGGGCAGTGAGCACTTGTGGCAGATACGGCTACAAAATGTCTGTACGAAACGGCATGCAGTGCTATCACTGCCATCAGTGGAATCACTTAAAACGTACTAGCCCCAACAGACANGGTTTGTACGCCACCGACCCTGAACGCGAACAGAAAGCAGAACTCGCGAACTTGGAAGTGTAATTTTTTGGAAAACTATCGATTACTCTGTGTATCGCTTAACCTCGTTCAAACATCATGTGTATATTTGAGGTTGAAGAAGATGAGAAGGCATGACTAACAATTGGAAATATGAAGTAGAAAATAGTGTACAATACGCTACACTAGCGTTTCTCTAACTCGGTAGTCACTGTTGGGGCAGTGAGCACTTGTGGCAGATACGGCTACAAAATGTCTGTACGAAACGGCATGCAGTGCTATCACTGCCATCAGTGGAATCACTTAAAACGTACTAGCCCCAACAGACACAATTATAAGCAGCTTGCTTCTTCATCTCTCCATTTTGTCTGCAAGAGCTGCTAGTTTGACGACAGCCAAGAGGCCGCTTTATTGCTGACTGGTTACCTGACTCAGAAACCCTGTGACTGCAAACGTGGGGCTCATCTTAGCTCCGCATTTCCCTCTACTTCTTCCATGGGGATAAGGATGGAGAGTACCGACGGACTGTATCTGAAATGACGTTGGAGCTGCAATCTTTGAATGAGTGCTGTTTCCCTCTCTGGTGTTACAATCAACATGAAAGCAGTTATCCTGTCAACTGCATACATAGNGTTTTAAACTAGATGGTGGGACATACCGTGATCCACGCATGATGCAGTCGTCTATCACAGAAAGCTCCTCTCGCAAGGGGTAATAGCATTTTAGCTCGTCAGTGATATTTTTGACATTAGGCCATCCGGTAGAAACGTATTGTTTCAATTGTTGGAGTCCATCATCCATTTGCGTATGCTCTCGCAGTCGCTCTTTGGTTACCGCATGAATTGTCAAGTCATCAATGGCAGCCACCATTTCAGATTCGGTCGTATCGTCTGTATCAGTTTGTACAGGCGAAGGCAGTCGGGAAAGTGCAGCACGATCAGTTCTCAGTGTGACGTGTCTACCGAAAAGGTACATATGCCACTTCTCACAGGCCTTGTAAAGTACGTACAAACACACAACGGTAAGGCAGTGTTAGCATCTTCGCTCTCGTCGAATGTCACAAACCTCGCACTCGTCAGTAGGCTGCGTGCCAAGAAAACCAGAAAATCACTTGGAATTTTGGTAACCTTACAAACAATGCTCAGCTCTGAGACATTGGTGGGAAAAAGAGTGGCTTTGGAGTGCGCCAACACCAACAAAGAAGGCGTGTTTTTCAATCGCTCTCGGTACGAGAGTGGGAGACACAAGCAGCGGATTAAGACTAAGTCAAAAATTATGGCAGATCGGGAGTAACAAGTGGAGACTATGGTCGCAACTCCTGCTCCTTAATTATCTGCTCAGACTCCTGGGTCTGTAGTAGAGAGAGCAGACGCCGCCTCTGTGGTTGTCATTCCGATGATCGATGCTTCAAGGACAGGCACCAGTATCGAGATACTGAAACCTCACGAAAACCGTTTCCTGAGTTGTTTGCCTGAAAATCCATCGAACGCCTCCGCAAAAAGCTCTTTCTCACAATAATTCGGGGCGGAAATAGGCTGCTGTGGTTGCCTCCTGCGACTCCAAAAGCACGTCTTTGGCCCATCCCACTAAGTATTCGTATCAGTGGCTTCATAGCACCGTGCACATGACCGTCTTTTGAACCACCTACCCTGCAAACCGAAAATTCCAATTGTTCGCGAGTAGGAACTTCCAAAAACCCTCCCAAAACGAGGAGTTTAGTATGGGCAGAGAGATAGCGAATTTTGACGCAGAGAAT
>QNGE01000081.1:447660-463891 GCA_008508345.1 Paragonimus westermani | reverse complement strand
ATCACACGTGAATCGTTACAGTAAGACATACTTCTTCTTTCAACATCAAAAACGAACTGACCACCGGGACTTTCAGATGGCAATGACCAACGCAAAATCCATGATATTCCACGGAACAGCATATAAACCATTTCGCGAACAGAAGAAGTATTACACAGAATCACTATGGGAGAGTGACTACCAAAAGGAATGGAACGAATTTCAAACTGCTTTTACCTACGACTAGGTTGAAAGCGTTTGATCTGTGGTGGAAAAAAGAAATAAAGCAACAATGCCACAAGGCAAATACAATAGCTCATAGTAGCCGCTCATGATAGATTCCATCCCACCAAGTCCGCTGTGTGCTGAGAGAAGGCACCCCTTTAATAACAGAGAAAATCCTGCAGGATCGGGTCTTCCAGGTGTGTTCAGAGGGTGTTGTCACGGTTAGCCCACGACGACCATGATCACGTGAGAGCAGAGAGCGAGACGCACGAGGACGAAGTGTGCAGTTGATATGTACAATGAACGTAACAGGTTGGAAGAATATTGTGTAAAAAAGGAGTAGAAAGTTAACAGACTTCAGAGAAATGCCCCCTAGAGCGTTAGGAGAAAAAACGCCCGATAACTAAAGAAACGGACAGTGAGTCAATAACAATATTTTCTGTGAGTGCCGGCCATATAATGGTCTCGCCAGAACGTACACGTGAGGTGGGCGGCTTGTGCTGAAAGGCAGGAACGAAAGTGTGATCGCTGTGTAACGTCTGACGGACGAGAGTGTACGCTGAATTGCTATTAATGCGAGCAACGTTTAGTTTGCCAATGCTCGTCAAGTGACGCGTTCCTTTTTTGTCGATGGCAAATTTGTCTTTGTGATCACACGCTCTGAAAGAACCATCGTACGGCGGCTGCAGAGGCGTCTTTGCCTAGCCGACGCAGATGAAAACGAAAGGGTGGGTGCTCAATTCACGGTGAGTTTGTTCTTGGCTCGATGGTTTAGGTGGGGGACGAAGGTTGAATATGCCGCGTGATGTAAGTCCCGTCAAGACTGGGATACCAAGGAATGAGAGAGAGAGACTTTCCGGGAGTAGGTAATGCACGACCATAAACCAGTCCTACCAGGGGCATCCAAAACCTTCTTTAACGGTCGTTCGCAGGCCAAGGCGAATAACAGATAAGAGATCCGACCACTTGTAACCCGCCGATGTGGCCACTGAGGTTGATGTTAATTGGCGGGGTAACCTTTCGGCCACACCGTTCGACAAGGGATACACAGTGGTCGTTACATGTTTGCGCTCAAGAACGCAATACAAATACTGGAAAAGGGCTGAAGCCGACTGAGATCAACCGTCAGTGGAAATGGTGGTTGGGACGCCAGAATTCGGGATTCATGAGCCGACATAACTGCGTGCAGTGGTTTCCGTCGACTTTTTATGTGACAATGGGCCATCTAGCCAATCCGTCCACACAGGTTGGAAGGTTCAGACAACCGTCGGAAGGAAGAAGGGAACCAAAGATATTAAGGTAGAATTGTTTAAAACTTCCGTCGGGTAAAAGAAATGTCCCCGGGTTAGTTGTGGCTTGACGATGAAATTTACTACCTTGACATCCTAAGCACTCTTTGGCTCAGTTACGAATATACCTATGAGCGCCTGGCCAAACGTAACGTTCGGTGACTAGTTTGGTTGGGGCACTTATGACTAGATGTGTTAGGGAATAGGTGCAGCTGAACATTAACCAGTGTATGAAAGAAGCGAGCGGTCAAGATTTGCCGGTAAACACTTCCCGCGTAATTGCGTACTTTGACCTGGTTGGAGGAATATCAAGTAGTTTCAGCGAAGAATTAGCATGACTCTGGCAAAGTTCTGGGCCATTAACCTGGGGTTTTGCCAGAGAAAGGAGGTCACTGACACCAGTGCGTATTTGGCTGACACCCTGGCGCGGCAAAGAGTCAGCAACGAAACTGCTGGGGCCTTCTAAAAAAACCGATGTCGATCACGAACTGGGAGATAAAATCTGGATGTCTTTCATCTTTATGGGAGTACCGATCTAGAGAGGAGCGAAAGTAAAACGCAAGTGGTTTATGATAAGCAAAAATCACGAAGTTTTGACCCTCCGGATGATGTGGAAAGTGTTTGGTGGCAAGGTAATCTGCCAGTAACACATGACCAAAGGTACTGCCGAGCGTTTGTGCTGGCTGGAGTTTTCGGAAGAAAAATGATAGGGGCTGGATTTCATCATTCACGGTCTGTTACAAAACAGCGCTAGTGGCCGACTGAAATGGGTCAGTATTCAAAGTTAACGGGCAGCGTTCATCTGCTCTTGAATGCACTGATGTGACTGCTTGTGCCAGTGCTTCCTTAGACGCAACAAACACAGCATTAGCTTCAGAAGACGGAGTAAAGTGCCTGAGATTGGCTGTTAAGATGTCCCTGAGTTGTTTTAAAACCTCCGAACATCGCAGCATGAGGCGACAGTAATAAGTGACAATACCTAGGAAGCGTCGGAGATGTTTTTGGGGACTGTGGCTACGGATAATCCTTAACAGCATTTATTTTCTCGGGCAAAGTTCGGATGCCGTTAATGTCGATTCGATGTCCGAGAAAACCTATGGATTTAACTCCAGAGGTGCACCTCATGGGGTTTGACATCACACCGTATTCAGCAAAACTTGTGAAAACCTTCTAAAGATGTGACTGGCGCTGTCAGACGTCTTTACTTGACAGAGAGACGTCGCCCGCATAAATGCACACAGAATCAAGACTACAGAGCACTTGATCCCCGAACCTCTGAAAAGCCTGGGCGGCGTTCCGTAGGCAAAATGGCAAGCCGATAAACTCATAGATTCCAAAAGTAGTGGTAATCGCGGTCTTTGGAACGTCCTCCGGGCAACGGGGATTCGATGGTTGGTTGGAACCAAATCTCTCTCGGAGAGGACAGTCTTCCCGCCCACTTCGATTCAGAAGCCGAGAATGTGATGGATAGTGTATCGATCTGGAACAGTGACGTTAGTCGGGGCGCGGTAATCATCACACCAGTGCTAGTCATCTGTTAATCTGTCGGGACCCATGCGGATGGGTAAGACCCATAGGCAAGTTGAAAGCTAGATGACGTCAAATCGGAAGACGTAAAAAACTCTGCTTTGTCTTCCTTGAGTTTCTGTGGTGGCAAGCGTCTGAACGTGCTAAAGCAGATGAGCCTTCGGCGGCGATGTGGTGGAAAACGTCGTGATTGCGCTGTGATTTTAAACTGAACGGATTGATAAGCTGTAGAAATTGCTGAGGGACTGCTTCAAAACTGCTATCTGTTAACGCCAGCACTAGCCCAACAGAATAGATTGATCTGACCTTGACACGTACGCACAAACTGGCCGTACTATCAGCCAACTTCCGACTGCCGATGTCTGTTATCAGTCTAAAGGAATCTAATGAAATCAACTCCAATGATCGGATGCTGTACATCTGGTACCGTAAATCGCCAAAAAATTAACGTCTAAGGCAGAGATAGAGGGCGAGCAGCCTCTTACGCATGTTGAAATCGCTGAACGATTAGCTGCCTGCGGTGTGCTCGATATTGGTTGAAGGTTGCGGTTGTCACTCTTCGGTGAGGTAAAATACCTGTGCGTGTACGTCATTGAGAATGTCCGAGACGGCCGAACAAATAAGACGAGCAACATATTAGAGAGGTATGAACAGCCGCCGCCGTTCCTGTCCGACCTCGGCGTTTCCCGAATGGAATTCATCCTGAAGAAAACTGCATGGTCTGGTGAAGAGACCGCTTTAGAGCCAAGTCGATGATGACAATAATACAGGTCTTAGTCAACTCGTCCTCTGGATGGACGGCCCCGGGATTGGCGGCGTTAGGGAGGAACTCTCAACTGTGTTGCCAGTTGTTTAGTGATCTCAGGGAGCTTCACATTCATGTCGGCAAAGCGTTGTTTCGAAGCATCAAATTCCGTTCTCCATTTATGCCTCCACAACGCCCATGGTGAATGTACATGGGACAACCTACGTCTGTGATAACACTGGTATGCCTGATTAGCCTCCTCTACAGTTTTGCGGAACCGTGTATCGTTATCGATTATCGACAATATACATTCCGAGTATCGTCCGACAGGATTTTGTGACATGAATAACACAGGATGGTCCGTTGACCGTGTGTTGCAGCTGTGTCATGCAGCGGAAGAGTTGAGATGGAGTTCTGTCTCCCGACTCTAATCCCGCCAGAAGTTCACACAGGTTCTGCTCCTGAGTTGCTGCAGTTTTTCGAATGACTACGACGTTTAAAGTGTCATGCGGACTAACGCTGGGTCGAGCGTATATAAGCTCGGTGACCTCAGTAGCGACATGCTCAGGGAGACTGGCAGTTATGAAATTATATGTGGACTATTGCGAGCGGATGCGTCGCGAATCCAAGAGAGCTCGGAATTTAGAAAACTAGGATCAAGGCTACAGAACACTGGGAGATAAACATAAACTGTGTTATCTGAAACATCGGGATCTGGTACGGAATGTGCCGTGTTCAGGGGAAAATCACTCACAAGAAGAAACCGATCAAATAAGGAAAAATTTCTGCGAATTATGCAGGGAAAGTAAAATATTAACTGAAAATCGGGTCACCGGTTATGTGGTGGGGCAAAGAAATGAAGCGAAAGTGCTACGAGGCAAATACAATAGCTCATAGTAGCCGCTCATGATAGATTCCATCCCACCAAGTCCGCTGTGTGCTGAGAGAAGGCACCCCTTTAATAACAGAGAAAATCCTGCAGGATCGGGTCTTCCAGGTGTGTTCAGAGGGTGTTGTCACGGTTAG
The DNA here is from genome assembly GCA_008508345.1 of Paragonimus westermani. Taxonomy (NCBI): domain Eukaryota; kingdom Metazoa; phylum Platyhelminthes; class Trematoda; order Plagiorchiida; family Troglotrematidae; genus Paragonimus; species Paragonimus westermani. The sequence continues at coordinate 459,100 of QNGE01000081.1, read as the reverse complement.
CCCACGACGACCATGATCACGTGAGAGCAGAGAGCGAGACGCACGAGGACGAAGTGTGCAGTTGATATGTACAATGAACGTAACAGGTTTGAAGAATGTTGTGTAATATTTTTTATAATGAACTGTGTAGTGGCTTACCAATCGAATGATAAGAAAGCCCAAATGTTGGTAACTGCGTAAGAAGCGCTAGCGGTGAAGGATGTGTGCTAGGTGCACGCGTAGAAATATGACATAGGCATATCACAAAGGTAATGGCCCATAGTCAGATCAAGATTCTTGCGGTTTGCGGAGTCGGTTGCAATCAATCGACTGATGCCGACCTCGTGTGTTCAGAAACAATTACTCGTAAACTTGACCCTTCCCTGGAATTAGTGACTTCTCCTAAACCACCTATTGACTATCCACCCTGCTCTCCTAACTGTTTGATATAAAAAACCTGTTTCATGTTATTGTAAATTTGGTACTGACGAGTCAATACGAAATGCTTGCATCTGCCAGTTTTCGTGTTCTAACGGTCTTGTTCAAACTCCTGAAGGGAATGAACTGTTTCAAATCAAGATCTGTTGAAGTGGATTGGCCACCACCCGAGAGGAGGACAGCACCAGTGTTGGGTTCAGACGACGATCGATAGATGATTCCACAAGAAGCGTGCAATGAGGAACTCCTGGCGAATGTGTATGGTTAGAAAATTTCACCGTGCGATTAATTTGCCCGTCCGAACATCCATGCAGATGAAGACAGAGATGTTTTCGCGGCTAAACCTTTACTTAAAAAATGTGGCACCAACGCTTGTTCAAATATATGCAAAACATCTTCAGCGTAAACCCAGAAACAACCTTGTCAACCTTAGCTGATATCGCTGACCGGGTCGGGGAAACGTACGGCACCGCTGTTTCCAAACTCGCTTCGAGCAGTCAGGGCGCACTTTTCACATTGAATGCTCAAGTTGTTAGCCCAGCTGGACAACTTCAGGCATTGACGACGCAACGTTCGCGGTCACGTTCGACTACCCTCACTTGACGACACATTAACCGCTCAGGGTCGAGTGATCCTCGTCAGCCGTCACCGAACGCTAATCCTGATCACTGCTGGTATCAGCAGGAATTTGGCAAGAAATTCAGATGATGCCGAAAGACTTGTACCTTTGGTCCAGTCAGCAAACAGGGCAACCGAACTCACATGGCTACCGACGTAGCGCGTTTGCCTGGTCATCTGTTGTTTTTAAAGTATCACGAGTCGGGGTTTTGCTATTTTATCGACAAAGGTGCTGAGATCAACGTGATCCCAGCTGGAGCTCAGGACTAAAACAGATCAACCGCTTCGAATCTACGCACGGCCAACGGAAGTCCTATCAGTGTTCGGTCAACTCTCTCGCGCACTAAATTTAGGTCTTCGTAGACTTTTACGCTGGATCTTCACGACCACCGACGTCCAAATGGCGATTATTGGCATCGATCTCACTCAGCACTTCAAACTTTTGATTGATTCCAAACGACACCGTCTAGTCAACCAAACGACAAAGCCTACTGTTACCGGGATTTTGATCGACAGGGTATCAATCATTCCCATGTATCCAGGTTCTATGAAACTTAACCCCAGCAGTTTTTTAGTCCACAAGTTATCGTCTGTTTTTCGACGGTCACGCGTCCCACGAGACAACACACTGTCACGGCAGATCTACCAATGTTCGCTAAAGATCGCAGGCTGACACCAGACAAGCTGTAAGTGGCCCTCGCTGAGTTTGAACACATACTCCAGCTTGGAACCATCTGCCAGTCATGTAGCCCTCGGGTCTCACCACTCCACATGGTTCCCAAAGAGTCGGGTAATTGGCGCCATTGTGGAGATTATCATTTTCTCAACAATGCCATGGTACCCGATAGGTATCCCGTCCTACATATTCAGGGCATCACAGCTGACCACGAAGGCACCCGTGTGTTCTCGAAGCTCAAACTGGTTCGCGCTGATGATCAGGTCCCAGTTGCGGCTGATGATATTACTGAGACAGCGGTGATTACACCATTCGGACTGTTTGAATTTGTGCGCACGCCGTTTGGTCTCCCCAACACCCTCCAAACCTCTCGGCGCTGCACCAACGACATCAAAAATGGTTTGGACTTCGCCCATCTCTACATCGACGACCTGTCGGTGGCAAGCCCCTCCAAAGAAGAGCATCAGACTCATCTGCGGTTGCTCTTCAAACGACTTGTAGCGTACAACGTCACTGTCGACGTGGACAACTTTGCCCTCGGCCAAACAGCTGTTGAGTTCTGGGGGGAATCTGGTAGTTCAGCACGACATTCGGCCGCTGATCGACAGGGTACAAGCAACGCGCAACTTTCTCCACACAAAAACGCTCGCTGCTGTCCGTCGTTCTAACGGCATGGCCAATTGTTATCGCCGTTTTATCCCGCATTGTGCGCAGCTAATACAGCCATTGACTGAACTACTCTGTGGCCGTTCTAACGACACCGTTGGGCTGTCGAGAGCAGCTGTCGGCTCCTTCGGCGTCACCAAAGACGCGCTAGCTTTTGCAGTGATGCTCAACTGTTTCGACTCAAACGCTACCACCAGTATAGCCGTAGATGAACCCGCCACAGCCGATGGTGCCGTACTCCAGCAATTGAGTCTGGAGACTACTTTAATTTTTCTGCAGACGATTGCCACTCGCCGGAAATAAGTACAGCACGTTCGGTCGTGAGTTATCTACTCGACCGTGCTTCACTTTAGGGACGCCCTCGAAGATCACCAATTTGTGATTTTCACCGATCACAAACCGTTGGTGTGTGGCTTTCCGTAATTGTTCCCAGCACCATTTACTCCGCGAAGTGCGCCACCTGGATTTCATCCCGCAATTTTCGACAGGCGCACGACACACCTCTGGCAGCCACAACGTTCTGGCTGATACTTCGTGACGCGTATCAACACTTGTTGGACACGACATTACGACTTTTCAACTATGGCAGACGCACTACGTACGGCAAACGGTCTACGTGCTTTTTGTCAACATTCGTCATTGCGCATTACGAAGCTTCCACTACCAACCGCGCCTGGAACGATTTTGTGCGATACTTCCGCTGGACAGCCTCGTCCAGTGGTTTAATCAACCTCGCGACCTCGCATGTTCGACACGCGCATAACATGGCCTATCTTGGAATCCGAGCCACGGCCAAGCTCATTTCCGATAGGTACATTAGGCCTGGCATGCAAAGGGATCTTCACGCCTGGACACGATCTTGCTTAGTTCGTCAAAAAGCTGAGGTCCACCGCCACGCGTCGTCCCTGATTGGCTAATACCCCGCGATTACATCTCGACTTACACATCTGCACGTCGACATTGTAGGTCCTTTGCCACTTTCCAGTGGCATGGCCTATCGCTTGACGATGGTAAATCGTTACACGCGGTGGCCAGAGGCCGTCCGCATATCCGACGTCCGCTCGGAGACGCACTGGTTGGGCGTTGATCAGCATCACTCGGTTGCCCGGCCACGGTTTACCGATCGTGGCGCTCGATTCAAGAACGGTTCCTTTGCGGAAACATTGAACGCGATCGGGTGTCATAGTACACAGACTATGACATAAAGGCAGGATGCAACCGATAGGGTCGAACGCTTTCACCGACAAATAAAAGCAGTCCTCGCCGCCGTTGATGCAGTCCGCTGGATAAAAACGTTGCCAATGGTTTTACTCGGCATCCGCGCCGCCTTTAAGTAAGGTCTTCACGTTTCCGGAGCCGAACTTCTGTATGGTCAACCACTACGTCTGTCCGGCGATTACTTCTCGTCCGCCACCGATGCTCTTCGATATGATGCCTCCTACGCCAAACCGCTTGTTTCTCATACGCGTCATCCTCATATAACGGACATATCTACCATAACGCTCTGGTCTAAACATCTCACAGAGGAATAGCACTTGTGGAGTCTAGTCCTTTTTCAGCTACAAAAAATCGGAAACCGCTTTGAAAATACCAAAACCGTCTCGGTGTCCACGTAAGAAGACAGTTGCGTCTGCCCAGGTTGTTTTTTCCGGATGTTCATGCCCGATGCGTAATTTCGTTGAGTACGTTGTTTATTTCTTGCAGATGCCCAGCCAGTTTCGTTTCGTTCTCTGTCGCATGTTTTATCTGACGCTGGTACGACGCATTCAGCGCCATCGAACGCGATCATCCTAGATCCCGTACTAAACGTCGTGCTTGAACGTCCCATGAATGCCCCGCCTCGAACACTCATTTCCTTTTACGGTTGTTTCGGCACCTTTAAGGAAGGATACTCGGGTGGGAGCTCGCCAGAAACTGTGGGCATCAGTGCTCCTCCAACTGAGGCGTCTGAGGATTGTCGTACCAATCGCAGACTGATTGGGTATCAGCTGATACGTCTTGAACCTGATCAGGCCAAGGGTGGCTGGCCCCAGTTATCCTCATCAAGATCGAATGGCTGTCACAAAACCCTTCTAAAGGGAAAAATGTGTAGCGCCCTGGAGATTCCACTGACCTTCCTGCAGTATGATGTAAAATAGTTCCAGGGCTCATTGTTGCATGTTATACCTAGGCTATTAAGAAAGCCTGCATGAGGTATGCTGTCCCGTTGTTTGTCAGCATGTCGTGACTATGGCGCTAACCCGAACGACATAGGCGGCACACACTTCCGATTCACTCGCTCGTCGAAGTCCGGTCTCTGTCCCCTCTAGCTAACTCGTGCGGCCATGCCGTTTATAGCGCTATCAGAGGCCACCCGTACATTTCGTCGAATAAAGATTTTGCCTCTCTCCTCAACGGCATTTTGTTTTTCGCGTCTGATAATTTCGTTCCTGAAGACAAAGCGACTTAGTGCGTCCAGAACTAAAACCTTGCGCGGCAACTCCGGTTTATTTCTTGACAGCATTCGAACTGAAAAAGTGGTGATGCTTTCAGACAAGCGTAGAGATGAAGCTAACGAAACGGTATGTACAATGGATTGCAAAATATAACTATGAACTGTAGACACTACAAGTCCCCTGATCAATCGTGCCGGCTAACGCTCAACAGGGGCCGCCGCTTAAAACTAGATGTCTAACAGAGCAACTTCTGATTGCGCGTCTGCAAATCCTGGAATACTCTATAGGCCATTGTGTTTCCTCCAACTCGGTAGTAATATTTAAGACTCGTCTTGACGAACATCTATCGCATCAGTTCGAATGAGGTGCCTTTTCCACCATTTCAGATCATTACTGAAGATTTTGATATTATGCGCACCATGATACGGAATTGTCAAAAGCTCCAGTGTCCTAATCCCGTTTACAACCTATTGAACACATTGCAACAAGGCAGCAAGAATGGGACAACCTTTACAAGGTGGTTCATAAAAATTGCTAGTTTGTTCAACAATAAAGATAACTATCAAGCCATTTCGTCCTGAAAAATAATAGTTGTGTTTGTGCTGACGTTATGGCTTCTTGTTTGAATTACCCTGTTTTTACCCAGCTATATTCGTAAATAGGCGTGGGTTGCATGTTTTGCGCTTACTAAGTGATCGCTCCTTTTAAGGTGGCCTCACAGGTATCCTACAATTGGTAAACCTGACGTCTTTATCTTCCTGAAAATCGTAGAGCATCGCATGCCTATTATAGGCCGTCTTTTCATTTGTTCAGCTCTCGCTGCTACACTCATCTACGTTCTCTATCGTAGAAAACGGAAGGAAAAAGAAAATTGCAGTTACACGGATCCAGTAATAAAACTTTTAGTTTGGGCAAACATTTTTAGATATCAGAGGAGTCTTCGGCTCTAATTCCTGAACTTTTGAACTATACATCCGAGGTATACCTGCATTTCCTGCTGTTACTTCAACGTAGACCACTAAACTCTATCCAGAATACGGGCAGTGTTTAGAGTATATAGCACATACGGTCCCAACAGTTGTAAAGGTAAATTCCTTGATTGCACTGTTTAATGTGGCTAGGTAACGCTGTGTGCGAACATCTGCCTTGCACGACCGGACCAGATCACGGAAGACCTATACCAGAGCGTGCAATCCCTCTTACCATTCACCGGAACTATATCTAACAGGTCCGATAACATTCTGATGAGCAGTTCGGATGTATCTGAGGCTCAGATTGGCCCCACGGTAGCCGTGAATGTACTTGAGAGGGGCTCGGTCAGCCCCAGCTCAGGCTCGGAACATGCGCTGACTCCAGATTCAACAGATTTGGCTAGTAGCCCGGATGTATGCAGCCAGAATATTTTGCCGGTTGGGTGTTTCAATGATCCAATAAATGATATTTACGAAGATAATCCTGAAGAACTCAATGGCAGAATGATCCCCAAAGTCCTCATACCTAGCGATTTATGGGCTGAGGCAGTGGATCGAGACATATGGCACGAAACGTTTTGTGTGCCAGCACACATGGGCGGAGTGTTAATCGGACGTTTGGGCAAGTGAGTAAGATAAATTCACGCATTACTCCTTAGAAACGTGCGGGAACTGAAAAATATTTGGCAGGCTGAGTTTTGCCTGAGTACTTGCCCTGGTCGTCAAGACACCCTTATATTCAAACTGTCCTGCCCAATTAAGCATAAGGATGCTGTTTTACAGTGGGTTTCAAGACGATTCCGCATGCGTCCTTCCAGAACACCAATCGGAAATCCAAATCAGCTAAGAGTGAGTGTGTCCGCACCTCTTGATAACGTGTTTGTAGCGTTATTTACCCCTCGGCGAAGCTGTTCCCATACATGTTCGAAGTCTGTATGCATCAAAAGAACTATTCGTCACCATAGAAGATGAGGGGTTTTCGAAATACTTGACCATGCAAGCTGATTTGGACCGTGATTATGCTTCCGCCAACAACTTCCGGATGCAGTTATGCGAGCCAGTAACATCAGGCACGGTCGCTGTCGTTCCCCATAGTCATGGTTTCGCGAGATCCCTAATACTCAGTGTATATTCCACATGGCCTAAAACCGCTCTTTATTTATTGTTGGATCACGGAACGTTCGGAGTGGCACCTTTGAACCAGCTGAAAAAAATCAGGTTAGTACATTTTGTATACTTCAAAATGGTCACCCCTTTGGACTTTTGTCTAAATAGTGTTGCCTTTACCAGACGGTGGCCACGTGACAGTGGTGTAAATATTCCCTGTTCGTAGGTGTTTGCGCGCCTTACCAACGTGGACCGGTCTTACTGGTGTATCAGTGGCGTCACGGTTCCCAACAGATTTAACCTAGTCTTCTACCTTACTTACCATCATGCAGTAAGACGTATTATTCCCGGTTCTGGCGATGTTTGGTTGTCTGAGCCAACCCCAATTCGTTACAAAAACCGCGTCATCCATAAGGAAGAATATAACAGTGGGTGGTTCGGCATACTGATGGTCGTCAGCATAATCAACTAGCATTGTTGGCCTTTAATGTTGTGACTAACAGTTTCGGCTAGTTCGTTTGCGTACATTATCCATTTTCATTTTTGCACACTTCCCACTCTGCTTGAAGCTGACCAGTGGTAATCGCCATTTGCCGGATTTATTATGTACGGTTCTACATCACGTCATGGACTCTCCAAGTTGGGTTTAAACAACTTGAAGTTATTTTGATAAAGTGTTTCTTTTAAGTTTCTAATGACACTGTATGTTGATTTACCGTCCAAATGCCTGATTTAATCGTAACCAACACGCTCGCGTTATCATCACAGACGGCAATACATCGGTTTCACATTGTTGCTTAAATGCCACAAGCACGAAGGAAAAAAACAAACCTTGTGTAGAGAGTGAGGAAAAAAGAAGAGGAAGGGAAGGGACCTAACTACTACGGAAATATGATTACGTCTATATTCAGACATTCAATATCAAGGTGCCTACACCTTGCAGACAAACAACCAAGCTGTATGTGGAAGCAACTCGTCATTAGCAAGACAGCTTCTGTACAGCTTTCACTGCCCTGCGTCATTGGATGCACTCATTTCACAAACAAATCGGCCAAACAACGATGACGTTCACGACACTGAGCTCGATTAGCCGCCTTCTTATCTGACGTCATCCACTCCGTGAGTCGCCAGGGCCCCAGCTCGGGAAACGTACCTGATCTACAGTGACCAACCCTTGCGTGAATAATTTCATTTGTCTACACCTGGTCATCGTCCGTCCACCTCGTACCTCGCGCCAGTCGGCCACAGCCTCTGCAAAGAGTGCTCGGTGTACTACTTAACTTAATCATCTAATTCTGTACGAATGTAAGGATGTCAAAAAACTCGTTTGGCAACCAGTGCCAAACGCCCGCTTTCTAACTTACTCGTTGCTTATTCGCTGGTGCCACGCGATACGAACGATTGAACTTAAACATCGGTTGTCAGATACCTGAATACGGTTCATGTCTTGTATCCCGAGCGACCAATTTCTGCTACCGCATAGTACATCCCCCACTGTCGCCTTATATACGCGACTGTTAGGCCTAAGAGAGATCCTACTGTCACCAGGAGTGTCCTAGTATAGCGAACACTACCCTAGTCTTGGAGATACGCGCATCTGTTTCATTCTCTACACTTCCGTCGCTGCTGATGCAGCTTTCCAGGCACACAAACTAGTCAACAACTTCGATAGCTTCATTATCCAACGTTAAATTTAAGTTATGGCAATAATCTTGCAAAAGTGCCATCTGTCTTGTTGATATATGGTCGGCTGGGACCAGTGGCATGGATAAGCTTGGAGAGTGCGGTGTTCCCTGAAGCAAAGGCGGCTTCCATTTCCTCAACTTTTTCCACTAACCAAGCCTCACGATCAGTCCTTAGGCTACGTTCCCGCTTCTTACGGATCTCTCCTAAACTTGTTATGTGAACTGCCAAAAAGAATGTTCCGTTTAGCTTCTAACAACTCCATGGGTTTCTCCGAGATGCAATGTCCGTTCAACCGATGTACCCCCGTGCCGCATGCCACAGTTCTTGCTCCATTAATTGCTGGTTTAGTACCTATGCTTTCTTGACGATATAACCATCTTCTCAACAGTATTTGCTCCTGATGGGGTCGTCGCCCAACACGAAACGACAACGTACCAGCGCATTATCTGAATCCGAATGCATGCTCCAATGAGAACGGCAGTCTGTAACTAACGACTATGTGGTCTATCTGAGACCAGACCTGGCTCGAAGAAGACAAGCGCACGATGTCTAAAACTAGTGCTGGCTAAAAGTAGCTTATGTTCGGTACACAACTGCAAAAGTCACTCGCCATTATCTGAGCGATGTAGTGCTATCCCAAACCTGCCACTTGAACAAGACTCAGCCCCACCAACGTGGTCCACCTGGACGTTCACATCTCCGACTAGAATGACTGTCAGATCCACATGTCGACCGAATGAGAGCGGCCAAACCCGAGTAAAAGGCATCCCTGACGCCGATGTCAATACAGCCACTTGGAGCATAAGTAGACAGTGGAAAGACTTCTGAAAGTGTTGTGTCTAGAGCTAGTCGTAACAGAACCCGCCAAGCGGACGACGCAGTCTGTTGTTAACAGGAACCCAATCTACAAATGAGGCTGCAGCCTCCGTGCTGAGTATCATACCTACTCCAGCTTGACCGGTAGCGGCAGCCGTGGAGTCACCCGAAGTGTATGACCAGTATCGGGTAGACAGTGTGGGTGCTGTTAGTTCCATACGTTTACCGATTTCCTGGGTTCCAGTCTCTGAAACAACAGACATCGACATTTAACGACTCTACCGTTCGTGTGAATGTGGCCTATCTATCTATCTCTTCTAGAGTGCGAACGTTGAAAGCACCTATATTGATTCGTATTTTAGGTCCAAGTACGAAACGAAGCAGGCCTGAGGCTGAGTGGTGAGAGGTGGGGTTTGCCGACAGTTTCACTATGACTAGCTGGACCTGTTGTGGACCTGCAGAGTAATAATCAGAAATAGAGCTCAGGAGGTGCCTGAAAGCTAAATTTGATAGGACAGTGGAGGAGGGGTCAGCAGTAGCACGTTTTCGCCTGTCCACCCTGCTGTGTGTAGCAAACAGAGCAACCCGGCTTATACTACGAGATGGCCGGTGCAGTATGGAATTATTGGCGTTGTGAGTATTGATGTGTGTGTGTGGACTGAGATACCCAGAACTAGACAGGAGAACGGTTCAGGTTTTCAACCAAAGCCTTTGGTTGAGAAGCCTATACGGCAAGGCAGCGGGTGGGTGGCAGTGTACCAAAACTGGTACATTTTTCGAAAAAAAATGCCAACCCTCTTTCTACCTCGATCCTGGAAAACCAGGAGAAAGATTTGCCAGACCTCTACCTATTGGCCTGCTTGGTATAAGTGACTGTCGGTGTGGTCATCACGCCATCCAGTTCAGCCCAATAGGTCATCGAGATGCACAAACCGTCACCGCTTCAACGTCCAGTCTCACCGTGACGGAACCAGCAGGCTGTATCTGTTTCACGTGTCGGGTGTCGACATGCAGCGCTCAGTATTGGGCCGCTTTCTCCGGTTCATTAGCCGTATGTCTGGTGGTGTCGACTTGATACTCATTCTGTCATCAGACTTGCTGACTGCAATACTACCAATCGGATCGTACTCCATTTACCTTTCATTACGATTATCTGTCAGAAAGTATGCTTTCTGTTTCGTAGGCGGTCATATGCATTGCTTGGTGCGGTTACGCCGATGGGCAAATGTCACGTGTCCAGTTGAAAACTTACGTGATATGCGATCAGCATACTTCAGCTCATCTTGGACGGTGGACAATTTTTAACCTATCATAACCTGCGCTTAAATGGTGGATGATGTAATGTCCCGAATCTGGCAATAGAAACGAACTAAGAAAACTCAACTAAAAGTGTACTCATTGCAGTAATTATGCTAGTGAAGGAAATCATTCGGAAGGACATCAGTTAGCTTTTCTAACGAGAGTAGTCTTTTCCAAAACTCGAAGCGATGGCGCCCCAACACTGATTGTAAGCGATTCTACTCCACAGTGACCATTAGTTTATGGTGGGTTCATTTTCACAAAGGAAACTGATGAGAAATCGTTTTGATCTGGTCTGTGAAACCCTGATACGCATGCGTCCGTTTACAGGTGCTCGGGGCCACTTTTCTACTGTTGCTGAATCCTCCGTTCCGCTTTAAATTTCAGGGTGTCCCACTGCACCTACTGCTTGATCTTGTCGACTCATTCCTCTAGATACAGCTCTTGTCGTCTTGTATTTTAACGTCTTGATAATCTGCACCTCTTGCTCAAGGGACAAACATCCCCTTACTTTGTGTTCATCATCATCATCATCATAGACAGCAATACATCAGTGGTTCACACTAATGCTTAACTGCCACACAACCATGAAGAAACAGCAAACCCTATATAGAAAGAGAGAACGAAAAAGAAGGGGACGGGAAGGGACCTAACTACTGAAAATGACTACGTCCCTATTCAAACGTTCAGCATCAAGGTGCCTACACCTTGCAAACAACACAACCGAGCTGCAAGTGAGAGTAAGGCGT
>QNGE01000081.1:381712-445380 GCA_008508345.1 Paragonimus westermani | reverse complement strand
AACCATCTTCCAACCCCCAACCTGGAGGACCAGGAGACTGTGGTTTGTCAGACCTCTACCTGTTGGCCTGCCTGGTATGAGTAACTCTGTCCAGTTTAGCCCAAAAGGTCATCGAGATGCGCAAGCCGTCACACCACGTCAAGGTCCAGTCTCACCGTGACGGTACTTTGTGTTAGATCCTGTAAGTGAAACCAGTACGACTCATTTTGTGTACACACGTCACGGCTTTATCATCATCACTTTATGCTCTGAGCTGTATCTGTGGGTACCATGACTCAAACTGCTGTTGGACCTGGCGGCGGTCCATTAAGCAGCGTAGTACGTACAAATGCATAGAAAACAGAACAACGGGGTTTCATGATGAAAAAGTAAGTAGCCTCATCGGTGTTCTTGTTACTGACTGCAACAATGTCATTTCAATGAGCCTTTGTAATCTGCGGTGTGGATGGTCGCGAAATCCCTAATCCACGACCGTTGGCCTCGAGAAGTGAATGTCACTGCTGTGGCGTCTGTCCCAGGGTGGTTGATAAATCCTCTCGTCAAGCTGAGGAACTGTCTGTTCTCGTTTCTTGTTTACCCTTTGTTTCCTAAACCACCGCAGTGGATACGAAAGAGACAGAACCAATACTCACAATTGTCATGAGATATCCTGGTATCTCAAAGACGTGGATCATTGTTGACGAGCACCAATCATGAGGAGTCTGTTCAGTCTCCCATACGGAATGAGAGGGTGTGATCGATTTGCACAACCTCTCACTACCTTTGAAAATAGTTTGAAGGTCTGAACCCAAAGCCTTATTACGTTTAAGTAATCTAGGCCCCAAAACTACTTCGGTTTCTGACGGAGGATTGCTGAAAGCGTCATATCTGATCACCCAATCTCCATTATCCACAGCCGAATGCGTTGACTCAAGCTGTTCGAACTGTTCCTCAAAGTGCTGAGACTATCTATCGAGTCACCGCGACAGCCTTCAGATTCGTGGGCCATCTTTCTCGTGTGCACTCTCTTAACCGCCCTGTAGACAGCAGGTGCAACCACAAATAAAGAAAGCAGCACCTGGCTATTCCGTGCCAATAATACCTCCACAACATCTGATGTATGGGTCTCACGGTCCTTACGCAGACTTTTCGGTTCATAGCGGTCCTTGTCGTATTCGGAATCAGGGGGTTCAGTCAACTTTTATTGACAGGCCTTGCTTGATCAGCCTACTTCTGCAGTGCTTCCTTAGAAAAGACCTCTTCACACGAGGTTCACATAGCCGTTGAGATTTTCATCAATACTTATTTGAATCACCCCACTTTCTCTACCAAAACAGTTTACTGGTCAGTGTTGTTTACTATACTTTTCGCACACCGCTGCGTAATTTGCAACTGAACGTCTTACGTTTATGAGCAGATAAGTAGCCGGTAACAAAACGGACACAAACAATGACATGGTCTAATCTGAAGTAGTTGGTCCAAGAAGACTTGACATCAGCGGCAGCTGACGGTGATATGGTCAAATTGTGTCCACGGTTAAATCGCGTAGGGCGGTCTCCACGCCGCTGTGCCATCTTTGTGCTTACGTGTGCACTTCATTATATGTGGTCTTTGAGGTGCGCGTACTTACAGTAGTCGATCGTCGTTGTCAGTGCGTTGGCTCAGACGCTGATCATACCGCCTAGCCTCTTCTTTAGAGCAAGAGTGTCAAACTGTTCTTTCATGTTATCAGCAACTAACGGGAGCTGCGTCGCATATCCGGTCGCTTGAAAATGATTTCAATATCACGTACTTTCATTCTTGTGTTTGTTCTGTTCAAATCATAATGCAAGCGTACCATCGATCATATACCTCATGAAACTTGACCAACCCGCTGCCCTCGAAATATTGGGCACGTTAACAACTAATAAGTTCGCCGTGCTTTCGAGACAGACACATTTCAGCTCGTCTTGCGTACGCGATCCCATCGCTTGCTGGGTCGTCCTATGCTTGTACATGTTGGGTTACGTTAGAGGGGACAGCGGGGCGGTTATTTTCTGACCGAAGTTCAGGACTTCAAGAGTTCATCTCAGTAGGGTATTCCCGGCTTCTAGTTAAGAGTAAAAAGATTATGGGTACTAAATTACGACCCATAGGGTGGTCGCGTATTTTTCTCGCGGATTTTCCTTTCCGGCATGATTTTTCTCCAACTTTTTTCAGGTTCTTGACCGTCGATGTCCGTTCGATCGCTCTGATCGGGTGATACCAGCGGGTAAGCAACGAAGAGTTTAAGAATGGGGTATTTGGTAGCGAATGATTGTTGAGTTCTTTGGTTCAATCTTTCGGTTTGCACTAGTTTGGATAGAAAAACCATGCAGTGAAGATACCGGTTAGTCGTCTGCCACACCGAGCAATTTTTGTGGATGCTGCTACAAGATGAGCAGGTGATGTTCTGGTTTGGAGGAATGACGTACACCACGGGGCTGTCCCTTGTAGGTAGTCCTCTCTCAGACTGGAGTCTGCGACTTGCGGAATCAGTGGCTGGAGACTGAGTGGGATAGCAACTAATAGCGCTCATTGGCTTGAATGCTGCCGTTTGGCCGAGTTGTGTGTACAGTAAGTACACTTAGTGATACGGGGCAGCGTAACCCGTGAGACAGTCATCTTGCTGATAACGCCTTACTTTCACTTATAGCTCGTTTGCCTGTTTGCAAACTTAGTATTGATTGTCCTGAGTATAGGCAGTTGCTTTTGGTATTTGGGTCTCCTCCCCTCTTCTTTTTTTCCCTCTCTTGGACAAGACTTGTTCTTCCCCTCATGTTCGTGTGTCACTTAGGCGGTAGCAAAAATCTCCGCCGTGCCGCTGTCTTTGTTGATGATGACGAACTTTCTTTTTTAAAAAAATCCAGCTCACTGCCCCCTGGTAAAAATTCTTTTTCTTCCGAAATCGATCGCTTTTGATCCGCTGTGAGGAAGATGTTGCCGAAAGACGCTGTCGCTACCTGTTTTTTTCGTGGAATGGTTGCGTTCAGTTTTCTCACTCTGCTCCTATTCTGGTCTGAGATTCGCACGAAACCGATCAACTTCACAGCGCCTTCTCGTTTCAGCTTAATTCATTTCAGTTAACTGCAGTTAACTGCCGCTCCCCTAGTTGTGTTCATGTGCCTTGCAGATTGCATTCAGCCACCCCACAGAATTTCCTGGTCCGCTTTTTGTAACCTCCTTTTGGGTGTTTTACCAGAATTAGCGTTCATCACTCTTTCTGGACTTCATTTAATAAGTGTAAGTGATTCGGCGTTTCTAGGTGAAGAGCTCTAAACGATGTAGCAAGATTTTAACGCTTTAGTGCACATACTGCTATGTCTGCTACCTTCCTTCGGGCTGCGTTTTCGTCGACAACGTGTCAGATAAGGTTATAAAAATAAATTAATTGGCACATTTGGACACATTCTTCAATCGACTTGATTGTACATCCCACAATTGGGGTTTGATTCCCGGTCACCGTGAGTGTTCTTTTGGGCGGCTTGGAAGTATCAACGCAGCTTACGTTCATCTTGCGTCGAAACGCAATGTGGTCCACTGGTTATCGTTTGAATGGCTGTGGCGCTATTGATTCATGGAATATCGAACTTAGCGAATTTGTATGTAACGAAATTGAGCGGAATATTTAATATTGACCGAGCACCAATCTGACTAATCTTGTTTGGTTCCCCTGAACTAGTACTGTGTTTTCTAACAGCGCCCACGGAAATGGATGCATCGGAAAAAACACTGACTCGCAACGGAAACCCCTTCACATTTGCATATTTGTTTCCCCATACCACTTCTTTTCCAGTCCGGTTTTTTGACTGGACTGTTGGTATTTCATCGTATTTCTTGACAGCTTGAGCCCGACACACATTCACTTGGTTCATAGTTAACAGCGTGTACTGAGACGATCCAGTGTTCATATTAAGATGCATTTACTACTTGTGTTTCTTATTACTAAATGTTCTTCTGTACCAATGTACCATAAGCCCATAGTCTCATTCGTAGTACATCCCTTGGTGATGTCTGTCATGCACTTTTGGATGGCGAGCGCGAACTCGGATTACTCAAGTTCTAGTGCCCCAAAGCAGGTCGGGTTCGGTTCTTAACTAGCAACCTCTGTGATATGTGGAGATGTTTGGTAAATTGGGTCGTTCGTTTATTACGACCGTGAACCCGACTGAACTGCGGAGAGAAAAATTATCAAGAGAGCAAAACTAGCCAATGCTAGCCCATATATAACTAGTATATAGATAGAGGAAATAGAAGTGTTGTAGATATAGGTATGCCATTGAGAGGAGCACATGGCGTTTTCAACCAGCGATTTGAACTGGCACGGGGTCGCCAACTAAGGAAATCACCTTTACCCTCGTTGCTCAGCCGTCATATTTCGTGACCATTTTACCGTTTGTTTACTCTGCATTCTTATCCAATTGTTGATAGTCTCAGTAAATAATGCCTGATGCAATAAACGCCCAGGCGTTATATGGAGTGTGGTCCAACAATTGGATTGTGCACCCATCAGCTTTCCAAAATTCAAGTATAGTTCAAGGTAGTCTGCTTCTGTCTTTCTCGTTGCCAGGCCATGATTGCGAACTACGGAACAAAACGGATGGCATGGGTACATTACATACTCTTTTTCAGGGGCGCCCAAACGTCTTTGCCATCACAAGCTGACAGCAGCACGCACCTTCGCTATTCCAGGGAATGTCGCATCAGAAGTTTTTCAGGCTGACGAGATAATACTAACAGGTACGCGATGCAGTGTGGTCTCGTGAGAACTGTCCGCAATAGTGAGTGTGGATGTCCCAATCTTATAGCGGCACTTCGGCGCTGTGAATCGCGTTTCATGCAGGCCAGCCCGTTCACCCTTTCAGCATGGAGTGTATATGTTTCGTAAAGAGCGTAAGCATGTTCCTGTTATCCGCATGCTCCGTAGCGGTCACTGTTGAGAAAAAGCAATAAGCTTACTGGATTCCCCAGGCGCACCCTTCAGAGTGTCGTTCATGACAGTTGATTAAAAGGGGAAAATCGGGGATCCGTAGCAAACATCACTGAAGGTGATGAACACCTGAGACAGTTGTCCATAAAACTTACCCCGTTTGTAAAGAGTAGACTTACAATGATCTTAGGAGCTTTACATATTTCTCTGGAACTCCTTTGCCTAAAAGACGTTTCCAGAGGGTATACCGATCAACTGAGTCGAAGGCGACTTTTAGGTGTAAAAAGATTGCGACCGTTGGTTGTCTCCAGCAATGCCGATGCTTCAGTACCTGTTACAAGATAAAAATGTGGCCAGTACACTGTCGTTTGAATCGAATTTCCATCTGTTCTTCACGTCTGTAACTTCCCCTGAATCTCATGAACCGACCTAATAGGATGACAGTGGGTTACTTAGGTGCAGTAGGCACTGGACTGATGCCCTTGTGGTCCCTTTTGAAAACGGTAGTGACTGTTGACATGTGCCAAGCACAGGACATCTAACCGGCCTCCTACATCGTCTGGAGGAGTTTTGTTAGTTGTGATGTTAACCTTTCTCCACCACCCTTGATCTGGTTCGGGAACATTGTGACGCTTCAGCAGCCGAAGGCGCACGTTACACCCAAACGGAAAACTGAGTTGACAATTAACTGCTGAAGTACAGCTTGGTGGTCGATATCGCTTTTTCATGTATTTTACCAGGGTAAATTTATGGCGTCTCCAAATATACTGGCAGACTGAAATTGTCTCACTTCAATAGCCGCTGTCATCAGAGACAGATCAATCATAGCACGTTTTTATGCTTGCATTCAATCTAATTCTGGTGCTTACTGTAACTACGGTTTTGGCACCGTCGTCCCTCGTGTACAGGGTTCTTCGCTTAGATGCGGCGTTCACCATCATAAGGAGATTTCAACTACCGTGAAAGCCTTAGAACTTTGGCCGCCTATTGTGATCCATCCGCTCGAATCGTTTGAGGAACATTAAATTCATGTTCTCCGCTCAACGTGATCAACGTCTACAGCCGTCCATTGGTACGTCGACTCACGTAGTCATCTGGTCGTGCTTGTCTGAATGATCCAGGACACCTCACACGATGTAAGACTGCTCTCTTCTGATCAGCAGCTTTAACATCGTGTTTAATTGACATCCGCCACCTAACTGTAGTCCGTTGGAACCTCTACAATCCCATGCGTTGGGTTGTCCTTTTGCAAATTACCGTCAGTTTGTCATCTCACTTTACAACTCTGACCTGTCCACATATAATTACCTATACGATTATCTATTCAGCCTTTCCTAGCCATGGCTACGTGTGGTTAACAAAGAACGTCGGATGTACCCCAGGTGATCGATTGTATGCCGATTCCAAACCAAAATGTCATACTGAGAAGCAGAGAGGTATGGATCAGCACTGACCAATGCACCTAGAAAACACATGTATGAGTATTGAAAAGAAAGAAATCAACATTAGGTTTAACCCCCTGGGATGCTTCCATGGGAGTCTTTTTTGACGGTTTGCATTCTTTTTGTATTTGTGACAAAAGCCCACCGTTTGTCTAACGAGTCAAACCACAGCCCATTGTGTTGTGTAAGATCTCGCACGTCTCCGAAGGTAATCTTAGCTTATACGCCCTACGCTGAATTTCGACTTAAAATACGTCAACCAGTTATTCTGTTGCACAGCACTTCTGATTCCTTATTTGTTTACATTTTCTAGAGCCAAATATATGCGGGTACCATTTCAAGCAATCCATGTCAGTTGGGCACACGCTTTTCCGGTCTTTTCCGACGTTCCTGATATTCATGTTCTTCGGACATTCTTTGCAAGTGGGCGTGTACATGCGTTTGCCGTCCGCATGGAAACATGTTGTCGAGCCTCCGTTGCTTTCGGTGAATCCTACCCTCCCCCGTACTCTGCCAGTGGCTTGTTGGATATACTAGTCACTGCATGTAACAGTGGTCTTTATATGGCCGTACCTCTCGCACTTTATCCGAACAGACAGTCATGGTTAAATGGCACAAACATCCCGTATTACCCATTCAAGTACAGTGCCATAGATTATTCTGCGTTAGTCAGCTTTGTTACAGACGAGTCTCTTTCTCCCTTGGTCGACACTCAACAAGTTCCCGAAGATCAAAATAATCCCGCCAAACAATTCAGAGAAAGTGCTGAACGGGTTACAGGTGGGCATTCTAATCGCCAACTGTGTCAGTCGAACGTAAGTAGACCTACTCGTGGTGGTGTTTCTACACGTCGTCCGTTTTTGTGGCACTCGCGTAATTCTGGCCGTGGTGGATTTAATCAGAAAGTCTCTGCAACCTCTCAAAAAGAAAACCAGAAAGTTGAGAACCAATCAGGAAAGGTTGCTTCCGATACTATCCCTGATGCTAATGGAATTGTCGAAACAGTCAATGCTGTCGAGCAAAAACGGCGGCCTCTCAGTGTTCGAAATGTCCGGGGAAGTAGCACCGGTGGTTACAGAGGATCATCCATTCGAGGCCGAGGTGGATTTACTCATCCTCGCCCACGTGATTAATTAGTCATAGTTCTTACTTCCTTCTTATTTGCTAACAAATTGTTTCCGTAAAAGTCGTGTACATCATTTTTTTCACAGACTTGCCCGACTTTTCGCTTTGCTTCCGTGTCCTTCTTCAAGTGTATCCCAATGGTAACCTGTGACCCTATTCCTGTTTTCGTGTATTTGTGCCTTGCTTTTACTCATGATTATGCGATAACTCATTCTAATCAACCACTCTGTTTTTGTTCGTTCCAAGCGTGTTTTTTCTTCAGTTTTTGACTTGATCAGTTTCACATTATTACGTGTAATGGTCGCATTTTTATGGCACTCATTGCCAGATTCCATTGCTCGTTATTTTTGTCTACGTTACGGTTGGTCTGCCTGTGTCTGTAATCGACTACCTACGGTTGCTTAAGGCTTTCAATCTAAGGATTTCCTGCTTTCTGATCGCTTTATAGATTTCGGGTTGAATCGAATGTCTAAACCGCCCTTCAGTGTTTTGGACAATACAACCTGGTGTTCACTTTCCCTTTATGCCAATGTGGTTTGAGTTGTTTGTTGATGGCATGCGTACTGTGGCGTTCCATGTTGCATTTGCATGCATGTCCTCAACAGCTTCCATTCAGCACTGTTCTTTGGTTCTGTAAGTGGTCGATACCGCTGCCCGCCATAATTCTGGTCTTCTTGTGACTATGGGGACCGTTGCAATTATTGCGCTGTTAAAAAACGGTATAAGAGGGAAGCTCACATCTGTTCACATTGATGCGCCAAAGCATTTGACCCATCTTGGCCGTTGCCTATAATCGCTGTTTTTTGTTTCCTTTTCTGTTAGAAATGTTTCCTGTCACTTTCGCTGCTACGATCACGGCATCATTTATTTGCGAATAAGTGGCGTAAGCACCGGGTGTATTTGGGTCCCCAATTTGCGAGCCAGTCTAGTGTCTTCTATACGCTGTCTTTGTGGCCGTTGGTCAGAGCGTGTTACTTCTTAACCCCCTCCATTAAGCACATGCGGAGAGTCAACGGAAACAATCTTTACTGTTCAGGTATTCTATGGCTCTAGTGTAATGTTTTTGATAACGAGACTCTAGCACATTGCTTTTAGACTTTTCGTGTCAGCTTACAAAGTCACATTGAGGAGCTAGTGGATCTTCGGGAATTGTAAATATCCGAAACTCGTTGACTGGAATTACGTCTGTGCCGGGCTGTGTTTCTGTAGCCGCATTTCTGAAAGTGTCCCATATTTTGACGTATAAACTAGTACTGTCCGTCTGATCGTATAAGACGGAGGTCGGAAACCTTGACTGACACCATATACTGTATTAGTGGGTAGACGGTGCGTCACAGCAGCTAATAATTAGTGTCATTTGTTGCGTGGCAAACCATTTTTGGTGTTCATTTTGTTAACCTAACACCCATATCGCTCCCATGAATGTTCGTTATAATTCTTTTGTATGAGCTGCTGAGTCCAAAAACTTCCATCACTCACATCTGATCGCGGCATTCGCATTCAGATAAACTTTCCAACCGGTTTCCTCGAAATAGAGGAGCTTATACATCCCAGATTAAGAAATGAATTCCCCGTAACCTAGCAATGCCACACCATTTGTGAAATTTTGGTCAAGTTTCACCTGAGCGCTTTCAGATGCAATATTCATGTCAGCACCAAAGCTGCCAGCTCGACCTCTGTTGTACAGACGAGTGTCAACAGATTGCATGAAGTACTCAAATTGTAAATCATTTGGACTGGCATTTCCGCCTCATGGACTTTGGAGTAGTAGTTGCTATTCTTCGACTGAGTTAGTGAAAGTCACAAAAGTGCATGGGCTTGCACTATCGCTCGTTGAGAAAAATTGTGTTCCAGTCACCAGGACCAAATCAAGTTAACATCCTCTTCCATTACTACGTCACTTACGCACCCTAGACGGAAACACTTAGCACAATGCTCCTTGGTGAGTTGGGCACTTGAAAGTGTGTCTCCGAGAGTTCCGAACTGCAGGGTGGCTTTAGCCGTTTTCGGTGCTGCATTGGTGGATTGGGCTTCATGTCCGAAGTGCACCAGGAATAGTGTTTCAAGAGTGTCTGCGTCTTCTGCAACCTCCTCCACGGGTATCGGTCAGAGCTTCTCAAATAGTATGGTGGTTGCCTGCTACCACTAAAACAAATGCGCACCACATTAAGCTTACGTTTGTCGAATGTGGCAACCGTGACTTAGGCGCATATAAATCCCTTGCATCCACGAAGCGTGGAGAATGCTGGAAACCAAGACCAAGGAGTGTCCCCAACCGGCTGGTAAATGCACAGACGCCCCCTAGCAAACGATACTCGGTGGAGGCGTAACGCTGTTTCGCCCATTGCAGAACAATACACAATCACGGGTCACAAAATCAGTATTGTGTGAACGTCCACTGTCCCGACGAATGCCCGTAATTTGGGTGGTATGCCAGAGCTTTGTTGCTCAGGTGGTTGTGTACATTCAGAAACAACTCTTGCGTATCAATCGCAGTTAAGGTCGGTCCTTATTTTTTGCCCAGGATCTGTGGTTTTTTGACTTCGTGCTACTGACACCTTTGCGAAGGACGAGTCTCTGGGGGTGTGCTCATCGTTATCTGTTTTCTGACTATTTTCTTCAGTACAGTCTGACTGTTACGGCCAAGCGGAACTACTGCGTTAGTTCAACCAGTTACGAGCAATCCACTGGGTGTGCTTGTCTATGGTCGTCCCATTAGAGCGTGTTTACTTGCTTGTACCGAGGTATGCATTTACACGGCTGACAAATCAGGCAGCAGCCAGTCGAATGCTTGAGACTGAACCTGACACCAGCGTCAACTTGGTGAGCATGACATTTTGTCGTTGCGGTGAACCATAAATTGTGGATGCCTCGTGGAGAGCACTACACGGATTTAATTATAATAGGAAACCTATCGCGTTCACTGAGTTCAGTCACGAGCGTAAAACATTCGAACATGCAAGCACTAGCTATACTAAGAACGGTCGGCGATCGTGCTTGTATCAGTGGATGGCGTGTTATCAGTACCATAACGGACAAACCTACATTGGTCGGTAATCTGTGTACACAGCCGGGCAGTCAGCACTGAATAACCTTGCTCTTGAATAAACGAGCAGTTTAAAATTCGGAGAGTTGACTATAAATAACGTGACCTGTTTCCATGATCTGCCTTACATAGACGAGATTCACTGTGTTGCCATTTTGTGCACCGACCATACAGATATACACTTAGCCATTCTTTGTTGTGGGCATAGATCCGTTCTGCCAGTACACCGCTGTTGCAAATGAACTAATAGACTACTTGAGAGACGAAACATTTCAACAGGTTACGACTAGAAACAAAAACTTAGCAACGTTCTTGGTTGTTGCAATCGTACTTCACTCCAGGGTTTGCGGGAGCAAGGCAGACTAGTCTTCGACTTACGTCGGTTGCAGTATGATGTCTTCGACAGGCAGTTCCAAGAAAGTCTGCATTTCAGGGGCCACGTACAACAATTTTGATCCGTTTCTGACCACGAGTGCCGACAAACTTATCGGGATAGTCGTAGGCCGCAGTACGTCATGTGTTGACACTGATGGTCACCATACACAATCCTGAAGAAAAACAACAAACACTAATGAGGAAACAGAAAGGGCGATTGGAACCTAAATACTCAAACTACCTTCATCCTACCTCTAAGCATTCGACAAGAAAGTACCCACAAGTTGCGTACAAACAATCCAGCTATAACTAGGAATAAAGCGCTGTTTGCGAGACTGTCTCTTTTCAACGCCTAGCGTCATCCATGCCAGCAGACCCGATTGATCGTCACCTGAACTTGTCCAGTCAGCTTATGTGAGTCGGGAGGCAAAACCGGTCTACAATGGCTAACCCTTTCATAGCTGGTTTCGTGCATCTGCGTCATGTCATCATCTGCTCACCCTTCTTTTCACTGCGGTCAATCGAGACGTCAGTCATGTGTTCGATGTGGCGGACACTCAACTGGCCCCCTACGTCCGCTTGACATTCTACTTAACATCTGGCTCCTGACCTCGTCATTAGCGCCACTCAATGCAAGTGATCGAGTTTTAACTTAGATGGTCCCATTCGGAAATGGTTCATGTTTCATACCCTGAGTAGCCAAGTTTAGAAGCTGTAAGGTAACATGGCCCATACCACCGCTTCATCTATACGCCACCCTTAAACTAGAGCGAATACTTTCTTGTTTAAAATACCCTAGGGATCCGAAGCCACGCTGGAAACGATGGGAACACTGAGCCCACCGGGGAATTTTAAGGTCGGCCTATCTACACACGGTGTTCCCCGGTTGCTACCAGCATGTTGAGTAGCGTCCAAAGTACACCATGCGAACCTTTTTTACAATCTGGATGCAGCCTGTTACCATATTGTTGAGCTATTCTGCGTGTGCCTCAATCAGTTCCGTTAAATGTGCAGTTCGCCACGAGGGTTGGAAGTTTATCGAAAGTGTAACATAGAATGCAGATAACTTCTGTGCCACATCCTCTATCCTCAGCACTAAAGAAACAGGTTGCGGTGTACTGGTACGTTTTGGAAGTTAGTTTGTCCATTTATGGAAATTCTGTCCGATGTGCGTGTATAGTTGAAGTTGGAGTGACCATTGGTTACAGCCATGAACGATCATTAACTCACTGCTTCAACGAGGCCTTTTGTGCTGATGTACTAAATGCAACCCCCTACTGCCCTCACTTTATTTTTGTATTATTGCGACTGTGAGTTATGCATCTGCCACGTTGTGTCGGACTTGTGGCTAATTTTTCACAATTGTTTTTCCTAATAACTTTGCTAATCTCACAAACACCTTTGCCAGTGGATTGAAGGCAGTTTGATAACGCCTAAGTGCGGCAGTTCAGCTTTCCGGTGACCTCTGAAGAGTATTTGTTGTTTTTGAGCTGAGTGTGGTGACTTTTCATTGTGGCAGTATAAGATCTAGGATTGTGGCACCTTCAAGTTAACATGTATTCCAAATTGAACATTACGTACACTTGATCGCAACCTTCGTATTCAGGATAAGCCTTTTGGTTGACTTACTTTGAAAGGAAGCACTAGACTCGAGTTTCGCTTTTACTAGAGTTCATCAGTAGTGCTCATATTCGTCCGGACCGGAATTTGCCTTCCGGTCCTTTTACTTGTGAGACCATAATGTTAACCACAACGGCAGTAACATCACAATAGGCATGACCGAGTGATAATATCCAAACGCCCAACTACAACCTTGTTAGGATAGTGCTCAGCCTGTTCGGTCATTTCGAAAGAGGAATAAACAGAGTCGCTCTACTCAATCCAATCGAGTACCCCGTGATCAGGAGCTCTTAGTTAAGTTGAGCTTACTGATTCTATTGAATCAACTGAGCATGGTTCAAGTGTTTAACAGAAATGTGCGAGTTCTACTAAACACTTGACAACTATTTGCAAGGGACGGATGAGGTGTGAGGTGGATGCCCCGTCTACTTCAGAGTCGGACGTATGAGAGATTGAGGGTTAAAAAAACAGTTCGCAGCAGTGGTTGGGTGCCGTTTTCCCGATCTGATACACTATTTTTTGTTGATTAGTAATCATAAGTGACCTTGTGCTGACTGACTAGTTTCAGTACAAGGGATTTTCTTGACAGGGTGAGTGTTTGAAGTTCTTGGCAGTGGTGGGAATTGGGCTCCACCTGTCATCGTCTGTTTCCCAAATTGAAGTCATTATTGACTCCGACAGTTGGGGTTTAAAAAATAATAGAGTTACTTGACAACTTTCAACACTCTGTTTGATCATTTTCATGGAACATACATACTCTCCTGTCTGACAGTTTCCAGAAAGGTCCATAAAATGTTCCAAAGAACCCCACAGGTCTCCGCCGTATTGTGGCCAACATTTTAATGTACGAAGAAGTGTAGAAGTTCAAAAATATTCTGCTGTAATGTCAGAACCAAAACTGTCGTTCGATATAATGAGGAGTAGTATTTATGTCCAGAAGAATGACTTTTCGTGCGTGCTTGTTTGTCTCTGAAGGTGGACCCAAAAGAGGTAAATGTTTTCAGGAAAGTGACAGTTCCAGTCGGTGCGGTCGAAAAGGGCTGACCTACTGAGTCCTTCTTATTCAATACTGTTAACTCTGTGCGTCCATTCGCTGACTGATACAAAGGTGTGTCGCTGAGTTGCGAGTTGAAACTAGCATATGACGCTGGAAAAATATGAAAGCTAATCGCAAGCACTCCAGCACTAACGTTCTATTGCTCTGAATTGTTGACGAACCAATGCAAAAGTATCTGAAGTGGTCTGGGATCAGGACAAATCGATTGGTTGTCGAACTTCAGGCTTTTCTTCTACAACGCAAAATTGTTTTTCGGAAAGAGTGGGGCTTTTTGACTCGGACTTTTCAGAAAAACTGACCAGTGCACACCATTAACCCCTATTTGCTAGTTTATTTCTCCCCGAGCCCAGCAGTGGTTGCTAACCCGGCCCCAGAGACGTGGTATTGAATTGCCTCATTGTGCAGAAAAAACAGCATGCATAACTTATGGGCTCTAAGTGGCATATATTCGGGCTGCGACGAGAAGTTTGAAGTTGAAACTACCTCTACAGGAGAACACCAGACGGTCATGTGGATCAGCAGCCAAGAACCGATATAAGGGGAGGCCGGTAATCCTGTGCTTAATTTGCTTACCAGTCCTACAACAGTGCCAAAGAAAATACAGCGAGTTGCCAGGTAAGTTGGCCATTAATTTCAAAGATTGTGACGAGTTCACCTACGTATATGGCTTATTCGTAGAAGGGGAAAGAAGCGTTCTCAAGACCTGTCAACGAAACCCTTTGAAACTGTTCTTGTCAATGCAGGGCCGATCGATTCAACCACCGTTAAAAGAACTGATGGTTCATCAGGGACTCGGTTCAACATCATCCACCTGGATGAACTTTTTTACCAGTCCATTTCGCAAAGAAGCGCTAGACTCAAACCCCCACGTCACAGAAGAAATATCAGCGAACTTCGCGTTGCATGTATTTGATTGTATACTTGCTGGACTTAGTTTCCCAATAAAACAAGGTGTACGGGTGCTTGTTTGTAAATGACAAAAAGGGAAACAATGAAGTAGACGTCAGGCTGGAGAGACTGAAAATGCTACGAAGTTGGTCAGGCATCCACTAAATTTCATAGGTTGTTTCTTAAAACGTAATAACGGCCACATTGAGTTATCTGGTTCTGTAACCTTCGTTATAACTTTGCCACGCCATATACTGTTGTTCTAAAATGAAAGCAAGCCCAGGAATTTCGTTGCAGACCGCGTGCTATTAAAAACAACGCAGCGAAAAGGACGGATGAGGTGCTATTGAAGAAGATCCCAAAATGTTCCCAGCAAACGCTGGTTATCTATGTCTTTACATCTGGAAACGAGTGGTATCTGATGTTGCCGATATACTTCTGCGGTTAGTTTGAGATTCATGCCTTCATCCACCAGCGGCTTGTTCAATTTACCAGATATAGTATTCCAGTAGTCCCGTCTTCAGAAAACAAGCCGCGAGTCGCAAACAGAACCTTCCAGATTTTCAAAGGCAAGTAGGCGTTTCAGCATCAGCAAGCCCGTCTGTCACCTTCAGACAAAGAGAAATGGAGGATCTGTGATCAGAATTGATTTAGGAACTCAGAAACTCACCTGGAACTCGTCTCATTGTTAACAGACGTATTCGTCGTAACATTCAACTACAGAAATGCAGCAAGGCTGCAGTGAAAAAATAGCGTTAACATGTCAAATCCCGATATGTGCTTATTCCGAACACAAGTGAGAATCGTAATGACCAGCGATCGTGTGGCTTCTCTAAGGAGGGGAACCTTGTGGTCTTAGGTCTTTTGTGTGTGTATCACGGCATCGGGAGTGCCATGAACAAAACCACGAGGGGGTGGCCCACACGTCGATACCTCCGGCTACATGATCGTAGGTTGTCTAACGCCACCCGTCTGGGGGGGGGGCTTGTGTAGTGACCGGCGATCGTGTGGCTTTTCTGTTCTGTACGCATGATTCTGTGTACGCTTGCCATAGGCCTGATATGAACTCAGCGCCACTTTCTTCAGTCGTGCAACTGATTGCACGCAACGACTGGTTGCTTCTCCCTTAACGACTCATCTATTATTTCATTCCCCAAG
Organism: Paragonimus westermani; assembly: GCA_008508345.1. Classification (NCBI taxonomy): domain Eukaryota; kingdom Metazoa; phylum Platyhelminthes; class Trematoda; order Plagiorchiida; family Troglotrematidae; genus Paragonimus; species Paragonimus westermani. Next base: position 429,742 of record QNGE01000081.1, on the reverse strand, counting down.
GTCGTTCAGCCTGGACCTTTCCGAGCGTTGTTTAACGCACTCGAAGTTTCCAGAGACTTTTCGCCTGGCACGCGTTTGAGTGCCGCCGAGTGGGCTGGAGCCCGCCTAGCGCTTTCTTCTCCTGGTTACTGTCGTCGGTCCCAGACTAGGTTAGAACTAACTACTTGTCATATTTTCTATCATTGCTGGAATTATACGGTTTGTTTCCAAACCCTAACGCGTTCTTTTAGTTCGATGCCTGATGGGATTACGTTTCGGCTGCTCTTCAGGAAAGGCGTCTTAAATTGTTAGTTTACGAAGGTCGAGCACATACCCACTTGTCCACTACAGAATCTAGGTGCCGGACGTACCGGATCACCTGACTCGATTGATTGAGGGAGGTGGATGTTGTGCATCATGAAGACGTATCACACTACACAGAAGTCTACGGAATGTGGACCAGATCCGAGCAGACTGGAACCTCTACGAACCGACTAGATCTTGTCGTGGTATGACTGCCTGTACAGTTGAACGACCTATTAAGCCAAAGTGAAAGGTGTGAAAATCACGTGGACGGAGGCATTCATTTCAAGCAAACAAATGAGTAGACGTCTGATAAACTACAAACTCCTGGTTCTCTGATTTGTGGTTTGGGAGAAAACTGATGTCCTAAAGAGTGAGCACTAATTTCAGTCCGCCGGCTGGTGGTGCAGATTTTTGTGGAAAACGCTTTGGCTCAAAATTCCAATCATTTTCCCGTCTGGTTCTAAACATCCCGACAGTATCCCCAACCCCCAAAAATCGTGACTTTCCGTACAACACATTTTAATGCATCGTCAGCCGTTTCGCAATATAAACTGGGTCACCATTTATTGCTTACAACCGGAGATGTAGATCCTAATCTGTTATTGCTGGCCTTGATCCAACTGTTCTTTGCAACTTGGCTCTTAGACCATCACTTGCAGTGTTTATCAGATATGGGATAGCTGTCTCCAGTAGCTATGTTTCGGCTTGTTCTAACATAAACAGGCGGAACTTTTGAGTTCCGCTGCTTCGATCCAGATTACTAACAAACATGGTCACTTTTAATGTCTTCACTGTTTAACAAGTAGGTCGATGGGCAGTGGTAGCTCAACCGCTTGACACTAAATTCTGTCCTTGTTACATTTCAGAAACAATTCATTGCACTAATTTGCGAATTCAATCGTCATCATTGCCACTCTTTAATAGATGTTGGCCACACATACCGGGCGACCCGTTAACTGTTGTTTCCGATCAGCCTGGAACGGGTATGTCTTTAATAATGATGATGCGGGACGTGTTAGTAGGCTAGAATTTCGTTGGTAGGTGGCTATGCCTCATTCCTCCAGTTGGTACTCGACTAAAATCCCTCTAATGTCTGCTCATTCTGCCTGTTTGTGTCGTTACTGGTTACAGTGGTGGTAAAGTTAAGGGCGCTTTTTATTGGAAGCAAGCAGCTGTAAACAGCTCCGATAATGTCGCATTAGCCGGACAATGCAAACTAGGTTGGGTCAGGTGCGATGAGTGGTTCTTAGCTGGTAAATTTGAGCTGACAACAGGTCGTTCTGACAATATTGAGTGATTCCTACAGCTATGCACCGAACATCAGTCGCTGTTGACAGATACTGATTTAATTGCACCACATAGCACCTGCTCTTTCGTTATTGTAAAAAAGTCTCGGACATGCCCCGTAGTCAGCTGTAGATAGTATGGATCCATTTAGGATCGCCGATCTGATCGAAACATTGATCAGACGTTTTGGTAATTTTCATGAAGTGCAAACATTTTATATATTATATCGCTTCATTGAGTTGCGCCTCACGGGTTCAGGGTGCTGTGGCCTGTGATTGAAACTAGTAGAGACGTAACGGATAGAATTCGAAGTAGTAGCTCGTACACGGTTGTTCGACTCACCTTCCAGACCGTTACATCAACATGGTGCACGAAAAACATGGGTCAACGGACAGTCAGGCTATCAGGGTGAACAGTTATATTTCAATGCAACTTTGTATCTTTACCCTTTTTGGTTATTGGATGCGATCCCTGACTGTCCTTCTGACTATATGTTACAAAGTGGCGATCCTGCTAGGATTTGAAATGTCGAGGCCCGCAAAGAAATCTTAAGAAGATCCGTGCCTTCCTCTCTCATTTGATTCTGGAGACCCCGGCCAAATCATACAGACACTAACATGTTAAACAGGCTGTCCACGGAACTCATAGCAACGGAGGTGCATGTCGATTCTGCATCCCGAAAAATTCACCATAGATGGGCACTGTCCGCTGTGAGAAAATCAGGTACGGGCTTACCTCCGTAACTTCCCGATGGAATCCCATGCTAACCTAATCCTAAACTTGTTAGGCTGAGAAGCCTTTAATATTGTCTTCAGGGCCAACATCCTCGACAACACCGTATCAGACAGAATGTCACAGTGCAGCACATTACACTGAGAATTCGTTAGTACCATTAATCTTAAGTTCAACACTAACTTTTTGATTACAGTTCATTGTTTTCTGTGCGTAGAAAACTGTCTATTGAACAATGACAAATGAAATGGTAGCTCATATTTCTAAAGCTAGGGTAGTGTCAAACGAGTGGGCCGCTTAACTTTAAAGATGGCTTATCCTGAGGACTGAGAATATAAAGCTTATCTAAGTCTCTGATCAGTTATGTTGGTGATCAGTCACACGCATTCGATGTTATCAGCACACAAGCAACCAGCAGGATAATAACAGGTTTCCGATTGGAGCTCAACTAAGTTCATTCACCTAAACCTTGAAACTGTATAGGTGCGAATAGTTGTCATGTCCTAAGAACATCTGCCCAGTGTTTGTCGCGTCGTTTATTCTTCCTCAGAACCCCAGCTCATTAGTGTAAGACGTGAAATGGTTACTGGATAACTTGGCGTTGTGAACGGAAATCACCATTGCCGTTCCTTTAGAAACACTATGATGAAGTCTCTTCCTGGGTTGTGATCCCCACGAACCCCTTAGCTTCAGGCGGGAACCATTGGAAAAAGTGGTAGCTAATTTGATTCGAATGAAACCTGTTGTTGTTTGACTAGTTGTTTGTATATTGCGATTAATGGAACAAAAGGGTGAATGCCGCGAAGATACTGTCTGACCGATAACGCGTAACTTTTACTGGCAAGGAATGAACATCTTAAAAATTATTAGCTGAATTTAAACGTTTGGATCTCACGAAACAGGTCTCGTCCCCTCCTCTTTTTTTATCCTTAAATCATAACATATCCTTCCAGTGAGTGTATGGCGAGTAAGCGTCAGTGTGAATCATTAATTTACCGCCGATGATGCTGCAGATAGAGGTAACCAAGGATCTCCGCAAGGGCGGTGTGTCCCACTGGCAAGTATCCTAGAAGAAGACAGCGGGTAACCTGCCGGAACGAGCAGCGCCTGTGCTCTGCGTGAAGGAAGTATGTAAGCGTACGAAGGACGTGCAGAACAGGCATACATTGAATAAGTCGGATATCGGTCTGTTCTATTTGGACTAAACTGCATTCAGTTTAGTGCTGGATACATCGAGCAAAATCGTTTTTTTATCTCCGCCGTTGTCAGGTTTTTGATTAGCTGGATTTGTCATGAATCACCACCGTGCAGCCGAAGGGGGGTTCTTGTAAGTGAACAATTTAGGAAATAGTACCCTGTATTTTTTGGCAAGTGAACGTTGATAGCAGTCTATTTGTTGTTTGTACGTCCAAGCGTGACTGTCAAGTGCTACTGACCATCACCCGTTGGAATAAGTTCAGGGTTTAACTTGTTATTTGAACTGGGGATAGCCGGGTCCAGGTTATGTTGCATGCTTCTGTCTCGGTTTGACGGTATATGAGAGTAGCCTGTTTACATGCACCGTAGTGTGCTGTATGGCAACGAACGCCGTGTGTCGTAAAATATAAGGTCGCTATGCAGAATACATTTGGAAACAAATCAAAAGAAGAGAACTATAAGGTAATTCCGTTTTTCGCGCTCTCTTCGGTCAATCATGCATTCTGTAATGTACAATGAACTATGGTTTTGGTTGACTTTGATCACATGATTTAGCGCCCTAAATCTGTTCGTTATTTTTGTGCCTAATACGATTCGGTCGGTTTGTTATACATTACACAGTGACTCATGACAGTGCAAGAAATGCCATCACTTCAGAGATTTCATTTTTTGGTTTGTGTTTCAACATGTACGCTGCAACAGACGTGCTGTAGTTGCCGCCTTGTCGAATGGTTGGTCTGGTTGATTTTCACAGTTAACGTATACTTTTCATTCACCCATTCTACCAAAACAGCAAGTAGACGTGTATTGTGCATGTGTAGCACCGGACCAGATGAACCTGTAGTTTTGTATTCCTGAAGGTGGTTGAGAATCTTGTTCAGAAAATATTGTTCTCAAACGACTTTCCTCAAAATTTAGTTAACTTTTACAATCAGTCAGGTGCGAGATAAGTCTACGAACACAGTGCACCGAGCCTCCAAAAAACAGATCGTTCTCAGTTTTCCGTTCATTGCAGGTCGCTCGATCTATATCAAATGCCACATAGTAGAACCAGGACTGAAATGCAAGTAACCGTTCTATTGTGCGTCTTATCGTCAACCAGAGAATAGGTCTATGTTCGCCTTCCACATTGCAATAAATCCTTGTTTTTTTATGCCGTTCACACGTTTACTTATACTTATGGGAACACCTGCATACATAAGACATCTGGAAACGTGTTTCAGCGCATGGTCACACAATTACTTAAGTGATTGATCGAATTACTAACGTGGTTGGGTAAACAACCATGAATGGTGAAGGGAAGTACACCTACATTTGTTGGTCATGGTAGCCCTGTGTTTTGTCAGCCAAATGTTTTGTCGTGTTAATAGGTAACACTTGCCATATTGGTCGCATTCACTGAGGCTATTTGTCGGCCAGTGTTGTCCTACCTTGTGTGCTTAGACATCACTGTTGCGAGATGTTTGTTAGTATTGCGAGAGACCAGGTGATTTTATTAGATGAGCTGGTTTGCCGGTAATTCATTGGTCTCTTTGTGTTCAATTGTGTTATCTTTGGACACCAGTGGTACGCTCGGACAAAATCACATCACACAGTCTATAACTTGTGTTTATTGGATGGGTAAATGAAGAAATAATGTTTCAAATATCCTTTTTCCGAATTAATGAGGATCATTACTACTTGTTGCAAACCGGTGCGCATTTTCCTAATTTGGAACCCTTAACTGTTGCTTCTTCGTTTTCACTCTGCACGTAACCGTGGCTTCGCGTTTATTCAAGAAATATGATATCTAAATCTTACTGATAAACTATTGTGTCGATCTGCTTTCCGTGCCTTACAACCAACTCCATTTGCCTTGGATAAATAACGTTTGGAATCTTTGTTATCTATAATATTCACTCATCAAGACTGAGGCGGGTCAGCTTTGAAACAATTAATTCCCTTCGCAGTCTAGATCAAAACACTCGAAAGAGAGACATTTCGAGATTCTGATTATATGTACACGTGTAACTGATTTTAGACTTCGAAACAATGATTCGTAGAATGAACTTCGAAGTAGGCAGGTGCGAAAGTAGCAAATCATGAATCTGCCACGACAGCCGTGGTATAAAAATAATTCGTTTCAAACACAGGAGGATTGTGCGGTCTCCGCAGATTGAGGGATACGTTTCTTGGAGCACTGGAAAATCACACAGAACTCTTCATATACAGACTCTGTAACTAATTTGGATATTGGTTTCACTACTGATGGCGCTGGGTACCGTCCATTCATATCTACACAGGTACCTGACATTTTCAATTGCGATTAGAGGCGTTTGCAGCATGCCGCTTGCTTTTTGATAAGCTCACATGTTGGTCACAGTTTGTCACTTGTGCTTAACTCTACTACCATTCTCTACTGTCAGACAAACGCGGACCTGATGTCTAGTACCGATTTCATTTCGTCTGGTTTATACAAAAATTGCATTGCCCTCTTTGACAGCCAGACAGAATGGTACTGTACGTTCTTCCGATGGACGTTTAGCGACGTATGCATAACCAACGATGCCAAATATCATGACCAGTTCAGGACGCTAGAAATGTGGTACTATTGACATAAACAGTATGATCAGTTACAAGAAGCAAACCTCAGTTCATTTACATTCGAGGCATAAGATACAATGTTTGACCGCAACAGGTCATCAAGAGTCCAAAATGCACAACTGCAAGCACAGGCGACCGACAGGCAAGAACGAACCGACGAAATGCGATCGAATCGGTCTGATGTATATCTAAGAACCCGACCTTCGTGCAGCTGTTGATAGTTTTACGGCGGACTGTAGGAAGGGAGCATTCGCAGGTTGAAGAGGATGATAACAGTGAGTTGTAGGAGGCCTGTGAGAGTCCATGATTGAGTGAGGCGGACTGGAGAAACTTGCACTTTTAGACGCGCGTCTTGTTAGATGGGGTCAGGGGAACGGGTGCGACAAGGTCGGTTGAAGGGAATTTTGACCTCCAAAAAGGCCCTACAGGGACAGTTGATTCAACATCCTTTTCCAAATTCAGGGTGATAAAACTTTTCCACTCTACCACGGAATAAAGTCGCAGTTGCTTCAGCGTTGACATACAACTTACCACTTCTTATCTGTGCCAGCAAGGTAGCCATAACAGAGGAGCTGGCCAAAGCTGTGGGAGAAAATGTGGTCTGCAAACCTACTTGATGAAAGATTGTATATGTAACGCTACACCCATCGAAACGAGTGAATAAAAAACCCTTAAAAATACGGCGTTTACATGAAACAACTAATATAAAACACCAAATAGCAAGTATTTCATGATGACGACAACTTCTCTACTTCTGTCGGTCCCACACCAGTTAACACTAGTGACCATAATACATACCCTCCCCCCCCTAGGAAGACTACGTTTCGTTTTATTGGTAACCCTATAAAAAGAGAATAGCTCGTACAGATGTCAGTAAGCTAATGCCATCAAATTTGGCTTGTTTGGCAAAAGAAATATCAATGCATCTGATCCACGTAGATAAGCTGCGGTAGAGCAATTAGTTATACCACAGTAACGGTGGAATCTGAAAGCGGTACAAATTGACGACTATCTGACCATAGTTGTGTTAGCATATAAATCAGCGGATGTAAATTGCTAGGGACTTGTTCTTATTCAGCGCTGCACGCGTCCATCTGTCGCAAATGCCTGTGCGTAGATAAACGACGACAGAACAATTTTTAGGCTATAGTTAGTTTCGGAATTATAGGAATTGCGGCTTATTAAACTATCTTACAGGATTCAAGTGTGTTCTATAGAACAGAGAGTAAGTGAAAGTATTTGTACACGTCCGTAGCTTCTTTGGGTAGTTTAAAAATAAAAGAAGAGGTTGGTAGATATTTGCAGTTTCAGAAATACGATAGTAAGGTTGTGAATAATGAAATGTTAAAAAATTGAGGTGAATGAAAATTCCAACCATTAGCTGCCAGGCACACTACAAGGGTACTTCAGCATAAACGAAACAATACCGGACTACTTGTAAGCTACAGGTTGAACGTGCCCTCAATCTGTCGTAAGAAGCTTGTGAGTCAAACTGTATCAGAACTCAGCTTGGTACGTTGTGTGTGTTAGGTCTGCCTCTGAACTCTTCCGCTGATGACGATACCACAACAGACTTTAGGAGACTGTTATAGATTGAACCCATCCGGGTGCAAAACACGAGCATTTACCACATTACGTATTTCATTTGATCCTGTGGCTTCGTTGAGTTACATTTGTGCCGGGCGATTGCCCTAGATGGAAGCGTAATTCTTAACGGACGGCGAGGCAAATGCAATACCCTACGTAATACGTTGTGTCTTCCTAAACGTGGCCAATCCAGGTATGATAACGAACGAACTGGCGTAAACCACTTTGTGGCTCCTCGTTGCACCTTCTCAATGAGCACAATGTGCTTCACGATATAAGGAGGATAACATTGGATATACCGCTCACCCTGAGGATGTATCATTGAACTGAACACTGTAATGCTTTCTAAAACCGATGATTAGTTCCAAAAAACAGCTTCAAGCCAATCAGCAAGTAGCAGTTCAACGATGGAGCGGTTAAAGGGCACTGTGCGTCGATTATTAAGCTCAAACACAAAGATCGACACCATGCAACCAAGGAGAACATCAGAAACAATCAGGGAATCGAGCACCACCACTAGTCAAGAAACCGAAAGCACAAAAACGGCAAACGATGTGTTAACCAGCCAAACAGAATAAGCCATTTTCCGTGAAAATGGACATATTAGTGGTGAACGCAGACGGAATCCAGCAGCTGCTGCGATTCCTGGTATGCGATCTTTGACCTATCTTGATTATAGCCCACAGAGACAAAAGGGTTGGCTTTAACGAATCGGCCAGTTTGATCAGGTGATTTGACCAGGTCAAACGCGCAGCGACCGTAGGTGGACAGGGCCTTGTCGATCTTTGCATTAGTCATATAGGTTGAAACTCTCGGGTGTGTTCGGATAATCACTGTGTTGTGCGGTCTATGTAGCTTGTTCCACAGGAACAGAAGAACTGGTAGACACAAAAAGTGGCGGCATGAACAGACAATATTTCTTACATCTGGAAGGGCAAAACTGGTGGGGAGGGAAATTGAACACGCGGTTGACCTGCGAAATGTGTTGTTAATTGCCACACTATGTCTGTTTGTTATACTTTCGATGGAGTTATCACTCTTGAACAAAATGAGTAGTAGGTCGTGAGATGTCTTGTCTTATCAGTTACTACGGCGAAAATGGCACAAGCTATTTATGGTGGGCTGACATAGTAACAAGATAGGACGAGAATACGTTTGTTAGCGGCCAGTCGATGACATTCTAGACGAATTGACATGGTGATGTCAACCCATCATAAATAGCCTGTACCAGTTTCGCCGTAGTAACCGACAAAAAGTTCGCGGTTTATCCATCTTTGTGTTTACTGGCGTATTCTCACAAATAAACTGTTTCGGACAACCTTTCCCAATGAGTGAACTGGACGGATACTCTTCTCTCTTCCACGTTTTAGCTTGAGCATACTTTCGTAGTCCAGTCTGTCAGACACTGGACTAGGTAACTCTTTTGTTTTGGTAGTATAAAACGGGTGACGTTTGTATACTGGCCTGTTCAACTTGTGTTATGATGCACTTTTCGCTGTATCGTCCCATCCTTGTGACGAGACATGATCACCCCTAGAAACGCGATATCTGAGAATGATTCAAATTCCATAGTAAACTGAATATTTTTGTAGACAGCTGAAATATGACAGTATCCTTAGTGTGGCTTTTCGAATCATCTACCATACAGATAATATCGTCCACATAACGTTTCCAAATAGTGAATGGGTTTATTTGGTTAGCTATGGAACTACGCCCTAACTTTATCATAAAAATATCAGCCCATAATGAGCCTAGTGGCAACACCACTACTATTCCGGACAGACAGAATATGTGATTTGGACCACAAACAGACGATCGCCAGTAGGCGTGGTTAAATTATGCTCATACATTGGCTACGATGATCGATGATAAGTGGTCGAGCACACTTTCGATGATTTACCAACCAATAATTTAATAAAATTTTTCTAGCAAGTAAAGGTTGCGTATGTATTTAGGACCATAATGCTTATAGAACATATCGAGGTCATATCCGCAGCTCAACGTTAAACAGCAAATCAAAAGTTACAGACCTTAGAAACAATCAGTTTTACTAGTTCTGAATCCTGTCGTGATTTCTCTGTTCTCAGCTAGTTGGATGACAGAAAAAATGAAAATAAAGCCAGTTGTTAAACGCATTGATTGTAATATTTAGGATTCAGCTGAGTTCCAGTATGTTTGCGGAGTACCCTATAATCAACTGTTGAACGATGTTCGTCTTTGTCTAAAAAATATTACCGATGATTAGTCGGAGATTTGCTTTATTTTCAAGTTGATCATTATTCACATTTGATCGCAGCGTTTGTATTCAGATAGACCTACCAGCTAGCCTCTTTCGAAAAGAAGCACTAGACTTGAATTTCGTTCTCATCAGAGCTCGTCAGTAGTACATATCCTTGATACGACCGGGATTTAATGAGATCAGTGATCTCGACCTGTATCGGAAGTCCTAATCGCGTGGATATCGATTGGAGTTAACAGAACAGTTACTGTGTCTGCTCTCGAGGCGATCGGGCAACCTGATCATTGCTAACAAGCGAAGTGCTCGGGCTTTCAGATGTGATAGTTCGGTCGTGCCTAATGCGCAGTGGTCAACACTGTTGCCCGATGAAAGCGTGACCGGAGTTCAAATCCCGGCCGTGGCAAGGATATACACTACTGACGGGCTCTAATGAGAGCGAAACTCGAGTCTAGTGGTTCTTTTCGAAAAAGGCTGGCTGCAAAGTCTATCTGAATGCGAAAGCTGCTATCAAATGTGAGTGATGTTCAACTTCAACATAATAATTCTTGTTTCAAGAACATGTTTTGACACCAATGCACGTAGAACTTGTCGCACTTCGCTAGAAAGAGGAGCATAGTGATCTGTATCGTAGTGATACTTGAAAGTAGCAGATTGGCAGTAAATATCAGTATCGTGCCAAATGCAATGTCTAGGTATTACTCAAATCGTTCTCTACCTAGCACGAACGGTGTAGATAAGAAAAGCCTCTTGTTTAATTGCGCAGTCACCTCTCATAGCTGCGCATCAATTCGAAGGGCTGGTCTAGTGTGCTTCTGATAAATTCATGGGTTAGCTCTGGTCCTTCGTTTGTTCTTGCTTACATACTGAAATTTAACGGTCGGGTGGGCTTAGTCGTGTTGTAATCACTTCACATCACATCAACTCATGGTAATTCGTCAGCGAATCTTCAACTTCGAAACTTATACTTTCAGTTAACGACACCTCTATCTGTTCTGAACATACTTTACGATTGAAAAAACTGTATCGGTTCGCTCGTGAAATTACCCCCGGGTTGTGCACCACTGCTAGACCTATGTGCTATGGAACCACAAGTATTGGTTCAAAGTACTAAGCTTCCGCTCCGCTTCAGGCATCCTTATTATACGTAACGTTCTTAGCCATACGTACCAAAAATTCAACTTTTGGTTGCGTTGTTTCCAAGCACAAGTGTGGACGATCAGAAAGTAGCTCGGAACGAAAAAACGATTGGGTTAGTGAACGATGGTAACCACTGACAATTTCTTAAAGACGGGTAAGATGGGCTGTCAGCTTAGCATGAAGGAGATGAAAGTGTACTGTTTTTACTTCATTCAAAAAAATGGGTGCTGGATACTACTCAAGAGATCCTGACCAAAACGGACATCAGGATCATTTTCAAAAAAGTTACTGTAGAAAACTCTTAGTACACCCTAAGGGTCTTTCATCTAGTGAGAGAACTGGTGACTGTGTACGTTTAACGAAGAGTGAAAGTTGTTCACATATATAAATTGGACAGAATGCACGGGAATTTATCAGTAACATAAGAGAGAACTGAAGGAGATTTAAGAAAGTACTCACACACACAATCTGGGATGCCGTGCAGTGGTCAGTGAGTTTGCAATAGGTGGAGACCAAAAAATGGTCTGGAAATCTTTTTAGACGCTAGAAGCGGGTTTAGAAATGCACAAGAGTTCGTGACAGCAGTAGCCACAGAAGTACAAAAGCACGGTAAACCGAATTTCATTGCGTCAAACTCTCTGACACAAGCTGTTGTTCTTGGATTGATCAACCTGACTTGCACCCATGATTGAATGAATTGATATTTTTAGTGAACCTGAGTCAATATACCCCTTCTGTATTCCTCATAATCGATGGATCTTTTGATTAAAACAACTATATTGATTTCGTTTCTACCCTATTTTCCGCCTCCCCGATTTACCGTAATTGGTGATTCGAGGCCAGCAGTTACCGCATCAATGTGCGATTGACCCATGATCACGTACCTTCGAAGTCGTTTTATTGCTCACGTTTGATCTGTCTTATAAAACGCCAAATTTGTATTTACCCCAACTGGTCTGACGACGCATCCGCGTCAAGATTGAAAGGTTACCACTAAACAAAATTACCACATTTTCACAAGCTTTTCTGAAAATGTGTTTAGACTGACGTTCCGGAAACACCAACCCTGCCTGTCTCTCGATCGTGAGCGCTGAGCTCGTAACGTGATGCTCTCCTACAAAAAACGGGAACACCTTTATAAATAAGTTTTTTTGAGATGGCGAAGCAAAACTTCTAATAAAGAATCGGACATCGTCCACTAGCAACAATTTGATGATAAGTCATTTTGCCGAACACGCCGAGTCGTTCATTGTAGTGATACGTAATCAACACTGGAATGTATTGCTATTTTGCGGAATTCATGTCAGCAAACCAGCATCAACCAAATTCCCGTGCACGAACGGACGGACGCAATCGATATAACTAACCCCATACTTGAGGTTGTCGGAACAGATTATGCGCCGCGTCTAAGTACCGTCCTTGTCACGTTATGTTCACGATCGATTTTCCCAATAATGCATGGTCGTCCATCAGTCTTGAATCGACCATAACTGAGATCGTAAGCCTCATGGGTTAGATTCGATTGATCACCCTTTTCGAACGTCAAAATGATGTCTCGCTATTTTGTGTTTTCGATCATCTGGCAGTCTCTGCCTCGCTCTCCGCTAGCATGTGGGCACAACCATCCGATCAATATTTGGGCTATTGTCGAAAAACTAGGCCGGGCAATCACGTGTCCTGTCCTGGATCTTGAGCTATGCGCGTGTTCTGGACCTATTTCATCCGGTCACTCGCTGACTCACTGGATTTCCAGAATTATGCTTGTAAATGTTCATCTGTACACTACGATCTGAGAGCAATGGGTGCGATTTCGTCATGACACTTCACCAAACACATTTGGTCTACCAGTTGACAGCACTTCCACAAAGTCGTTTCTTGGACACGTACAGCTAGCAAATTGAAACTTTCGCTGACCAAATAGGGTCTATCTCTGTGGCCCGATCATCCAAACTGGACGGACTTGTCGACCAGCCCATTCACTGTAAAACCTGAATCCGGTTTGCAACAGGGGTAATAAATTGCTCCAGACGAGTTGAATTTGTACAAAGTTAGTCACTCTGGAACTCAGCTTGTCGAATCTGTGAACGAGCGCTGGTGTCAAACGTCGTGAACAAAAAGCAGTGGTGTTGGATTTGAGTTTTAGAGTTGCACGCGATATCGTTCAGCCACCATTCAATGCATTATACTAATTACGTTCAAAAGATATATGAGTAGCCAGTGCATGAAAAAGCGGCTGCGTAACAGAGCAGCGTAGAACTGTTGTAGCGATCCTCCCCATTTAAGTATGATGATTTTTAGCCGTCGATCGTTATCTACGTCCTTTTCGCTGCAAACCTTTGTATGCGCATAAACATTTATTTGAACGATTAGGGATACCGACGGTGCCTTGCGCATTCGAGCCTACGATTTACGCTGTGCGCATGCTTTCCGTTTCACAGTAGTATTCGTTTCATCCCGCTCGCTCGCACGTCTTTTCGATGCAACAGCAATGTATTCTATATTCTAATAATTGGATTGTTCTCAACCGACCGTCTCGGTTCACCTGACTGTGCATCGTCGCCTATCTAACCAGCTGTAACGCGCAACCGAAACCAGCGAGCGCGCACGGATTGAATTTGGGTTGTGTAACGGGGCGTGCTGCTGTGTTGTCGGTGCCGTTTTAACTGTCGTTTGTGTAAGTCGTGTGCATGGCTTACTGGGCCTTCGGCTCATGTGTGTTCGTATTGTTTCTCTTCTCAGAACTGTCGTTCGAACCCCTACTTCGGAAGAGCGCTGTCCCCTGGTGCGTCCACGTTGCCCGAAGGTTGGTCCGCGAATTCACGGGCATCCAGAGTAGAGTCGGCTGGTCAGCATGTTACACAGCATATATTTACAAATTTCACTGACAATAGCAGTGGTTATCAAAGATTGTTCGCAAACGTTTTTTTTGCTTACTAGTGTGAAAGTCATCATAGGTTTGTGAGACTTACATAAGAGATAAAGTTGAGCATAGCAGCGGGGCAACCTGGCATTGCATGCCCGTGTGTGCGTCGTCCACGTAACGTAGCAGACACGAACAATTATGAGGTGCGGTAACGTTAGGATACTATCACGAGAACAACATACTGATAGACTGGCAATAGCAGAACCTCGAAATTGCGAAACAAATGAGGTTCGAGAGTGCACACTTGAACTACAAATTTTACGGAAAAATGTCACTCTGGTGCGACATCTACTTACCACCTGTCCTCCAAAGCTACTTTTCCTCGATACAGCACAGCAGTTATTTCGTAATCACGTATGTGTCCACAAAAGGTGTGTTGTCCTACGTTCATCTTTTGGAAGATTCGCACCCTAGATTGTCAACTGTCCTGCTAAGATAACTTTGAGACACTCCGGAATATACGGACATAGTAATCTAGGCATATTAGATAACTTCCATCATTCTTAGCACAATAGATTTCCCTTCGTCATGACCTTAGTTGCTGCTTTCAGAAAGACTGTTGTGGTGGTACAATAGTGATAACATCCCGATTGTTATGGTTTCCGCGTTGTTTATTTCCGAGGCGCTCAGACAGTCACAACTGTGGCGGTTTGTTCTCAACAGCAATAGGTTTAGTGACAGTCACTACAGCTACTTATAGTGTACTTTGTTCAATCTAGTAATTTGTTCCAACGGACTGTCATATCGATTGCTCCATTCACTATTTACTATTCCGTCTCCATAATCTACGATATCACTTAGTGATATCTAACACACTACTAAATTCATTAAAGCCTGAAGAAATTCCGCAGCGTTTTGTTCTCCATGTTTTGTACATACGAGTACGAGTTAATCACAGCAACACCTTCACCTGTTCCCAAGTCACTTCCTGCAATTGACGAGGTCATGTTTGGTCTCATGCGTTATATTGCCATCGTTTATCATGTTATCTTGGGCGTCAGTGAGTTGGGTGAATGTTCAGTAGTTCCTTATTACACGTGCCGATTCGTTCTACGAACCACCAATACTGCTAGAAAACCAACAGATTGTACAGCAGACGTTTGTTAACAAAACTAACAGCGTTCCGAATATCACCCAAAAAGAGTCCAACATTGGTCATTACTCCTCAAGGTCTTTAATGCGTACAAACCATTGATTCACGTACTGTACCTCTCTCGGAACTGAGCTATACTGTCTTGTTAATGTATACGACTTTCTTCGCCTTAAACAGCGGACTGCGTAGACTCTTGAACTGATGACTGATCTGTAGCTCTCCCATCGAGGTGCGTGAGGTTACCCCCGATTCTTCCGTTAAACTAACTCTAATTCACATGCAAATAGAAAGTCTACAATACCTTGAGATTCATTCAAGCTTCGTATACTGAAGAATTCCATTTAAAGTGGGGTGTTCCTAGGAACTCCTTTGTTGTTCATAGGTTGTCGAAGTGTAGATACGGAAACAAAAATCCGGTATCGCTTGTGTAGATTCTGCCTGGGAACAGATAAAGTCTTTGTTATAAACTAATCTCACTTTTGGTTTTCCTTACTAGTTCTCTTCTTCAAGCACACAACTCTGCTAATTTGCGTTGTTTTCTTGACCCTTAGACCGTTTGCTCCTTGGTTGCAGATGCACCTTTTCATTCGGCCTTTCTTTGAGACCTATGGTCCGGATCGCTCCCATCTAGAAATCTTAATAGACTTTAATAATCGGTTCACCTCAATATCATTTCATTGCCCGATTCGAAGAGTAGACACTAAGCCAGGTTTATTCAAATGAATGGTTGAACTCTGACCAGATATGATGCAGCATACTGTTACTATCTTGGCAATACGACCAATCCCGATTCGAACACGGAGTCCTGTGATCATTGCTTATAGAATTTAACACGGCAATGCTACCGTTCAGAGTGACTGCCTTGTAGTTGATTACTATCAGTAAATATCTGTAATTCATTCGAAACTTTCACATTTCAATTCTTGTGGACATTTTGACGTCCTCAGCTGAGGGGAAATATGTGTTTGTGGAGGTGACGTCGCGGCTGAAGTGACTAGGTGTAAGCGGATGACTGAGCTATTCCGGTAGGTGTGCTATGCTTTACCAGTGAAGGAGTAATGTTTGATAGAAAGGGCAGTGATAGAATGGGTTACATGGGCAGGTAGAACAGCTCACAACAACAGTTGAGGAAAATAACAAATTGCTACCCTTTTGATTATGTGGTTAATGTAGATGGCTTCTTCAAGGATATAGTAATCGTACATATGCGACTAAATTTGTTTCCATAAGTTAGGCATATTAAAATGGGAGAATTTTTTGCAAAAATGTTGGAGCCTGTTCTTCCGTTTGAAACTCACAGATTCCCCTGGGCAGTATACAGTAAATTTTCATTCAACTATTTCGTCAAATTCTAACCGAGGAAACTCAACGTTTTTACATTCGACACAGTATGTCCTAGTTTTCCAAAAGGAAATCAGATTTAAAAATGAAGAGCAATTTTAATTGCTTCTTTTTAATTGTTTTTCTTGAGTTCTACATAGGAGAAAACAAACTATCGTGAGAAATCAAGGGATCCAACGGGCACTTTAAGGAATGTTCGATTGCACGTGATAGTTGAGTTCGAAAAAGATTTGTTCGTTCACTACCGTATGGGCGTCATTGAACCAACCCCCGAAATCAATATAGATAAGTACGGCTTAGTGGCAAGCTCACGGAGTTCAACTGGGCAGCATTGAACATTGGGCCACCAAATTATGGACACGTCCATGTGACATTAGGGCGACTGATTTCGGAGTATTTACTGCGCATTCTGCTTCGGCAAAATGATACCAGGCTTTGCAATGGTTACCCCGTTCTATTTATGGACACCAGTGTGTCAAATGAGCTTCGTCAGACACAGACAGCATAACCTGCCAGTTATGCAATCCAGTCATATCAACAAAACTTGCTCATTAGACTAATTTCCAATGGTGAGGATTACCTTATTCTTGCTATCACAATACCTGAAGTGACGGTTTACATATGTTCACTTTTCTCTAAAGTGAAATAATTTAGATGGCCCAGATGGTTTGTCATTTATTACTGTGTGGTACAACTCCTCATTTTAATCTTGTGTGTTGGTTGGTGACTCACATTCAGTAGCATAGATTTGCAATGGGGCATTCATCTCCACAGTCGTGGTCAATGTGTACCAAAAATCTTTGACAGCACGGCCTGATTGCAATGCACTGCGATCTCACATCCCAGATGACCCATTCATATCTACAGTAGTCTTGATACACGTTGTCTAACCGCATCATGAGTACACAAACAAACACCTGCACTGCTTGAGTTTGCCAAGTCAAGTGTTTTTTTGTCCTAAAGGCGGCAGTAACACAGTCTCGGAACAAAAGATATACGCCACCCAATATCACATATCCTGACAGAATTTCAGGGCATGAGAGACAAACTGATGACAGCGAAGTGAAGAAACCTCTATTAAACTCGGTTCTGCAGCATTCTCCCAAAAACGCCCACTACATTCTCGTTAGCTTGGAGTGGGAGGTGGATCACGGACTCGTAACCAATCAGACGCAGTCTGCAACCTTTGTTTCACTCTAGCCTCGATCACATTCCATACGCCTTCGAATGGATTCAGCATGGTGCAATCTAAATAGTTATCCACCCCGGTATGCAGACTATTGAGATAACTGTTAGAAAGCCGTGCGATAAGGTGCATTATCACATTCCGATATAACAGTCGTAACAGTGCTATACGGTGTTAACCGTCCCAACGTCACCATGAACTACTGCTTGCTGAGTATTCACCTCCCAAACAGACAAAAGCAATTTGTTGGATTGCTTGAAAAATGTTCACCTTTACTCACCTTTCTTCTAGGTTCATGATTTCCCGTCTTGACTTTCTTCGTAGTAATGATCACATGGAGATTGCACTCATGACAGCTAGTGGTGGTGGATGCCTTCACAGCTTTAATGATCGTCTCAAGGTGCGGGTGATTATTAAGTCGAAATTCGTTTCATCGATCCAGTAAATTTTTTTCTGTTGTGCATGATGCACCAACAGCTGCAAACAAAACCCCTTCTAAGTCCTTTGTCACCATGGTATTCATGTCAAAAACGGTAGTGTGGCCGCTTTGCGTCTGTCAAACGACAATCGAAGGATCCCTCCTATGGCAGTGGCCAACAAAAGTTCTTCAAATTCAGCTTACACGTGAAATCGAATATCCGTTAAAGTCACACTTGGGTCGTGAGTCATTTCAGTAATTCGACAATTTCTCATTCGGTCAAGATGCTGGGTCTGGTTGCTTTTGCATACAGCCTATCAACTCGGTGTGTGACCACTTGAAGGCAGTTTTGTACTTGACTCCGTTCAGTTTAGTCACTGTTCGTCAGTCATTACCTTGCTCAAAACTTTAGTGTTCGCTTACCAATCACATTGAGGATTCGGTTGCCTTTACAACTTCCGGGTGTTTTTCAGACCAAATGACCAGGACCAAAGTGAATTAGATAAGTACAAATCATAGTCACGTCTGTGTCCTAATCTCGCATGTTTGTGGCTGCATCTCAATCCCACTTTGCTGAGTCCTAGCAACTTTGCCCCCTTCCTGTAGGAACATGTTTTAACCTCAGCACCAGCCAACACAGGCCTGTTCCATCCTTCATGGAGGTGTATCGGTTAAGTACTTATCTATGACTCACAATTTCAAAATCAATGAAACCCTTACGGTACAACTGCATAGGGAAGTTCACCGAACTGGTCGCGTAATTAACCAATAGCTACTCAGACACCAATCTATGGCGTGAGCCCTGCTCAGTTAATGAAACCTCAAGTTTGAAATATGAAAGCTTATCAGTGGTAAGCAGATTCGCAAACCAAATATAAAAATTGTCTAATAGCACGTGACTTATTAGCTGCCTGGTAACGGTGGTCAAGCATTCTATATTGAAATCTCTTCATATTCTTGAAGACAACTGCACCTTTACGGAAGCATGAACATGGTGGGTTTATTCTTAGGAAAGGTGTGGATAAACTCCATTTAAATGTAACTGATCCTTGCAATATCTCGACGGGGACTGAAAGCCCTTACAACGGCTTGAGCAGCCCACGACAATTTTAATTGAAATGAACGTTTTTGTCAGAAACCAATATTTGCTGGTTGAATAATTTTGGGCGAACGGTGACAAAACTGATGTATGATTTTTCTTTGATCCCGACGGACTTTAAATCAGAAGTGTTAGTCAAAATATCATGCAAGGGTGGGACACCAAGATTCAGTTGATTAGTTTCCGAGTTTTGCCTAAGAAAACGAATCTATCAAGTGGAAGGAAACACAATCTTCACCTCGAACGCATCAGATGTAGACAGACCGAAGACTAGTGATTGCGAAGACAGTGTTAGCCAGGTTCACTGGTGGACGTCGTGAACAGGCCATCTGAAATTTCGTGGACCACCTTATGCACCTCAGTAGCGAATATGAAGCGTTTCTTTATGTTCGTATTTCTGTGTCTTACGCATTAAGATTTTCGGTGTTAACCGTTCATTATTTTTCATTTATTTTATGGCGGAAGTCGCCTAACATCTCATCATCAATTCGTTCTTAAGAACTTTCCGAAACTGCAATCTGTATCACAAAGTGCTGTGAATTCCAACATGGTTGACCACTACAATTCTTAGAAGATCAACCGGATCTCGCCTTCTTTCTTGCATATCTGTATATCTGAAAAGTGGACATCGCTCAAAGTGACACCCAAAGAAACATTTCGAACCAAAATCGGTTACTTGTTCGTTGTCGATGTTCTATCACTAATACCTTTGTTAATCTATTTCGTTCTATTCTGCCCTCGTTTGACGCATTCTTCTTTTAAAGTACTGTTGTGTATATGATAACCAAACGACAGAGACGGCTTCATATGCTGGTTGACTTTTGCATTCCGTCCTTAACCTGATTATATCATCAATCGCAGGTAATTAACTTCATCACTCTCAACCGACTCCGATGTTCAACGAGGTGCACTTTTCTCTCCGTTCTCCTTCTCACTCGAAACAACATTCGAACCACTTCCTGATAACATTTTTGTATAACCTTCTAGGTGAAGTTGCTTTGGAAAACATATGTCCAGCCCCGTTATTCGTTAATCTTGTTGAATAATTCACCCGAACTGACAAGGCGTTCGCAAAATCTCTGTTTGTCCTTGAACGCCGCTATATTTACCGCAGTGTTGTTTCCGTTTAGTAAACATATTCTATACAAGTATTTCTCTAACACTGTTCACGTGACTAGCGAACTTTAACCCTGACAGCTTTCTAGTAAGCAGTGCTTAAACAGAAAGCAAGTTTTTACAGAAGATAAAAACTCTGTTTACCGCACCTTGATTTTCCATTTCACAACATAAATTCGGTCGACTAATCAATGCACTTGTGCTCCACACCGACTGCATGGATCGCTCCCTTTTTCTCGAGTTTCATTCAGTGGACATTGCATGCTTTCTATATATATATATATAGTAAATTTACATATTATGTGCCCATCGCATAGGTGGGGTTTTCTCAGGAAATCTGTAAACTATTGGGTCCTACCATTTTACAGTGTACAGTAAATTTACCTTCGAAGTTCTATATCGTTTAATTTCTCTCCTGAATAAGGATCTCGTTAAATGTGTTTTTATGTCTCAAACTACTTCCTGGTGCACTGATTCAATTGCATATATCTGATCTCGTGCATCTTCTGATATGCCACTGTTTCCCTAACCTTCCAGATTAGCAATTCCTTAACTCCCGAAACGAAAAACCACCGTCCACTTCATTTCAGATCCAGTACTTGAAGAAGAAACCCAAAACTATGGTAAGAAAACCAGATAATTAAGCTTGACTAGATACAAAAATAACGTTAGTTCATCGTCACCAACAACCATTTTCTACCCAGAACACTTTTGAATGCTACCCTCGAAATATAATACACACAAATCGGAACTTGATGAATGTTTGCTGCATCCAGTTTGACTGTATGTGTTTGTATTTCTTTACAGTGCCGATTTATGTTAACCACCAACAACTATGCCTAGGTCTCAGGGACGCCGGTATGTTCCTAGTAGTTCCATATCTTTCCTATCTTCTACATACCGTCCAATTTTTCAGCAGTGCAGACTTATCAAGGTGACATTCCACGTGTTGTGCAACCTCACAAAACACTGTAAGTCCTGTGGATCCATATTTGATAGTCAGATTCTTACGTAGTTCAGTACAAAACTACACATACATATATTCAAAGGTTAGCGCGAAGAATGACCTTGATGCTTCGGGACCTCCTGAAAGAAATTACTCAGAAGAAATTTCAGATCTGCACGTCTAAATACCTAAAGCTTATCTGTCTGCGTGTCAGGGCAAAGGTGACTGGTTAGAAAGATAGCTATACACACTATAACGTTCGAAGGATAGTAAAGTGGAGTGCTGTCTCTCGCCACATTTCTCAATAGCATTCACACATTTCTCTGTGATCGGTGGTATTGAAATGCTTTCGTGGACCTTGCATTCGACCGAATTTCACGTTGTACCAGGTTCAGTTTTTCATCTTTCGCTGTCCTGTTTCTCCACTATGGGTATCTAGGACAGATTTCGACATAAATTCAAAGTGTGGATCAGCAGAAGACTTTCAATTTCGTGATTCGTTCGGGTGTGACCAATATAATTATCCCCCTTATGTTTACGGCCCAGAGCATCAAGACTGGGAAACTTGCGCGGATCCCAGCCATCACTGTTATTCCAAAAGAATGCAGAAAAAAGCTTTACATCGACTTTATCCACACCTCAACCTTATGGTAGTAAACCGACCAATTTGAAATCCTCAAACGGTAATTCACACCGAGCGGTAACATTTCAGTTTTTATTTTTCGGTTTACTGATGATTAGTCGGGGATTTGATTAATCTCAGGTTGAATAGCACCCACGTTTGATCGCAGCGTTCGCATTCAGATAGACTTTCCAGCTAGCCTCTTTCGAAAAGAAGCATTAAAGCTCGTCAGTAGTGCATATCCTTGCCACGGCCGGGACTAGAACCCCGACCACGCCTTCTTGAGGCAACCGTATTGACCAATGCATCATTGAACCCATATAAGACACGACCGAATTGCCAAATCTGAACGCTCCGTAATCAAAATCCGCTCAACATGTTAGCTATTTTCCTGATTTCAACTTGGAGAGAAGTCCTAGTCGAGGGGTCATCGATGGGATTCAACAGGACAGGTACTGTGTCTGCTCTGGAGACGATCCGGCAACCTGATCTTTACTCACAAGCGAGAGTGGTTGGGCGTTCAGATATGGTAATTCGGTCGTGCCTAATGTGAGGTCAATGGCGCAGTGGTCAACACGGTTGCCTCATGAAAGCGTGGTCAGAGTTCAAATCCCGACCGTGGCGAGCTCTAATGAGAGCGAAACTCAAGTCTAGTGCTTCTTTTCGAAAGGGGCTGGCTGGAAGCTCTGTTTTTTTGGTTTCTTAATCATGAAGTAAACAATTCTTTAGGAAAATTTTGTCATAGGTTCAACTGTGTGAATAGGAGGTCAGACGACTTCCCTCCCAAAGCCTTTATTACTACTTTCGTAAACAAGAGTTGACGATATCTGTAATTCTCTAGATGAAGCCATCGAAACAATCATGAATCCATGGTGAGAGGGTTGGGGTTGGTTGTCGCAGTAACATCAATACTTAGAGAAGAATGAGGCCGATCACTCATACCTCATTGATTTATTGTATAGTGAATTTTAAGTACGTTAGGCGTAACTTTTCCCACGAAAACTACAAACCAACGATATTAATCTGTCGTTGGTGGTGTCTCACCTGTTGATTAGGTAGCATAATTTGTAAGTGGGTTTCTCCTCTCTCCTAAAAGCTAATCGATAATACGGAATATTAACTCAGTGCTCACTCCTACTTTCACTTCTCTAGGAATTTGTCATTTTTCTACTGTTTTTTCTACTCTGAACTGAAGTTAAACAACAGCGCCATTTTCTGGCGAAGATGACTCACCTACCTGCAGTGCAAATGCAGTTGTCGTTGATAAGCTGCATAATGCTTCCTTAAAAAAATTCAGCTATTTCATATATTTTTCTTTGAACCGAGTTATTACTGAGATAAATCGTTTGGGTAATGTTGTAAAATGATTTATGCATGATGTACTTAAGTATCCAATTAATGCCGCTGGAATCAAATGCCCACTGGCTGTTTGGACTTTTCACGTTTGGCAGTGGGCAACGAAACAGCAAAGGAAAGATAGACTATCCGTTTTGCTATGACTTGCGAGCAAACACTCTCCTCAGTGTAGTTCAATTTGGAAAGTTGCCACAAATTAAGGGAAAATTGACTATTCACCTAACTGATTGATTCCGGTGACCTGAATAGTTTTGTTGCATCACCTGTAACGGGCCTCCCACACAGCACATATTGGCCGTCACTGACATTGTGAACCAGACAGGCATTCCGCACACTATTATCCCCCTTTTTCAATTGTACGACGATTCTGTCATCCTTGTTACTGACTGCGAAGCGCAGCTTTAAACACTTAAAAATATCTTATATACAAAAGCATGCGTTAAGAATCCAGCCGAAGAATACTCTCACAAGTCCTGAGAGGTGAATTTGAAGGATGTTTGTAGGATGATCAGCTTAGTAGTCTGTCCAGTATGGAATTGACGAGCTCCCAGCCGAACCGTCAAGGTCATTCAATGGGTGAGTTGGAGACTTACGCAGAAGGCGTCAATGGGGTTGATCTTGTACGCCACAGTAACGAGCGCCCACAGTACACTGTCGTATATAGGGGAGTTGGTTGTTCGTTATTCATTAACTCCGGTTAAATGAAGCCAATCACCGGACTACCGAATCTTCGCCCCTGTGAGCGCCATCGCATACCATCTGCCGAATGTGAGCTGAAAGTCTTGTTACACATGTGGTTGTGGTGCTGCCCGAGGCTGTGCACTAGCACATCACCTCGGTGGTTCGCAAGTGATAATTGTGGTTAGAATTTCCACAGGCACACTGAACGCAAAACGTCTATCCGTCGAACGCCCGTTTAACCACAAATGGACCACACACAATGATGGTCCGATTGTCACATAATTACTCTATTTACCCACCATCATCCCTAATACTACGCGTCATTTTTTTTTCCCGTTGATGTTTAACTTTCTACTGTCTCCCCCTTAGACAGCAACTGTGCTTTGTTTTAAACAGTTCGACTCCAAAACAAATCCTTGTTCGCATTTAAGTGCTACTAACTGCTGTTGCTCACTACTCTGTCCAGCAATCATGTAATTATCACTATCACTCTACAAGTTGAGGTTGGTGAGTCTGTCATCCTCTAGTTAGAGGATTTAACTATATGAAGGACTGAAAATTCACTAGTGGTAGTGTATGAAGCCCACTGCTGACCTGAGTATATGTTTACACCTACCTTTTTGGTAGTTTGAGGATTTCCCAAACACAGATGATTGCATACGTTGAGTTGTATAACCTGTTACGCGTTTTTCACTATGTTCCATCACTTTTGTGCCTGTATAACAGCGACAGCGTAATCTAAGTTTGAACAGCCGACGTGAATTATACTCTCGTTGCTAGGATACGCTCTTGTCGATCTGACCTCTGGGCCTGGTGTCATCACCTTCGTGTGTGCGCGTTGAATTTGCAGTACTACCCTGATGCCACATTCAATTACACTTGATGTGATGAACATAAGGATGTTATCGCGTTCCTTCTGTTTGTTTCCCGGAACAAGTTGTTTCGTGTCGAACAAGTTATTTCAACCACAAATACGTCTAAAAGGTCGGGAACTGCTCACGTGACACCCCAGTTACAAGCATGGCAATCCAAGCCAACAACATCACAAGACAAATACTGACATTCTTTTTATTCTCTTCGGTCGCATAAGTAAAACTATTATCATTTATAACCAGGGTGTGGCGAAACGTACAGCAATTGTACGTGACACACACTAGCAAAACTGGAGCCACTTTTACAGCAATCACAGCCACCGCGTCGATATGTTTTGAGGTACCAGATGTGGTCAGTAAATTTCGAACAAGATAACCTCGTGGATGGATTGCGTGTTTACA
The DNA here is from genome assembly GCA_008508345.1 of Paragonimus westermani. Taxonomy (NCBI): domain Eukaryota; kingdom Metazoa; phylum Platyhelminthes; class Trematoda; order Plagiorchiida; family Troglotrematidae; genus Paragonimus; species Paragonimus westermani. Next base: position 404,640 of record QNGE01000081.1, on the reverse strand, counting down.
TAATAAACAGTGTCAATTGTTAAAATCAATAGCCCCTATCTAAGAGGCGTTTAGCAATCGAGGGTGCCGGATCTTGTTACATCACCACGTTCATTAACCGCCTAAGAATGTGTTCCACGGTTCATTTTTGTAAACTTCAATTCACTAACTCAGTCTACTTTTTATTGCAGCTACGAGTATATCAGTTAATTATATAGAGGACAGACTTGCTCGAGACATCAAGACGAAGAATATGGAAAACGATATTGTTAGTGGAAAACGTCAGTAGCACTTCAGCTGCTGGGCATGTGTGATTTCAATCAGCTTACAGTCTTCTGCTTTCATGGACAAAGAACTAGCCACATGTGAAGATCACTGTTCTGAAAAGTCGCAGTCAGCGTTGATTGTCCACCATATGCAGTGAACCTATGTAAACTCTTCCGGATAACCATGGACGGGTACGATGATCTGCAATATTCTTTCCCCTCATTGACGTCATTATCAGTGTACATGATTACATAGCCGTATCAGACAGGGTACTTGTATCTCATCGCTGCTACCGAGAAAAACCGAAGACACTAACCAGTTCCACATTGCCTTTCGATATGTAACATGTTGTATTGTGATATCAACAGGAGAATCAGCTAAGGAGAATGTTTACAAGTGGTGGACCTCCATCAACTTCTTTTTTCACGAAATTTGGGCGAAGGCATTTTAGAAAACGGTTGCTCTGTGTCACGCCTAAATGCCGCTCTTATTATCATGCCCATTTCAAGTATAATCGAAACTCTCACAAGCAATCGACGAGAATGAACGAACTGTTAGCATCGTGTAACATATCTTTATGCCATGTTGATTAATCAATTACAGTTGTTAGCCTTGAGTCCTTGGACTCTTATTTCTTATGTAGGAAGAATATAGCCCAGAGTTTGCCTGGTTACAGATTTCTATTGAGCAGGAATCCGCGGACCATGGGAGAAAAGCTACGTGGCGTCTGGTCTAAGAGAAATAACATTGCAACCATTTGGCTTGCTACCAGTGGTTTGGCAAATGTCTAGTCGAATGACCACAGAATTATTCCGGAAGGTCTTCTGAGAGTTGTGGTTGATGAATGCTATCAAAACGGCAACTTTCAGAGGCAGCATCTTAGGCATTTTGCAGTGGTGAGGTATTACACTACACAAAGTATGCAACTTCGTCACCAACAGATCAAAGTCAAGCAAGTCCTCGTATGGTTACTATTATTCCATGTGTGTTGTTCACTTTCATGGGTACCACTGAGCTTTAGTCAGTGAGTGACTTAAACTCGGTTCACCTTTTCGAATTTGTGGTGGCGGATGACATACTGTTGCCCTCCATCTTTGCTCAACGTGACGGTTCGTATATCCTAATGATCAACTGGACTAAACTGATTAATCACTTCAGCAAGCATGCCAGCAGACATAGGTTGTGGTATGCAACAGTCTTCTAGTCCTAAGTGCTATGAGTTATATTATGGTCGATATCTAGATCCGGGGAAAGAGTATTAGTTACTGTCGACTGTCACTTATCTTCTGCAGTACCGCTTCTGAACCGAACGCTTTGGTGTGGAACCCTAATCGCCCTAGAGCTAAGCCGATAAATAACTGATAATGTCACGGGAAGCGAGATACTCCAAAGAGACCATAGCAGGCCTGGGAAAGCCCTACCGGAAACCTTGTTTACCGGACAAGTAAGTAATACAGACGGCTCCGAAGCCTGGTATCTGCGTCTTAGTTACTGACTGAGTTCATGAACTTCTACACACTCAAAAGCCACTCAGCCTTCAAACAGTAAAGCGTAGTTCATCCCGTTGTTTGGGCTGTAGGGTTCAGTCTGCTTTTTAAATACAATCATCGCATATGTTGCATGTGTGTACAAGATTAGATGAAAATAGCTAAAGGCAGCTGTTTGCATCTTTCACTTCGTTGATGATGATGAGTTAATATAATTTTATCAGCTCTCTAATCATGTTCGTACTCCAACAATCTGACCACCACAGATATCCCGCTTAGGGTTGATTTCATTCTTGGTATTAGTACCGAGATTCGACGATCGAGCAGTCTCCACCACTGAACCGAGTGATCGTATAACACCGAAACCCATATGAAGTACACACAGGCTGAATCGGTGCAAACTTGTTACTGTCACTTTCCAATCGTTTTTTTGTAAATCAGCTGTCAAACAGCGAAAGCCTGAGGTCTAGCGGTTCGGAAATGCAAATTTCAGCACGATATTCCGACATGTAGTCTTCCTTCGTCTCAGTGGTGTTCCCGCATCCTTTGCCCTGATGTTATGTGCTATGTCCAGGGAAGGGAGTCAGGGGGACGGTCTTCAGCACAGTCAAATTTTCGCGGTGGGGAAGCCCGGAATATTTTACCGATAAAAATGTGGCTGTCCAGAGTCCGAAACCGGGAAATAACAAAGCTTTTATGAATAACCCAAACAATGAAGAATAGAACACAATTCTGTAATTTACCGCAATTCAACAGTTGTAATCACAGAATCATAAGAACTACTGGCGAATAAATAGAATCAGTTATAGTAGGGCTACGCTATGTTTAAAAATCAATGTGGATTTTCAGTCAATTGGACCATCATTGCCGTGTAGATCGTCACTCGCCAGATCCAGGAAGTTTGTCTCAAACATATATACACATTGTACACGTTACTTGCGGGATTTACAGACAGGGTTGATTTTGTGATTAGCAAGATAATTTCGGCTGTTCTGAACAAAGGCTGGTATTCAGATATGTTCATCCTTGTAAATGAAACATTGCCAGTGGGCTTAAAGTCAAGATCGTACTTGTGTTGGTTAATCCCTGACAATCTCGGCATTGTAACTGGTGTGACGCGGTGATGCGGTTTGGCCCTAGCTTTGCTACGCGTATACAGGAATGCAATATTTTGGGCCGCTTTCAGTTACATGATCCCTGAATCTCACTGGTTTATTTGCGCGCGACAGTCTGCTAAAAGTCAGACACGTTTAGGGCATAGTGTTTGTCCTCCCTATCGGACGTTCGCATACCAATATAAGCTTACGATTTCTCGTCACATAAGAGAAACCAGAAATTTGAGTTTTGACCAAGAATCAAACAGAACTGTCAAGATACGGTGCAATAGTGTGAAAACAAGATCAAATAAACGGTTACAGACCACAGTCCCACAAGTTTCCGGAAAGGAAAGTGGATGATTTTCCAAACACAAGAGTCGTTGGTAGATACGGGTGAAACAACACAACTTGCTTGACCTGCTTGTATCTTGCATATTGGTCCTGCTTTTTTGTTAAGGATGTGCTACCAGTATGTTGATCAGTTAGTAGCCGAAGATGACCAGCTCATTCACAGATGCATCTGTCATCGCGACTTAAAACATCAGTTATGCCTTTGTGTACAACGCGGTTGAGTTTATGACCAAGCAGCCATCACTATAACATGTCACTCTGAACACGGATACTGTTAACCACGGAGATTTAAAGTTTCTCAAGAACAACCCTTCCCACCGGATATTGTATATGAACTAATTAGTTTATTTTGTCTATAGATATATATATATGTATTCGAGTCTCCGACGTCGTGTTTGCATGTTTTTCAGCTAGTTGTATGTGGTTACGACACCAAGTTCTAATCTGGCAGTCCTGCACGCTCAAGTCGCAGTCATCCCGAATGCTCTTGGGTAATTCGGTGCCATGTAACAGTACGATATCCATGTTTAATCCAATATTAGTATTGTGCAAAACCACGCGAAATCTAACGCTAACCTGAATTTTTAGCTATTACGATGAATGGAAACTTACGGAGTTTACTGGCAAGCTGAAGTCAGACTCATAAATAAACCGACTAAAATTTCATATATCGTGTGTTTACACACTCTTTAGAAGAATACACTCAGAGCCACTGCTAGCATTTTTATATTCAGGCAAACTTTCTTATCCATTGCTTTCAAAAATCTCATTACAGCCGAATTTCACTTCCTTCATAGCTCGTCAGTAATACGCATTTATAAAAAGATTAAGAGTTGAACTGTGGTCAATTTTTTGTTGAGATATCCACGTTAACCTCTGCGCCACTTTTTCACCTATTAGGGACGATCGAATCAAACTATTCATTTATGATTTTTATTAATCCATAACAGCTACTCAAGTACAAAACTTCTCGAATAACTTGAAGTCACAGAATTTGCTAACCGTGCTGAACAACGCATGAGTTAATCGTAAGTGTTGTGCCTGATAACGAGGCACGAAATGACGGTATTAACTGACTCTTCAGGTCGTTTATTGTTTGCTGTCAATCAATAACCGGAGATTTGATTGAGTTTACTGGTTCTTCTTTGGAATTGGTAGCCTGGAAAATCAACACATGTTCGGAAGCCGCTTTCAAAGATTAGTATTGTTCAGTTTATATTGGCTAAATCCTTGGCTGCTAATCTCTTATCTTTCTACACTGATTGGATTTCGAACATGACCACTAATGAAGGCCCTCAACATATTTCGGTAATTGCAATGTGTTTCTGCGCTTAAGCATTTAAGTGATGAAACAGAATGAATTCGTGAACCATTCACTGACGGATGCTCATTTCTCAAGGATCCAGATTTTTGCATTATGTTTTTGGGTTGCTCGATTGAGTTCATCAACCAGTTCGAAGCGACTTTCCTAATATTTTCCGCCAGACTTCTGTCATGACGGTCAACTTACCTGCCTCAACAGGTACATACGATTGCATTCTTACAATTGGACACGCCTTGCATGTTTCTGATTAATGAAAACGCACAGTGTACGAGCAATCTCGAATTTTACTGCCTCTGAATTATAGGTTTAAATTTGCCAAAGCCTGATTTTTTAATTCACCGATTACACTTGGCCACTAATATTTACACCTCAGATTGATTTCATCTGCATTTTTAATGCAGTGCATAAAAGTACGCTACATATACTGCTGTTGAAAACTGGCTAACGAAAGTAATCACACTGACCTTTATTGTGGTACCTCGGACTGAGCTGTGTGTGCCTGCTTAATGATAGTCTGATCGTACAGAAACGAAACCAAGTATAACTTGCACGGTCGAGACTATTGAGCGTTTCTTCGACACCTAGTTGGTAAGTCGCCATCTCCATCACAAACCAGAGTTTTCTGACTGCCAAAAAGACAACGTTAATTTCTCAATGTTAGCATTTGAATAAACATCCCACTGTGACCAGTTTTACAGTTGGCTCCACTCCCCTAATGAAGGTACAGGGCATGGAAGTCTTAAGTGACAGTTGTTTCGTGTAGGCAGTCGTTAACGGTGGATTCCATGTCCCGTGAACATCAACAGAATCTGATTAATGGTGATATATGGTTAGGATTGGATTGGGTGAATACAGTGTATTCGTTGTCGTAGCCAATTTAGACAGCTAATGTGATGGAGCCTGTCTATCCAGCTACTGCAGAAATGTCAAGTGATGCAGTTACTGGCACACAGTCACTCCTTTCAACCAATTCGTTTTCAGCTTTAACCCCTCAGGATAATCCTTAATGAGCACAACCAAACCAATTCAGAATCCTACGAAACCAGTTCTGCTGAACCAATTCATCGAAACAGCAGAACGCTAAATAACACAGATGGTTGTTGACCTGTTTTACCCTCCTTTTGATTGCACATAACCAGTACAGTCTATCCAGTATCGCGAAAGAGCTTAAGCAACCGATATGACGGCAATGAAACTAGCGTTGGCTTAGTAGTACACATCACTTTGTGTTATTGTGCGAGCTGGTGTGCGCTAGCCATACACGACTATCAGTTGCATGTACATGATTAACGAGAACAAATATAAGGCTAACATCTTGCGATATTCATTATTCCTCAGTTTACTGATGAGTAGTAGAGGATTTTGGTTTCTCATATAAGTTGATCATCACCCACAACTGATCGCATCTGTCGCATTCTCATAGACCTTCTAGTCGGCCCATTTCGAAAAGAATCACTAGACTCGACTTTCGCCCTCATAAGAGTTCGTCAGTAATGCATATACTTGTCACTGCCCGGACTAAAACTCCGGTCACGCTTTCATGAAGCAAACGTGCTTGTTTAAGTATTCAGCGTATCTCTTTTCTGTATAACTGCAGCTATCTGAATAAGTCCACACAAACTGCTGTTTTACAGTGAGAATAATGGTAATAAAGTTATAGAAAATATAATACTATGGTTGGATGCTCAGCCCGACATGTTCACATTAAAATATTCTTACGAGACCTTATTTGTGTAGGTGTCCGTCACACAGGTGAATGTCCGATTTGGCCTAACTCATCAAAGGAGGAAAGTGAAGCTGTTGAAAAAAGCTACATCATCAAAACTCATTATTAAAAAAACGATAGATCCTGAACACGCTTGCTGTAGATTGCAACTTCCTGATATTAATATACTGGTAATTTCTGATGGTACTTTTTTAACTTTGAAGGGAAAATCGTTCAGTTTCAGAGTCATTAAGAGAGTTCCACGGTGTTTAGTTCGATTTCTTTTAAAAACACGTTCAAACTTGATGTTATGCTGATTCCTCTGATATGATATCCCAACTTCATACAACGAACTGAGACGGAGGCAATCCTAGTATACAAATCTTTCGACCTAAACTAGCAAATTATTCTGACAGTTAGGACGAAAATTCAGGAAGAAATGAAATTGGCATGCCCGGAACTAAACACTTACCGCTGATTATAACCAAGTGGCAATCTATTAAGAAATGGTGGGATAGTTGCAAAAGCGATGTGGGTAAAGCTGTTTTGTAATATGATAGCTTTTATAAGGACACTCAGCTAGGCTGTTCCCATCAAATGGTCTTCTGTCGGACGCTGGGCGTTGTCAACTTTCCGTATTGTATGAACTTTAAGTTACTAACTACCGACTGGGTGAGATGTGGGTAGGGACTGGTGCAGTGGTTGAATACACCTGTATAAATCAAAATACCGGAGCAATAGAGTTTGAGCTAAATGAAAAGTATTAGTTGAAATGCGTTCAGCAGAACTTAGTCACTCCTGACAGTTTTGTTTTACTAAACCGATTCACACCGAGAGGCAACAGCCACCCATAGAGGACACTAGGAGAACTTAATACGTCTATGGTAGTTCTAAAGTTGATCAACTTAAACGCAAGTCTTCTCAGCGAACAAGATGTTAGACAATTGAGCCCGATTGTGAGCTGATGACAAGAGGTCCACTACATTACAATATACAAATACGCTTACTTCAGTCAAACTGATTCAGCTATTAACAGGCTTCTTAATAATACTTCCAAGTGGTACGAAATCAAGGCGGTATGGACGTTACGGACTGAAGGGATAGGACTATACAGGTAACAACCGTCAATAAGCTAACTGTAGATAAGTTGAAATGTTACGGAATGTCTGGAACAGGTGTTTTTTTCAGTTTTTACGTACGAATCCCGTGCACAATTTTGGTTCATAATCCATTATGCACGTTGCTCTGTTTTACCAACTGTTCGGAGGATCCTTGTGACACACGCACGATTAAATTTTCGTTACCGTTCCAATCTTAATGAGGGAAAATGTTAATTAGTTACAGGTTCTTTATTGTTCAGTTTGTTTATTTATAGTTGAAAGAAACATTTCTTCCTGTTCCGTTTTAAACACCTCGTTTGCTGTCTAGAATGTTGCAGACATGCAGTTTCTATGGGTGTAGTCATGTAATTACCCTCAGTACCCTACACATACTCGTGCAGGTACACGGCACTTTCCGTGAGCTTTGTCTTTAGTGTCAACTAGGCCTTTATTTGAGACAACAGCCAATTTGGGCATACGGAGTGACCACAACTACATACTGATCTGCATAATAGTGATTTAGTTCGCTTTGTGAAACCAATCATTATCAATTTCAGCACTGACTGAGGTTTTCACGGTTGTTCTGTATGAAGATCAAACGGGCCGAATTAATGTTCGATGTGGGACTTCCAATTTCCAGTAAACAAGCTAATGTTGACATTTCGACAGCTGCATTCAGAAGGTTTTCTGCACTATGGACAATATCTGACGTGTACTGTTCAAAGGAATCCGGTTGCTTACGAAGAACTGAACAAAACTTCAACGTTTATCAACGCACCTGCACATGAACTTTTGTTCAACATCAAAATTGGCAGGAAGCATGCGTCCTCTGACCTCGATTCAGCTGGGTTGTGTGCTAACAAGGACACGTATTGATTGATAGTTGCTTGTTACTGTATATGATTGTGATTAGGGGTTACCAACCAAGGCCTTTTTAACACATTCCTGGTTATAAAATAATATTTTGCACTCAATACCGGTTTGAACTTTGAGTGCAAACAACACATTTTGCTACAATACCTCTTGAACATTGGGGGACTACACTTAGAATGTCGTCGTCTCAGCTGACGCTAAAACAGTCGTGAGACTCTGGTTGCTCAACACTATGGAAAGAATTGAGTAAATCTCTTGGGAGGATCTTGGAAACTGTCAACTGTTAGTGTCCCCTGAAGCTAACTGGGAAGCTAACTGGGAAATGATTACGACACACAGAACGTGAAGAATTCTGGTGGGTTCCGTTGAACAACCGGTTTTCCCCAAATATGCTACTTTGGAAGAGAGTACATTGTTCAAGTTGGTTTACGGAACAATATGGTAGAGGTACGTTAGAGGAACCTAAATGGCCAGCACGCAGCGAGAAAAATGAAACAATCTACAGAAGCAAATAGGCGGAAGCTTGTAATATCCATTTTCCCCGAAATGCTCCCAAGATAACTAACTAAACGTCGAGCAGGCGGGAGACCTATTTAGTCGAGGAATACTAGCCACCTCAAAAAAGAACGGTATCAGATCAGTCAACCATTGGGTTAATGCACCAAGCGAGAATCGTTGTCTGACAGTCCAAACAGACGAGAAACAAGTGGTAAATTACTGGTACATCCAGCCTCATAAATGTCTTACAGACATTCATATACACGTAAACCCAGACGCCAAGTGAAGTGAGTGCTAGAGCTCACTCTAGTTGAGTCGGGCTGGCTGGTTGTGTCTGTGCACCACTGTGACGTAGTTGTGTTCTCTAACACAGAGATGTATGATCTGCCTGGGTCACACTGATCACCTTTGACACCACACTGGGTTCCGTCTATCCCGAACTGCTATCGATGGTGACAAATGTCTCAGCGAGTGATGGGCAGCACAGGGCCAGGAAACAGAGGCTATCATCAGGTCGAAAGTGATAGAATAAAAAAGTAGAATATTGTAAGATAACCGCATCAAATTTAGTACGAATGAAGTTGAATAGTTTGGACGTCGTGTTTAACATGTTATTGATAAACAGATTGGGAACAACACAACGTTACGAGCAAGTTGTAATACTCTACGTTTCAACCACCTCGGGTGGACTTCCTCAGGAATGAGTGACAACACTCCCGAGGAAGTCCACCCGAGGTGGTTGAAACGTAGAGTATTACAACTTGCTCGTAAAGTTGTGTTATTCCCAATCTGTTTATCAAAAGTAGAATATTCTCCTAATGGAGTGTATTATCACAACGGTATTCTCCTCAACAGACAGCTGCTGAAAGTCCGCCTGCACAGTCGAACGAGATTTGCAACTTGATGGAAGGTTGACTAGAATCTACAAGTGGTCCAGTAGTGACTGAGCCACATTGTGCAATTATCTAAATTTGTCGCACGGTTTCTCTGCCAAGTAGTAAGAAATCTAAATCATATAGAACATTTCTCGACCCTTTGACCTCAGTATCGAACTGTGACGCCATTTTTATGTCTTCAAACATCGACTTCATTTCAACCACCTCATCAGATCGAAAAGAAGACAGGCGCTGCGATATGCCAACATTTCGTTTACTCTGATCAGTAGCAAACGTAATAAATGTGGTTTATATACGTAATACAAATGGGGACAAACAGTGACTAAACGCGCCTACAAACATACCACGTGTTACATAGGACTAGGACAGCACTACAGGTTGTCCCACACACTCTTTTCATACAGCGCAGACCAATAAGTTGTCGTGCTTCTGATTGCGTATTGCTTGGTGTGTTTGTAGGAGTGTCTGCTCATTGTGTGTTCTTCTTATGAGGTGTACAGCATACATTTGTGACTGAAGGGAGTAAACGAAGTGTTAACCTATCGTAATACGTGTTCTTTCCGCCTTGATGAAGACGTTTCAGTCTGTTGGTTTTTTCGGCTAGAAAGTGGTTCACTGAAAAAAGCCAATTGGCACGTTCGTGGAATTGTCTTAGGTAGCCCATCCAGCGAGAGTCTTCTGGACTTAGTGGTTGGGTTTTGAACGAAGCATGCCGACCATATTTTGGGAAATGAAAAGTTAACTACTACCATTCACCAGCAGGACATAGGAAGAATTGTTTAAAAAGATCCCAGCCTCTTTCTTTGGCAGAAAACGACGCTAACATAACCTTTATGATGCCAGCTTGGTTGTTTTGAAACTTCCAGCTGGATAACGTCTCTCGATGTCCAACCCACTGGTGTGCCCTTGCCTTGAATTAAGTAGACAAGCTTGTCGAGTGTTTCTTATGAAATACACTCAAATGACTGACAAGACACAGCGCGGAGCAACAAAGCGTGATTTAACGCCTCGTTCATTTTCTTATGCAGAAAGATTGTCTAGAGCCGGTCAGTTCTTAGTCTATTGTCGGCATGTCAGAGTCAGTCTTCCTTTGACCTTTGAAATGTTACATGGGATGTCTCACCTCTCTGAAATATATATCCGTACTGTTAATACCTGTCTCCAATACAACTTGCTGAAACTACAACACCGCATGGGTCACCCAAAAGACAAACAACAATCCTTCAGTTTGTGGATACCGGAACGCTCTGCCTGAATTTATCGTGACATCGTTATCACTAGATTACGTTAAGCGAAGAAGGGATGTATGAACTTGCGAAGCTGTTCCATATCTCGAATAAGCTATGCCGTAATGTAGGACGTCTAATTTCCGTGTTAGCAACTCAAAATTTGCGTTGTGCTCGCTTCAAGTTAACTTGCCACGTATGATTCACACTGCTCTTCTTATGTTCTAATGAACTAGGCATCAGCACGGTGCATGCTCCCATGATGCTGACCATTTTTGAAACGAAAATCTTTGTTTATTTTCTCACAGTCTACTCTATTTCCATTTTACTGTCGTCCAACAGAGAGCATTTAAAACTCCACTCAATCCAAAAACTGATACGTTTCTGTTAACACTGCCGTTGAGGTTGATGTAGTGTCACGGCCAGCAGCACTAATTGTCCATCATTTAGTTTCCCAATCGTTCTGTTAATCATGTCCGTTTCGAAACCCGATTTCCGGGTTTTCTGTCAGCAGCCAATTTGACCTCTTACCAACCAGCTCCCAATATTATCGACCGGTGTGACTCTCTACGACACTTTCGCCAATCAGCCGCGTTTAGTGGTCGAGCTTTCTCAGATATGTATTCATCACACTACACAGTACCACACATCTCAACATCCCGGCCACTATGAAGACGATTTACGCTAAGTACGCTTGACCCGGATTATGACAAAACGTGGAGATTGGTCGCGGGTATGCTTTGCCAGCAGGTCAAACTACACGGTCACGCATCAACCACAACTGACCAACATCCCTATGTTTATCCACTATTACTGTGTTTATACTTCGACGCTCTCAGTCTTTTGTTGTCACCTAGCGATATGTCCCATCCTATCACGAAGATCGATGACTGCGCCAGATTGTTCGGGGCCTCCGCAATACTTAAACTCACCACCGAAAGGATAACGTGCGTTTTGGTCGAAGGCTGACTTGTATCATATAGATTTCTCTAGTCTATGATCTGAAGGTGGCCTGCCAACTGAGTGCCAGTGGTTCGCAGAAATGGTCAGTGCCAGAGTACGTCGTTGCTCTCACATCACGTTTAATCTTCTAGCTCTGAATGAGATGGTTACGTGCTTTCATTCACAGCTGAAAGTGACACTCATTATGGAATACCGTGGTCACTGTCAAAAGTCCTGCCAATGGTTCACACAGACATTGGTGCAGCCTTCGTGACCTTTATCTGTGTTTACGGTGTCAAGGATCTATAAAGCCAAGCACTAAGTTTACCGTAGGCCTATCTCTTAAGCACAGCGAGCAGTTTCAGATAATACGTTCTGTTCGGGGAACAGCTCACTGCTCATATACATCTCGTCCATTCGGCCAACACCTGGGAAAAAAACCATATACTTACTGTCTCACAAGACACCCATCTTTTTGCACGCCATTTTCATTCCCTGATGATCAGTGATATTACCTGCATTTGCCTCCTGAACAACCCTTCAAGGTACTCCGATGGGTGATTATGTTTGTAACGTGGATCGTCAGAACAAACGCAATCCTATATCAATCAACCGCCTCATATATGTGAACTGTGATTCTCAGAAACGTCTTTCACTTATACTGTTCAAAGTCAACCAACTAGTTTTTACTTTATTGGGCTCCGGTCATTCTATTAGGTGAACTTTTCTTATACTTCATGACACTTACATTTTAACCTTCGAATGTTGCTAGTTATGGATGCACAGAAAAGTTTCAGAGAGCAGAATTATTCACACGTTTATGTACATAGTGTAAAATACGGAGTAACATACATAGCGAAACTAGTTTGTATTTGAAAAAAGTGGCGTCATTTTACTCTCACTTTAAACTTATTTGTTATCGTTTTTTGGTTACTATCTGATTCGGTAAGTTAGTTATCACTTCATCGGTACTTATACATTTTTGTATGGTGTTTACCTGAAGAATGTGACACAAATCGTTTAGCACCAAAAATCCGAGTTCGCATACAGACCGCTTGGGAATGGGCCCCGTAATCCTCACTCAAGACACTCGAACGGTCTTCGTGTTGATTCCAACGTTAGCAGAGGAACCTAGTGTGTGAGCTCGCTAATAAATGTGGCCATTAGTGCTCCCTACCTGCGACCAATAGAAATGACTTTTATTGGTGGGTAGTCGGGGATTTGGTTTATTTTCAAGTTGACCATCACTCACTTGATCTTAGCGTTCGCATTCGTTGCTCACAAGCGAGAGTGGTTTAGCTTTCAGATGTGATAATTCGGACGTGCCTAATGTGAAGTCAATGACGCAGTGGTCAACACGGTTGCCTTATGAAAAGCATGGTCGGAGTTCAAATCCCGGTCGTTGTAAGGATATGCACTACTGACGAGCTTCAGTGAGAGTGAAACTCGAGTCCATTGCTTCTTTTCGAAAGAGGCTGGCTAGAAATGGTTGTACCAAAAGTAGATTGGTCGGATGTCAACCGGTACGGTATAAGACAATCAAAACCAATCGAGGATGACCCCAGTTGTTATTACAACGTCCTTTTGAGGAACGGCTATTCAGCGACGTAGAGGTTTGACTGTCCTACTTGCAGCGTAATGTGAAAACAGTTAGAAAAAATCAGAACAGCCTAATGCACTTGAGTGATGTATGTTCACGGATTGTTGGTTTGCATGTCAAGCCCGTATGTGAGGTCAGTCAAGCTTTTGGATAGTTTGTTCACCCCTACTCAACACTAAACCTTTCTAACTAACCTCTATGCCGATGTTGTTTATATCACAGCAACAGACCACTATTATATTGTGTCAAATGAAGTTCCGATCTCTACTCCAAACCGCCTTCCTTGCTTAGTATGATTTCACGTATACCTGCCGTTTGTGACTAATGTGCCATACCTTGAAAACCTAATGATGAGTAGGAGTTTGAGTCTTGTGGACCATAGTGTTCAAAACGAAGGTGTTTCTATATGATCAACAGTTTCCCTGCCAGGGACTGCTGCTCATAATCTTGCCGACGACCAGTGGAGCTGACTACAACGTGTAGTCGAGGGTGCAGAACAAACCAATAGCAAAGAGAGACAATCCCTGGAAAAATAAGACATCAAAATATGGTAAGACTGATCCGTGTTTTCGGTCGACTTCGGCCATTTTCACACCAACTGCTTTCATCCTGACAGAGTCCACCTTGTAAGAACCACTAGAATGCAACCTCAGATTGAATGAGACAGTGAAATTAATTAACCTGTACTGGAACTGAGTCTCTCTGTGGGTACACTGACCACATCTACGACTCCATTAGGATTATCTATATCCAGAGCAATAGTAGTGTCAGTTACGCAAAGACGGGAAAACCTCCTGCAACCGGCGATCAAAGTAAAGTTGTGGATACGATATTTTGATGGTATATTCGTAAAACGCATGTGACCCTGGAAGTAGAATACAAACAAGCTATCCAACAACGTTTTCAACAAACCAATCTCAAAACGCGGTTGATGTGTATTCTATGGTCCGGAAGAGGCTACGCACTACTGACGAGTTCTAATAAGAGTGAGACCCTAGATTAATGTTTTCTTTCGAAGTGAGCTAGTCGGAAGACTTATCTTTGTGCTAAGGCTATGAACAAGTGTTAGTGGTGTTCAGGTTGGGATATCAAATAAACATGGAGGGTTGAAAATGATAACAAATTTTTGTTTGTATTAGTTAGACAGCCGATAGACTCTTGGAACACTGTAAGCTTTGGTTCAGTGAAAGCAAACACATGTGGAACAACCTAAGGGCAACCAACCAAACAACCAGCAATCTCTGTTCAGAACAACAAAAAACGCGTGCGGTACCGCATAGGTACAACGGATGGAAGAAAAGTACAGTTTATATCACGGTTTCACACAGGAATCATTCAGGGGGTAAACAAAAAATAAATGGTTAGTGAGATCGGTCAAATCAATGTCAAACTATAACCAAATACCCACTTGAACAGTGTATCATGATAAGTTAACAAACGGGGAAGCTGACCAAGGCAGTTCTGTAGATTGAACGAAACGTTTCTTAGCCCACAACGACGAGTTGCGCAGAGCGAAGTTCAACAGCTACCGCTAATAACCATCCTCATTAAACATCCGTTCTCTGTTCACCCCCTCAGTGACTCCCCTTTAAAACTGTTGTATGAATTTGATGCATTTAACCTAATAAGGAATGAGTGAAAATGAACCTGTTCGCTACACTGTAACCTTGGTGATTACGCCGGGAATTTTTAAGTGAATTAAAAGTATAGTTGTCAGGCTTTTTTGCAGCAGATGCCCACAAGGTGGCATCAGACAGAGTCTACTACGGCGTAAGCATACCCTAGTACTAAAGAATGATAAATAAATCGGACTGCTCCACCATGTCTCAGAAACAACAGAATTGGCTGCACAACTCTTGAAACTGCACGGCATAATGTTGGTTCATCAATCAGTCGCAATCTTCTACAGATTAACATAGAAGCCGAAGAAAAGCATCAAAACTGGCGGTAAAGGAAACGTTGCGCCAAACTAAAGAACTGTCTGAGCTGGCTAAACCGTAAAAATATGTTGTCGGCGCGAATAAGCAAACGCGAGTTAGCCACGACCGTAGCTTATAAATGTCTACAAGTGTCTAACTGGGAACCTTTTTAGCACGGACGCCGCAAAAATGATTGCTCAGGCAAACTGGAGGTGTGTAGTAGAATTTTTGAAACCCAAGCATTTGTCGACCGGCTTGATAAACAAAAACATTGAACCAATGGCAGGGAAGGTCTTGTGGAGCTGCAAACAAAGCCGTGCCAAACACCCACACAATGGTTGACAGTGGATAACGACCGATCGTTTTGTTTTTCCGCCCAAATTGAGTGCTCACTCTACTTGTTTTGGATGGTCATGCTTTTACGTAACACTTGGTCCAATTAGTTCTGTCACATCAACTAAAAATCCAATCAGTCGGCTACAACCATGGCCAAATAACTTTATACTGAACACTAGCATTCCACCAAGTTACTTCCTCGTCTTCATCTCGTAGTCACTGGTTCAGACCAGACAGAACACAACTCACATCACAGCCATCCTCTATATGGTGAGATGAATGGCTGAAATATCACTAATCGGTTTTCTAAAAAACACGCTGTGAGCCTAAGGTAATCGTTAACAATGTCCCTTGTTCTAAAGCATCCAGTTTGTCGTGACATTTAAAAATTAAGCCGTTTATTTTGCTCACTGCAGCGTAGAAATATGATAGTGCGAGGTATAAGTATGAAACCAATTCCCGATAGTACAAAACTAAGACAGCCGTCACGTTATTCGGACAGTTTTAAGAGCGGGGCGTCATCCTTTGCTAAAACTGTTGACAAAATCAGTGAAGGTCTAATTGATAGTTTTGCGTCCACCCGGCAGTCTCATGATTCATTCGATGGTTTACAAATTGTCACCATCTAGAGTTTGGACAAGGCATTGTGAAAATGTACAAAAAACTGATGGCAGTGGACAACAGTGACCCAAGATATACTCTCACTTACTATGTACTGTTGAGCTAAAGAGGTCAGACAACTGGCTTGAATTAACCAGATCCAACCTGGCACGCAGACAACATCGCTTCAACTCGTAACTGATTGCATCTTTTCATACAAGGTCGATAAACTGAACTCATCCAGAGTGAAGAATGCAATCTGTTTACGGCAGTGTTTTCTACCTCTCGGTAGGCGTTCACTTCATACTAGCATCCATTCAACTAGTAACCAGTTCCCGTAACTCACCGCAAGTTTGTGGATCTTAACGTGCTGACCTTCAAAAATCAAAGCTTGACGAATATCTTGTAGGTAAAGGACGGGCCAATGAAGAAAAAGGGAAGAGCACGCGTGCACAGTCTTAATGGTGAGCTCTTCAACGATCGCACGGACACTTTCACGGTACAGTGTGCTGGTTCAGTCCGTGAGTGACCTGCTGTCTGGCCAACTGGAAGCAATCAGTCGGTCTTTCCTGTCCACGCCGTTAATGGCTCAATTTGAGGTGGATAATATTTCCTGTCAAGAATGTGCTTCCATAGAAATGGAATATTTCAGTGTGATAACGCTACAACCGACTGACAATGCTCTAGAATGTAAGTTGACTTGCACTGCAAATACTACCCATTTCAGAATGAATATATGAAGTTTGCTGTAAGCGTTTTGTCGCCCAAATATTTAGGATGCCATGAATATGATGACTCTCCGAGTGAATGTGTGTCAGATACGGCGCTTAGTGTCGAAATGAGTTAACACAAGAATGCACGTCATCCAACAAGGTTTATGTGGACAGTCGATGCATTGGAGCAAACGTATACGTGTAAACTTATGAATCCCTACACTTTGCCACGTCTCGTTTAAACAGACGGGGTAATCAAGATCAGTTGTTTTTTCTAACAATGTCAGGTGCTCAAGTGTGAGTTGTGCAGCTTGACAAATGGAGGCCACTTTTCTCTAACTTTACCCAAGTTTGTAATTTCGGTGATGTCTATTATCAATTCACTCTGATTCAACGTACCACTGTTTGCATCTATTTTGAAAGGGCCACATAGCTTCTGTAGACGCCGCTTCAACCTCGCTATTAAAAAGCCACCAGGAATCTAGATTAGATAAAAAAATATAGTCAGCATAACTTAGCAGATATATGAAGGGCTATAACCATCGGATTGTACAAAACTGCGTGAAGTCGGCAAGAGAGTTCGAGTAACGAGGTGAATGTGCTGGAGATGCAGAGTTCAAAATGTTTATATCACTGAGTTCAGTACCTCAATAACGAGACCAGCTGACATATCGCTGAGAACGTAGTGAAGAGAATGAAAGTTTAGTTTGGTGGAAAATACATAAGCATATACAATCTGACATCAGAAAGAGATTTCGAGCTTTTTGGCGCTTTCAAGTAAAAGAAATTATTCGGGAAAGCGAACCAAAGGGGAAAACAGAAAAGTGAATCACTGACTTGGTTGGGGGGGCACTCTGGTACCATTTGATATAGGTGCTGCCGTCGGTTGTGACGTGACTGCGTTATCTCCTTCGGTTTTGGGAACCGGCCCTATACCTGTCTGTAAGTTATTGTCTATGAGCTTGGTTGCCAATCGTTTATTCTCACGGATAATCGCTGCAGAAAGATTAACCCGTTTGCTTACTCTCGTGGTTGAACACACACCCAGCCGCGGCTGCTGTTTGTACCCACCAGGGACTGAGTGCATTCTTGGATAATCATAACCAATTAGGGTCCCACTCTGGTCGTTGTCGTCAGCAGCAGTGTCCTCACATATTCTACTCTCGGTAGCGTTGCCGGCCGGAACCATGTCCCCATCTGATAGCGCACAACCGTTGCTCACAACATGAAACGATGCACCCATCGGTGATCGGCGCTGTGACGATGCGGCTGCGCCTGTGTCCTCAGTCACGTCAGCGCCATCTTCGGCAGCACTGCTGCTGTCATGGCGATTACCGCTGATTAGTTGGTTACCTGAACAAACATTAACTCCGGAAAGGAATCTTCTCTGACAAATGAGAAAGAATAGAAGAGGTTGTTGTTACCTGAATTATATACAAAAATCATAGTCAATATGTTTAAGGAAAATGTGGTCACCTGATCCATTGGACCAAACAATCTACAAAAATGTACGGATTCGTTAAGAAACAACATAACCATCCAAACCATTTTCGTCTTTCGCTAAAAGCCCTCGTTAACTCACGGACGACTCTACTGTAACTCGCACGGCCCAACCTGAGAGCTAGTGGTATCGGATTAGACTTTCCAGTGCAGAGCAGATTAGGGCCTACAATTCCATCGACTCACCATCTATATGAAAATGGGAGACATCACTCGACAACTTTGGTGACTGCAATCTTCTCTTGGGTCATTTGAATCTTTTAGTAGGCCAAACGAATTAGTAAGAAGACAAATACTCTGGGATAATCAGGTTGTTTCATACATTAGTGACAGAATTTTTAAGTCCATCTGAATGGGGTCAAAACAACTTCGATCACAAGATTGATCGCGCAGTTACGTACTATCCACCAAACTAACTTAAACTCACCTCCATACTTTTGCATATAGAAAGGCTGACAATCATAATTATTAATGATCATCCAGATATACTTGGCCGAGTTCAGTTTTTGATTACACGTAAAAACTGAACGACAATGCAGGGTCAGAAGAATGACCAACCATTGGTCGGGGTCAGACGGTTAAGTGTTGTGTTCACATTTGCATTCACGTAGGGCGATTTCTTCCAACGACCGGAACATTATGACCAATCCCCAAATCTAGTACACCCAACCTAGGTGCCCTACTGAAGTCAAGTTGATTCTTAGGCATTGTGAACAAGACAGGGAGTTGTGGCAGTTAGCTTAAGTTAACTAGTAAACAAACATCTCGGCTGTCATACCTAACCAGCTGCACTTCTACAAGCACAATTACACTCACCGGAAGAGAATGAAAGTATTTGTTCTGGTCGTTATAACCTTTTTCTCCTTTCCAATCAATGATATGATCTTTATTGAAAGAGGGTCGCTCTTCTCACTAATATTCCAGTCAGAATTCTGTAAAAGTCGGAATACTGACAGTCAAAGACCGATAGTTGGCAATCGTTTGAAATATGAGAGATGGACTAGCTGAACACCCTTTCACCATTGGGCCTCAGATGGGTGTAAATATGTGTAAACCATCAGGAGTGTGAGATTCAACGATGACATCGACATTTTCAAAATGCAAGATGATGCGGTGTACGTGTGAACTGCTATCAGGATGAGTGGATAGAGTGAGTTGATCTTCCCCTAATGAACTGAGAAAAAAGGACATACAGCAATAACATTTAGTGCCCGCACTCTCCGGTCAGAACGAGCAGGTAGTTCATGATGTCATTATCCCGGCTCATATGTGAGGTGCTCTGCGGTTGTTTGGGTTGACTTACAATGAAAACTATTGCGTTCCTGATATCTTCATACTAACTGCCATGCTCTTTTCATATAAAACTCGACACGGTTCTTAGGATACAGCCTCTAATCAGGTGAAGTAGAAGTAAGCTTGATGGACTCGGGTGGAAGTTGATCATCCGTAGGATGAGTTACCAGTAGTAGTTCGTTTAAGTGATCAATAGCCGGGAGCAAATGAGCGTGCGTAACGCAAAGTAAAGAGTGCCGAAGCCTTGCCCTTGTTCATATCAACACCAAGTCAGCTAGTTGGAGCTAAACAAACGTGACCATTTGTCTTTCCAATGGACCAGGAATGAGCATTCCTGATATGTGCCGGGTGCCATCTGAAAATTGCCTAGTTCCATTCCTTCACACTTGCGAGACCTTTATTAGTTCAGTGGATTGAGCAAAACTGCATCAAGCTCGACATCTTGATTCGGCAAAGCGAAAAATTTGACTGTCGTTTGAAAGACGAGGAAACGAGTTAGCTTTAGGAGGTCTATCGGAAAGGGCGCATATGGAAATCCATTGATGTTATGAACGTTCTTGTAGGGGTTACTATTTGGTCACACAGGCGCTACGATCACTTCAAAATATTAGTTGCTTATACCGATATACTAGAGCATCAGGTCTTAATCGAACGCAGCATTTTAATGTAGAATGATGTGCAGCATTACGGAACCGCAGACGTCCTCAGTTCGGTGATTGAAGATTTGAAGGGGTGGGTTAACAGTACGTATAACATCGCGACCATTTTAGTCAACCACGCACACAAAAGAACGGACACGGTAACTTTAACCGTGAGTACCCATGGCGATCGGCAAGTAGTGCTCTATCAGGCGTATGCATTCACACTCATGTGTAGATCAATAAACCGGAGGATCGTCGATAAGCATAAGAGGCCAATCAAATGATGAAGGCTGAGAGACTCGAATTTGTGGTTGGAAATTCAACGGGCGAAAAATGAAAGCCAGTTACTTTCTTATGTCTGATATTTGTCGACTGATTTTGTCTAACATATATATACATATATGTATATATATACATATGCGTACATTTATTTATACGTACATATACATACATATATAACGGATATCATATTGCCAGGTTGCTGAAACCTTCCAAGACCAACAAGCAGAACTCTGGCTGGCTTAAGCAGAAGAAACTTCGTCCTATTTTGACGTGGTGATCACCGCTGTCTAGTGATTACCACAACGTAAATGATTTCCTTAGACATTACATTCGTTGCCGCTGGGCACACACTATGGTTACATCATTTGATAAACCTTTCTTAGCAATTGTTAATTTGTCATCTATCCAGTGTCCTGGAACTGTGCGTTACACAAGTATTATGGAAAAAACATTATTCAACTATGGTTTATGTTGCACTGAATGAAAGTACCTAGAATGCAAATACTGGACTGACCACACAAGGTTTCAATGAGTGGAGCACTGACTGACTAATGGGTGAGCGACTCATCATCATGCGGAGAAAAATTGTTATTCACATGCTCGAAAGTTATAGCAGGAGCGGGGTAACAATGATTCGCTGTACTTTGAGCGATTGCTCCCTTGAGTAAATTGTTCATGACAAGCAGTAAGCCATTACCGGTAGGGTTATACAATGTGGATTATTCTATGATTTCTTCTGTTCATTTCTCACACGTCTCCGACAGATCAGATGGGGCTGAGAGTGTCCATACAAATCCAACTCTTCACTGTGCAGTTCAGAATGTAAAGACAGATAGTGGATGGTCCTTGTTTCGGAACTACGGCAGTAGTGAATCGTGATCGAGAACATAGGAGAAAACGTGAGTAAGAGAACTTCTACCACAATTTATCAGGCATATTACAAGCGAACTGTATCATGCAACAAACTACAACTGACTAAAAGCAGTAGTGAAAGGTTCTGAGTCAGCTTCACTAGACCATAATGTTACTGATGGTCTAGCTCCCCGAAGTCCCGGCTTTGTGCGGTAAATGTATGCATCAGGCCCACAGTTAGATGCATCTACTGCTGGCGCCATTGTGAGAGACTTCGTTAGCTTCTTCCAAAGTAAACTCATCCGGGATTGTATTCCGAATCAAGTGGAAGATTTACTTGCTATTATACTCTCGTTGAGTCACTCCTAAGACGAATAACTTGCTTACGATAAAGCATACTGTTCAACAGGATGGTGGTGCTGATAAGTGATCCTCTATACCACTACTCCCCCCGATAACCGTTGGAACCTGGGTAGCCTGTCTGAGTAAAGTGACGAACAAAGTGACCAAATTTACTTTGTGGACCTTTGATGCAGCTTTTTAAATAACGAGTTTTTTCACGAGGTATTTAAGACAAGTTTGATTAATCGGCGAGATGAATCCATTCTGTTTTAAACCTAATATTGACTGACTACAAAATTTTGTTTTCATGCTCTATCGCTCGCGTTACTGTACCAAGTGGCATTCATCTCAAAAGTCAGGTCTCGCAATTTACCTAGCTGAACAGCATTCACCAACGTTTTAAGGGATTACTGAAAAAAATTTACCTTCAGAATCCATCTCTAATTAGGACAACGGCCGCGATGAACTGAAAATTCAAGTTACGCAGAGTCTGTGCAAAGATCATGGAGCTCATACATCCAAATGAATCACAGGCGGTAAAGGCGATATTATCAAAGAACAGCCAGGCTATGTTCTCCTCTATTCTTGGTTGTACTGACTTTCGACAAGTGATGGAGGTATATTTGAAAAAAGATGGTCCACGAAGTCGTAGCTTGTCGCAGTGACTTGACAGAGAGGATCAACACTGTGAGGAACAGTTCGAATGGTTTCAGCTTACTCGCTGGGCTGTAGATATTGGTGACTGCGCAAATACGTAACCTGGACTAATGAAACTCAATAAAGCGACAGTCGCAGACCTTCTTCCTAGAAATTATTTAGAAGTTAGCGGGACATTGTCCAAAATGACTACATCCCTCTATTCTCTGTGGGAAATTGAGGAGAAGTCTCGTGATTGGTGCTCACCAACAGTGATTCCCGTTTTCAACAGAAGCGTCAGAACAGAACAATTATAAGGGTTTGAAACAGTTCATTCCCTTTAGAAGTCTGAACAAAACTGTTAGAACACGAAAACTGGTAGATGCAAGCATTTCGTATTGACTCGTCAGTACCAAATTTGCAATAACATGAAACGGGTTTTTTATATCGAGCAGTTAGGGAGCAGGGT